>CM069162.1:14158800-14681300 GCA_035221665.1 Okamejei kenojei
ACAGTTTTGGTATCCTAATCTGAGGAAAGACATTCTTGCCATAGAGGGAGTACAGAGAAGGTTCACCAGACTGATTCCTGGGATGGCACGACTTCCATATGAAAAAAGACTGGATAGACTTGGCTTGTACTCGCTGGAATTTAGAAGATTGAGGGGTGATCTCATAGAGACTTACAAAATTCTTAAGGGGTTGGACAGGCTAGATGCAGGAAGATTGTTCCCGATGTTGGGGAAGTCCAGGACAAGGGGTCACAGTTTAAGGATAAGGGGAAAGTCTTTTAGGACCGAGATGAGAAAATCATTTTTCACACAGAGAGTGGTGAATCTGTGGAATTCTCTGCCACAGAAGGTCGTTGAGGCCAGTTCGTTGGCCATATTTAAGAGGGACTTGGATGTGGCCCTTGTGGCTGAAGGGATCAGAGGGTATGGAGAGAAGGCAGGTACAGGATATTGAGTTGGATGATCAGCCATGAATGGCGGTGCAGGCTCGAAGGGCCGAATGGCCTGCTCCTGCACTTAATTTCTATGTTTCTATGAGAGAAGGAGTAGCTGGGCTTGTACACTCTGGAGTTTAGAAGGACGAGAGGCTATCTCATTGAAACATATAAGATTGTTAAGGGCTTGGACACGCTAGAGGCAGGAAACATGTTCCCGATGTTGGCGGAGTCCAGAACCAGGGGCCACAGTTTAAGAATAAGGAGTAAGCCATTTAGAACGGAGATGAGGAAACACTTTTTCTCACAGAGAGTTGTGTGTCTAGGGAATTCTCTGTCTCAGGGTGGTGGAGGCATCTCTGGATACTTTCAAGAGAGAGCTAGATAGGGCTCTTAAAGATAGCGGAGTCAGGGGACATGGGGAGGAACGGGGTACTGATTGGGGATGATCAGCCATGATCACATTGAATGGCGGTGCTGGCTTGAAGGGCCGAATGGCCTTCTCCTGCACCTATTGTCTATTGTCTGTTGGGAGTCTTCTTCTGTCTGAAGAAGGGTCGTAGCCCAAAGCGTCACTTATCCATGCTCTCCAGATTGCTGTTTGACCCGCTGAGTTGCTCCAGCACTTTCTATCTCTGTTCGTCTTGGTCAGAACATTTCCTCGACCCTGACCTTTAATGCTGGTGTCGCCAAGAGCGGTGAGCTCCGCTCCCTGTACGCCCATGACTCTGTGGCCAGGTGTTGCGCCAAATCGACCTTAAGTTCACCAATGATACGACCAATGTTAGCCCAGATCAACTACAATGTCTTTTGACTTTGACAACGAGCATAGGAAAGAGACTGGGAACCTTATGCAGTGGTGTCAGGTCAAGAACCTAGCTCTTAATGTCAGGACGATGAAGGAGTTGGTTGTTGAAAAGAACTCGCCAAATATTTTTTTTATAAATTATGGGGATTTCCACCTTCACCACTGGCTCCAGGCGAGTTCTTTTCAAGATTGAACCCTCCAGGGAATTGGATCAGGATGCACTCTAGCCTGGAATGGCAATTGGAACGCACGTGACCGCCAGAACCTGTTTTGCATTCTTTGAATTTATTGTCACGCATACTGTGTACTCCGAGGTCAACAAGAAATATATTGCACCCTAGTGCATCTGCTGCTAAACTAATTGGAATCTGAAGTCCTTTTTTTGCCATGTTGAATATAATGGGCCGAATGGCCTCACCCCAAGCGGTAAATCTCCAGACTTTCACGACCTCTTGCTTTTGTACGCTACAGTACCCTCGGGACTTTCTCAACACTATCTCACACAAGGTAAAACACCTCCAAAATGGATTTAACAACATCTACAGAACCCAAATTCAGACTTGGATGGATTACACCAGAGTGACAATGGATGACCGGGCATGGGGGGACCGCCTTGAGGAAGGGGGGGGGGGGGGGGGGAGAATTGGCCACCTCCCTCTGAAAGCCGCGGTAGTTGGTCATCAAGCATATTGAGACTGAGATCCAGCGATGGTGTTACAGCTGGCATGATGTTGGTGTGGCCACACTTGGGGCATTATGTCCGGTTTTAGTCTCCCCGCTATATGAAAGATGCTTGAAGCTGAAAAAAGTGCAGAGAAGATTTACGGGCATGTTGCCTGGACTTGAGAGCCTGAGGTATAGGGAGAGGTTGGGCAAGCTAGTACTTGAATTCTTAGAGCATAGGAGGCTGAGAAATGCATACATGTATGAGGGGAATAGATGAGGCGAATGCACGTTTTTTCCAGGGTAGGTGAATCAAGAACTAGAGAGCCTAGATTTAAGGTGAGAGTGGAAAGCTTATAGGAACCTGAGGGGTAACATTTTCACACAGTGTGTGCTGAATATATGGAATAGCTGCCAGAGGAAGCAGTGGAGGCAGGAACAATAACAATTAGAAGACATTTGGACTGGTGCATGGATAGGAAAGGTTTAGTGGGATATGGGCCAAACACAGTAAATGAGATAGGGCTCCTTGGCCGGCATAGACAAGTGGGACCGAAAGGACTGTTTCCATGCTGTATGACTCAAGGACTATGATTGTTTGATTCTTGGGAAGTGAGGAAATGGGGATGGGTCAGGGGGCAGCACGAGCTGTGATACTGAATGATAGAGCAGGCTTGGGGGCAGAATTGCCTCTTCCTGCTCCAGTTTCCTCTCCTCTTGGGTAGTGCATTAGTCAGTATATACTCAGTGTGCTGAAGGTCCTGTTTCCGTGCTGTATGAGCCCATGACCCTGTGGTCAGCAGAAAGTGGCCCCAATATTTTATGTGGGAAAAAAATCTGAACTATTTGAGTATGTTGGTTTGTAAATAGCTCGTTAAAATACTGAGTCAAGCACTTGTGCATCTAAATTTTATTTTGGAAAAACACAATAATAATTCCCCACTACTATACCTAACCACCGCAGGTTCGATCCTTGTATCTGCCTGGCCAAGCCCTCCTAGGCTCGTGCAAGCAGAGGCACTCCAGGAGGTCACGCAGTCCTAGGCATTCTCCCAGAAGATCGACACAGGACCTCGTGGGAGCGGCCTTTTATAGATCCCCGAACCTTGAGGGGCCGAACCACACGGGGATGGTCTCGATACAGTCCAATAACAGACATCGATTAACACAGTACATGATAGACATTTCCCTAACCCAATAATACAGTGACTAATACAATGTATCTGACGAAGTTTCTAGATGCTAACAGAGATGAATTATGCAACATGTGCCTGGATATTCAAGAAACCCAAACAAGGCTCAACACTTAACCCAATCAACATCCAGCAAAGTAAAGCTTTGCAACAATACTTACAATGTGTATGTCCGGTTTGCATTCACCCAATCTGTTTCAGGCAATTTACACCTAATTGTCAGAATCTGCAGATGTTCCATTCTTTCCCTGCAACTCTTATCTAGGCTCTAGACAAGCTGGCACCATTCTGCAGCTTGTCCCATTACTGCAGAAGGCACATTTAAATTGACCAAATGGCCTAGCAGCCCAGAAGCCTTTACTCAATTTTAGTGTCCTGGCATCTCCAATTTGGCCAGAATTAACAGGTTGAAGACACAAATTATGAAATATTAGTTTAATTTAATTTAATGTTTAGTTTATCCCCGCACTTTGCAATCTTATTTTGTCTGGTCAAGTTTAAACTTGTGAAGTTTATTCTTTCAGGTTATCACCATTCGGAGTTTTCAGCCAAAATATTGTAGTAGATTTTGCACAATTGTTTTTAAACCTACAGTTTGCAAGTCACAACTTGTTGGAAATTGTGGACCCAGTGTCCAGACCCTTGGAATGAACTATGGAGCCATGCAGCACAGAGAGGGGTCAGTCGGCTGCCAAAGATTAGGCACACATTTAGACCATTTCGTGTTCACCCAGATTCTACCAGGCGTCCACAAGCAAGAGGCAACTTGCTGCGGTTAATTAACCTACCTACCCGCTCATCTCTGGGACGTGGGAGTAATCTGGAGCACCCGGAGGAAACCTACACTGGGAGAGCGTGCAAACCCCACACAGACAGCAGTGAGATCAGGATTGAAGATGGGTGACGGGCTGTGAGGCAGCAGCTCTCTCGCCGTGACCTTCGAACCACCAAATTATTTGCACCTGCTGAATCGGATTAATTTCCTTCATTATGCTTTAACGCATGATTTTAAGCCAATTTTATTTGGTGTCCCTGCGTGCTTGCTGTGAGATGTCATTGTAAACATGCATCCTGCTCGGTTTTCAATGCAGTGCCCCAGGCACTGAACATTGCTCCTGCCATTGCACAGAAGTCACTGCCTGTTCGTTTGCGGAGTTCCACGTGAGCACCACATACTCAGCTACACGTTCTTCCCTGAGGGGGGTACTTGCATTTAAAGCATCTTGTTATGATTCTTCACGATAGCCATGAGGCTATTTGCAAACTAAATTCTTACATCTATTGCCTGACATTATATTTCCCTGTTCGTATCTGACGAAAGGTGCGTTGCTCCTGTTGACCAAGAGATTGTTTGCAGTAAAATTGTGATCAATTGCATCAATCTATCAGTTTCATTCGTCACTTACACATAAAGTGAAATGAATTTGCCAGCATCGGCACAATGAAAAAAGAACACACAAAAACACAATAACAATTTTACACAAACATCCACCACAGTATTCATCACTGTGGTGGAAGGCACAAAAATTGGCCAGTCCTCCTCCATTTTTACCCCGTGGTCGGGACCTCATCCCTCCGCAGCCGCCGTTGCGGGTGTCCAGATGTACAGACAAGGTAAAGTCCTGAATCGGTGCCTCAGATTAATGTTCCACAACCTGGGCACCACAACTGGCAGCTGCAATGAATTGCACTGCATTGCATACTTTATTCTCTCGTGTGACAAGTCACAGTGAAATTCTTTGCTTGCGAAGGTATGGAAATAGTCGCCCATAAAGGGAGCTTACCAAGTTACAAGTTCCCCTCCACCCGGCGCCAGTTCCCTCTTGTTCTCCCCCCCCCCCTCCCCCTCCCCCCATCCCTCTCCCCCCCCTCCCTCTCCCCCCTCCCTCACAGCGACCCCCCCCCCCCCCCACACCAGGTCCTCCATTGTTCTTCCCCCTCCCTGGAGGCTGTCCCCCCATGCCGGATTATCCATTGGCACTCTGGTGTAATCCATCCAAGTCACAATTTGGGTTTTGTAGACATTGTTGATCCATTTCCAAGGAATTTCACCTTGTGTGTGTTGAGAAAGTCCTGAAGGTACTGTATGTACAAAAGCAAGAGGTAGTGAAAGTCTGGAGATTTATAGTTCAGAGTGAGGCCATTCAGCCCATTATATTCAAGGTGGCTAAAAAAGGACTTCAGATTCCAATTAGTTTAGCAGCACATGCACTGGGGTGCAATATATTTCTTACTCACATGGACCTCGGAGTACACAGTATATGTGACAATAAAGTGAATGCAAAACAGGTTCTGTCGGTCAAGTGCGTTCCAATTGCCATACAAAGTTAAGCTGCATCCTGACTATCTCTTGGTCCAGTTCCCTGGAAGATTCAACCTTGAATGAACTTTCCCAATATTTTTTCTATAAATTGGAGGATTTCCACCTTCACCACAGGCTCCAGGAGTTCTAGTTGCTGTGCTGCATGGCAAATAAGATTATGCTGAAATCTACCTTTTGTCAAGTTCCTTCCCTTCAACTTTAGTTTGTCTTCCTTGTCAGACTGCACACTTGAGTTAGATACGTTCCCGAGTGCTGTGTGCGTTTGTGATTAACTTGCTGATGCAAGATTACATCTCTGACTGACTGATTGATTGAAACAGACTCTTCAGCCCACAGAGTCTACGCCAACCATCAATTACCAGTTGACACAGGGTCTGAAGAGGGTTCTCGACCCAAAACTTCACCCATCCCTTCTCTCCAGAGATGCTGCATGTCCTGCTGAGCTACTCCAACATTTTGTGTCTGTTTTCAGTGTAAACCAGCTTCTTCCGAGACACCGGTCATGGTGGCGCAGAGGTAGAGTTTCTGCCTGACAGCGAATGCAGTGCCAGAGAAACTTTCCCTGTAGAGATCACCCATCTTATTTATTCCATAGTTCTTCCATTTAAAAAAATCTTTATCCATCAATGAAGGTTTAAAAGTAATGTTGTTTACAATTGGAAGAGCCAGTGGTGTATTCTGTAATTTTAATGTTTTCTTTAATTGTTTCCAAATACGTATACCACTTTCTAATATTGGGTTTCCTCTATAAATTTTCTTATGTATTTCAGTGTTAGCAAATAAAATCGAGCTAATTTCGAAAGGTGAACCGTCTTCCTTTTCCATTTTTAACCAGTTTGGTTGTTTATCTACTTCTTCCAACCAGAAATTCATATTTTTTATATTAACTGCCCAGTAATAAAACATAAAATTAGGCAATGCAAAACCTCCATTCATTTTTGATTTACATAGATGTCTTTTAATTATTCTATGGTTCTTATAATCCCAAATAAAATTGGTAACTATAGAGTCCACTTTCTTAAAAAAAATTTTAGGAAGATATATCGGGATCAGTTGAAACAGGTATAATAATTGCGGAAGAAAAATCATTTTTATCGCATTAATTTTACCTAGCATTGAAATAGGTAATGTTTTCCAATATAGGATATTCTTAAGTTGTTTATTCAATAAGGGTGGGAAATTAGATTTAAATAAAGAATCATATCTTTTTGTTACATAAATTCCAAGATATTTGTTTTTTTCATTTGCTATCTTAAAAGGATATTGTTGTAATATATGTAAGTTATTTCCCATGATTGGCATAAATTCACTTTTATTCCAATTAATTCTATATCCTGAAAACAATCCAAATTGAGTTATTAAATCTAATAAGTTAGGAATACTAATTTCCGGCTTTGTAATATAAAGTAATACATCATCTGCGTATAAAGAGATTTTATTTTCAGTTTCTTTAGTTTCATACCCGTATATTTCAGGATGTAATCTCACGGATTTTGCTAGTGGTTCTATTGCAAGTGCAAACAGTAGTGGAGATAAAGGCCAACCTTGTCTGCAGCCTCGGAATAAGTTAAATTTAGTTGTTAACATTTGATTTATTAATATTCTAGCTGTTGGCTTGGTATATAGTAGCTTAACCCATGTTATAAACTTCTCCCCCAACTGAAATGTTTCCATAACCGAAAATAAATAAGACCATTCAATCTGATCAAAAGCTTTCTCTGCATCCAATGAAATAATTGATAAATCCTTATTAATGTTTCTTTTCGAGTATATAATATTGAATAATCTTCTCAGGTTGTTTGAGGAGTATCGTTTTGGTATAAATCCTGTTTGATCTGAATGAATTAGTTTATTAATCACTGTATTTAGTCTTTGTGCTTGTATTTTAGTTAATTTTTTTTGATCGGTATTTAAAAGAGATGTAGCTCTATATGACCCTGGGTCATCCAGATTTTTATCTGATTTGGGTATGAGCGGAGCCCGGGTTTTCTGACCCTGTGGCACAACAGCTCTGCCAGCGGTGCCACTGTGCCGTCCTTATGACACATTCAACAAATAATGCATTTGGTGAACTCTAATTATTCTTGCAAATGGAAGTCGCCGGTAACCCAGCACGATCAAACAATGCGTCTTGGAGATAAAGCAACTTATGGGAATACTCGTGGGGCAGGCAGCATCTGTGGAGAGGGAATCATTTTTGTCTGCTGAGCTGTTGTCGAGTGGCACTCTGCTGCGGAGTGGCTTTCAGAGCCACCAGGTGCTGAGCTTGTGTGTTTCCCCTATTGTGTGCTATAACAGGCTGTGAGGCCAGTTGGCTCGATAAAGAATAGTCTCGCACGGCAGGAGGGCTGGTGCCCTGGGCAACACAGTGATGGGCTCAGCGGGGGGGGGACCAGTGGGGAGATGAGAGTGTCAAAACTCTTTGCTAATGTTTTGGGTTAGTGACCTTTTGATTTGATTTCAAGTTGCAAGACAAGCTGAGCAGAATGTAAAGTCGTTAGTTCACAACAGGTTTTCGCTCTGGAACAATAACTTCATCTGCCACTGCCACTTCCAGGCATTTTCTGCAACCTTCGCCGCCATTACACAACCATTACACATGCCTTTCCCAGTTTGGGTAATTAGGTCAACAGCCCGACAAATTGCAATCCTCCTCCCACAGCTGCTGCTTGATTTTCTGAGTGTTTCCAGCATTTTCTGCATTTATTTAACAAGCTAGAAAACCCCATTTCCAGTAGAAAAAGGATCAATAACGGGGCATGAATGGTTGAGTTTTTATTGTCACGTGTACTGAGGTACAGTGGGCTGGGACCCTTCTTCAGACAGAAGAAGAGTTCCGACCTGAAACGTCACCTACCCATGATTTCCATGTATCCTGCCTGACCAACTGAGTTACTCCGGCAATTTCACTCTCTCATTTTGTAAACCAGCATCTGCAGTTCCTGGTTTCAACATACTAACTGACTGGGGTCTGCGGCCAGGAAGTCTAAAGGCCAGTTGCAGATGGAGGCCGGAAGGCAAGGTCCAGGGGTTTAGCGGTGGGTTTATTCGGGATTGTGACGATGAAGGCTGAGATGCTGTCCAGCAGTAGCCACTGCCGCACTTCAATGCTATGGTCAGTTTTTAACTCGTGCCCTGGTCAGCAGTTCAAAGCTATGTTCTGGAATTCATGGTCGGAGAGGCCGAGAGAAGCAGACTGGTGAGTATTGTACACAAAATGTAACGGCAATGGGGAAGGTACAGGCAGTGACTTGGTCAAGCGTGTCCATGATGGAGGAATGATGGGAAACACCCAGCATGTCAGTCAGCATCTGTGAAGTGAAAACCCCAGTTCATGTTTTGTGTTCGTGATCTTTTGATTTGGTTTCAACCTTGGTTCACCCCATCGGATTTATTTTTGTGCACGAATCCCCCGCTTTCTCAGTGAGTTAAAACCAACCTGCTTTCCCAGTTTGGACAAATGGTCAAGATGAGCTAGAAGACCCCGTTTCCAGTAGAAAAAGGATCAATAATTTGGGAAAATAAGTTTAGTTTATTGTCACGTGTACCGAGGAACTGTGAAGGGGTGGAAGATTGCAACCTTCATGTGGTCCGCCCTGTTTCGACGAATGCAATCAACCCGGCATGCACGATCAAATAGAACAAGTTGAACTACAACTTTAGGCTGTGCACGCCATGCACAAGAAGAGGAAGGAACTATGAAAAGCATTCGCTGTGTGCTAACCAGTCAGCGGAAAGACAATACATGCTTACAATTGAGCCATCCACAGTGTGCAGATACATGATGAAGGGAATAATGTGAAAAGCCTTCAGTGCAAGATAAATGTGCTGTCAGAGGAGAGATTGTAATGCAAGATTGCAGATCCACCTCTGTGACTCGCACACACTGAGTCATCAGGTTGGGCGCCATCTTGGATGTAATTGGGCCAGGAAGGTGTTACTGGCGCAATAGGAGGTGTAACTCACGCAGTGGTTGTTGTTTCCTAGAACCTATTACCTGAAATAACCCGATACCTTCCACACGCAGTGTCGGAGAGAACTGCAGATGCTGGTTTAAATCGAAGGTAGACACAAAATGCTGGAGTAACTCAGCGGAACAGGCGGCATCTCTGGAGAGAAGGGAGAAGGGTCTTGACCCGAAATGTCACCCATTGACTCCGAGGAAGGGTCTCGACCCGAAACGTCACCCATTCCTTCTCTCCAGAGATGCTGCCTGTCCTGCTGAGTTACTCCAGCATTTTGTGTCTACCTTCCACACATTACCCCAAGGTCGCCGAGCAGTGAATGGGAAGCGGGATTGAGCGAGAAAACTCCTTTTTTCAGTCAATGTGGAGATGTTGAATTTATTCTCTGCCTGCAATTAAGATTTCCTACATTGAAATGTTTTTTTTTGTTGTGTAAATCTTTTATTGGGCATGCACATGAAAAACAAAAATGCAAATAACGCGCGCTTTGACGTTCCATTTTTGTTTGTTCCTGGTTGAAGGTTTCTCTGGCTTATTATTTAAATGTGCAGCTGTGACACTGTGCATTAGAGCCGACGGGAAAGCTCTTGAAATTCTTGTTTGTTCTCGTTGTTGAAGGATCAATGAACTCGACTCCAAGAAAACAAATGCCCAGTTGTTGCTGAGCTGAATGGAATGTTCAATCAATTGTGGCCCTGTGCAATGGAAAGGCCATTGTGTCCCGACACTGTCATGCGTGCCCTGTGGTTTGATATATACGGTGTGGTAGGACAGTGGTTAATTTAGTTGAGCAGTTCATATAAGGTCATAAGTGATAGGAGTAGAATTAGGCCATTCGGCCCATCGAGTTTACTCTGCCATTCTTTCATGGCTGTTCCATCTCCCCCTCCTAACCCCATTCTCCTGCCTTCTCCCCATAACCTCTGACACCTGGTCCCAATCAAGAATCTATCCATCTCAGCCTCAAAAATATCCACTGACTTGGCTTCCACAGCCTTCTGTGGCAAAGAATTCCACACTCTTGACTTAGAAACATAGAAAACAGGTGCAGGAGGAGGCCATTCGGCCCTTCAAGCCAGCACCGCCATTCATTGTGATCATGGCTGATCGTCCCCTATCAATAACCCGTGCCTGCCTTCTCCCCATATCCCTTGACTCCACCAGCCCCTAGAGCTCTACCCAACTCTCTCTTAAATCCATCCAGTGATTTGGCATCCACTGTCCTCTGTGGCAGGGAATTCCACAAATTCACAACTCTCTGGGTAAAAAAGTTTTTTCTCACCTCAGTCTTAAATGACCTCCCCTTTATTCTAAGACTGTGGCCCCTGGTTCGGGATTCGCCCAACATTGGGAACATTTTTCCTGCATCTAGCTTGTCCAGTCCTTTTATAATTTTATATGTTTCTATAAGATTCCCCCTCATCCTTCTAAACTCCAGTGAATACAAGCCTAGTCTTTTCAATCTTTCCTCATATGACAGTCCCGCCATCCCAGGGATCAATCTCGTGAACCTACGCTGCACTGCCTCAATCACAAGGATGTCCTTCCTCAAATTAGGAGACCAGAACTGTACACAATACTCCAGATGTGGTCTCACCAGAGCCCTATACAACTGCAGAAGGACCTCTTTACTCCTGTACTGCAATCCTCTTGTTATGAAGACTTCCACAGACGCAGACCACCCTCTGTCTAAAGAAATTTATCCTCATCTCCTTCCTAAAAGAACATCCCTGATCTACCCTGCATCAGCAGGGCATCTATCAAGCCCTGATCTACCTAATGCCAACTTTGTGCTTAACAACTTAATTTGTTCTGAGCACGCTTTCAGAGAATATTCATTCTGCTGTACCACTGATTTATATGTTAAATACTTGTGGAAATGGTTAGCACATGGCATTGTGCTCGCTCGTGGGTGGGTGTTATAACGGAAAAGCAAACTAAATAACCCGTCATGACACTCTGCAAATGGTTGGCATTTGGGAAAATTAAACCCACGATGAGTGAACCAAGACACGATCTGGTTCCTCGCAGGACAAATTTACTCCAGCTAGTTACTGCGTTGAAGGTACACACAAAGTGCTGGAGTAACTCAGCGGGTCGGGCAGCATCTTTGGAGAAAAATAAATGCTTCTCTCCAGCCCCCCCCCCCCCCCCCTCCCCCAACCACAATCAGTCTAAAGAAGGGTCCTAACCAAAATGTCGCCTATCCGTGTTCTCCGGAGATGCTGCCTGACCCGCTGAGCTACTCCAGTAATGTGGTCTCTGTTTGTAAACCAGCACCTGCAGTTTGTTGTCTCCACACTGACAGTCCGCCGACAATACAATGCACAATGTAAACCGTCTTGTAGAACAATGCAATGTTGGAGCACTGAATCAGAGAGAAATTCGATCAGCTGCTTCAAGCAGAGCTCAGATATTGAATCTGAAATTCCATCCCTAAATTAAAAGATGGTGAACTCAGATTATAGGATGCACGGTGTGTGGCACTTGGTTGGCAAGGAACCCTGCCATAACTTTGTCCTCGCTTGTAACTGAAGATGTGATGGTACACCTGAGATGGACGTGTGGATAAAGATTTGTAGGCTGTACCCTCCCTGCCACAGGATACCCACTGATCTCGACTGGCGTGTCCCACATCTAGTTACCTTCCCTGTAACCTGTGGACACTGGGGCCTGAGTGCAAAGCTAGCATGGCAGAGATCGTAAATCGAAGGGGTTTCTTAATCCATGAAAACTGAGCTCAGACTAGTCCGTATTAAGTGGGAGAGGCACTGTGCCCCCAGTGGGGGTATCTTCCTCTGGTGAGGGGCAGTGTACCCCCAGAAAGGGTAGCTTTCTTTGTGGGAGGGTGGGTGGTTTTCACTTTGGGAGGGGTGGTGCCCCCTAGTGAAGGTTGCTTTCTCTGTTGGAGGGGCGGGCAGCATAACCCTGTTGGGGCTGTTCTCTTGGAGGGGCACCGTGCCTCCAAGTACGGGTGGCTTTCTTGTGGGAGGGGCACTGTACCCCAGTTGAAGACATTCTTGGGAGGGGGCGCTGTGCCCCTGATGAGGGCGGCTTTCTCTGGAATCTGAAATCTGGCAACTAGTATTCGCTGGATGTTTTCATTTGGATTAGTTTAATCAGCAAACAGGAGTCAGTAACTATTGCAAACGGCAGCATGATGGAGCAGATTTTTCGTGTTATCCGGCAGGGAATCTGAGAGCTGGAGCAGACTTTGAACCCTGACAGGCAGCGCCGTTCTCCGTGTCTCTGCACACTGTCCCCTCACTCTCGCTAACTCTAACCTCCATCTTGCACATACCAACAGGACAAAATAAAACACTGTTTGTTTTCTCCCTGTCCCGTGACCTCTTGCCACTGACCGTGATTCTTTGGCCTCTGATTATTGACACGCTGGCTCGCCTGCTGGACTTCTCCATCTCAGCCTCCCGCTGGTTTGGTCCCAAGGGAAGAATCCAGACCTTTCCCATGCGACTATTGGGTAGGAGGGAACTGCAGATGCTGGCTTAAACAGAAGGTAGGCTGGAGTAACTCAGCAGGCCAGGCAGCATCTCTGGAGGGAAGGAATGGGCAACGTTTCAGGTCGAGACAACCTCTACAGATTGTGTCTATCTGCAGTTCCTTATTCCTGGTCACATCCCGGGAAAACACCTCATGTCTGTCGGAAGCCACTGGTCGCTGAACCCAGACCAATGATCAAAGAAAGACAACACAGGACTGGAGTAACTCGGGCAGCATCCCTAGAGAACATGGATAGGTGACGCTATGGGTTGGAGCGGGAAGGCAGGTGGGGGCAGGACAAATCATCGCAGGTCAATACAGGTGAGGTAGGGGGTGTGATAGGCAGGTGGTTGGACAAAGAAGGCCAGAGATGAAAAAACCGGAAGGTGTGAGATAAATTGTGAAGCCAGAGGAAACAATTGTGAAGCCAGAAGAACAAAAAAACAGTGATCTGTGACCTGTCAACACTCCTCCTTTCACCTCCAGCCGCGGTGTGGCCAGGCATTGGATGTCCTGCTGCCTCTTTAAACCATCGTATTGATGCCCACCACCCTACTGCGTACCGCCGCTGTCCGATCGCTGCCACCACGGAGGGGAATGTTGGGGGTGGCGCACTGCTGCAGCGGGTGGGGCTGCTACTTACAGTTCCGGCAACCCTAAATGAGTGGGCAGTTGATGGGCAAGTGAGGGAGAATGAATTGCAAGGAAGTCGATGAAAAATGCTGGGAGAAACTCAGTGGGTGAGGCAGCTCCATAGATGCTGCCTCACCCGCTGAGTTTCTCCAGCATTTTTTGTCTACCTTCGATTTTCCCAGCATCTGCAGTTCTTTCATAAATATGAATTGCAAATATATAGTTTGGGAGGGGAGGAGGGGTTATGAAAGCCAGCACACACTGGGTTCAGCGACCAGTGGCTTCCGACAGACATGAGGTGTTTTCCCGGGATGTGACCAGGAATAAGGAACTGCAGATAGACACAATCTGTAGAGGTTGTCTCGACCTGAAACGTCACCCATTTCTGCACCCATAAGGAAACATGATAAATGTAAACAATATGCGGAAATTAATTGAAGCACATAATCTGTCATTATTTCATTGTTGTGAGTGGATTGTGTAGTGGAGGAAGTGGCTTCTCAATTTAATAAAGCATCAATTATTTCAATTCAAAGGGACATGATTGGCAGTGAAACGCCCTTGGCTGATATGGTTCTATCAATGGTGCCACACAAACAGACTTCGTCCTCGCCTCACTGATACACCAAGGCTGTTTTCTCAGGTATGGAGAGAAGGCAGGCACAGGATACTGAGTTGGATGATCAGCCATGATCACATTGAATGGCGGTGCTGGCTCGAAGGTACAAATGGCCTACTCCTGCACCTATTGTCTATTGTCTGTTGTCATAGAAATATAGAAACATAGAAATTAGGTGCAGGAGCAGGCCATTCGGCCCTTCGAGCCTGCACCGCCATTTAATATGATCATGGCTGATCATCCAACTCAGTATCCTGTACCTGCCTTCTCTCCATACCCCCTGATCCCTTCAGCCACAAGGGCCACATCCAACTCCCTCTTAAATATGGCCAACGAACTGGCCTCAACTACCTTCTGTGTCATACCATTAGTTATGGGGCAGTATCTCTAAACTAAACTAAACCACTTACTTTTTCTAACCTAGTCTTACTTCCCTTTTCCCATTTACTAGAATCTTTGTGTTCCCCACTTCCTTTCTGATCCACACTCCTCCTCAGCTGACGTATTACTTCCCCATTTGGCCTTCGACCTTTTCCCAGCTGACTGACTGTACTTCATGGGTCCGGCATGTTCTTTGTTCACCGGCACTGAAGCTCCGAGACAACACTGCTGAAGTTGGACACCTTCATTTTAGATTAAATTCCATGCAGCCTACATAGTTTTTGTTTTTAGTTTTAGAGAAGCAGCCCAGAAACAGGCCCTTCGGCCCACTGGGTCCGCGCCAACCAGCGATCCCCGCATATTAACACGGTCCTACACACACTGGGGACAACTTTCACACTTACCAAGCCAATTTACCTACTTGGGAGTGTGGGAGGAAACCGAAGATCTCGTTTAAAAAAAAAAAAAACCCTGGCAAATCACGGGGAGATCGTTCTCTGGCAACCTCTCTACCGCTGCGTCACCATACCGCCCTACTATGTGAATTAGGACACCGCTGGTGAACTTCCTCCTTGGTGACTTTATAAACGTTTTAGGATTGAAGTTAATGTTGATTTCTAATCTTTTTCTGTTTTTTTTTCCAAGTTTTAATTCTCTCCTGACCTTTCTGTGTTCCTGAATGATAATGGAATCTGTCCTGATGTTACTCGTACGCTTTCTTTTTGGTCACTGGCTAGTTTTAATATGCTCCCATCCTCCTTCAAACGAGGACGTCTTTTCCCTGGATATCTTCCACACCCATGCTTTGCTTCATCCTCTAATTACTTTTCACCGCGCCTGGCAGATCTTTTTACACAACCTCTTGCCTGGCCAAACATCCTGTGTTTGATGTTTCCTGGTTCTCTTCCATAATTGCTTTGACCCAATAAAAGTCGTGTCTGCTCGGTGATCCCATCTTAAACTGCGCTGCTACATTTTCCAGGACCGGATCCAACAACACAACTGGGGCGGCACGGTGGCGCAGAGGTTGCTGCCTCACAGAGCCACAGTCCCGGGTTCAATCCCGACTGCGGGTGCGGTCTGTACGGAGTTTGTATCTTCTCCCTGTGAACGTTCGGGTTTCCTCTGGATGCTCCGGTTTCCTCCCACGCTCCAAAGACTTGCAGATTTGTAGGTCAATTGGCTTCTGTAAATTGTCTCTGGTGTGTAGGAAACTAATGTTTGGGTGATCTCTGGGATGAAGGGCTTGTTTTCACACTGTATCTCTAAACTAAACTAAAAGGCCGTGCGCTTCCTCGTTGGATTAGTTCTAATGGCTGAGGAACCTTTTGACACCAGAAGCCCCTGATTGGGCATCAGATGTCCCTTTTTCAGTGCACCATTCTGTTCTTGTTTTGATTAGGGTGTCCCTATTTATTTGTCCTCTGTTTCGATTACACACTTGGAATGATGAGCATTTGTAACGCAGTCCATCGCACAAACCAGCCTCCTTCCTTCCTGTCCCTCCTCCACTCCATCCACACCACATGGCCTCTGGAAAGCAGCCACCATAATCAGGGTCCATTTTAGACCCCGATCCTTTTTCTCCAAAGATACTGCCTGATCCGCTGAGTTACTCCAGCATTTTGTGTCCATCTTTGGTATAAACCAGCATCTGCAGTTCTCTGTTCCTCCATTTTCACCCCAGTCATTCCCTCTCCTCCATGTGGATGAGTGTGCCACCCTTGGTTTTCCCAAGCCCCCTCCCTTGATAAGTTGCTCACTCTTTCCACTGATTTGCTGTTAGTCCCAGTTCCGTTCTCCCATCGGATGGTCACCCTGACTTGAGGAAGGGGGCCTTGGGTTAGGAAGGAGGCCGACGAAACCATTCCCGGCATTGCCATGGTCCGTTTCCATGAACTCAAGATGCTTCAAACCCTACTGGCCTTCACGAACCTTCGCTGAGCCCAGCTCGCTGGCTCTCATTAGAGCAACCCTTCAAGGGTTCGCTGCCTCCCTGTCTCTGCAGCTGCCTCTCCTTCAACCTTGGCCTCTTAACCATACCCAAGTTTCAATAACTCCTTCTGAACTTTGTTGTACAGGACCATTCCTTTAACTTCTTCTGTGACATTAGAGAGGTACAGTGCGGAAACAGGCCCTTCAGCCCACCGAGGTCCGCACCACACTTCACACAGGGGCTGTTTACAATTTTTACTGAAGCTAATTAGCGGACAAATCTGCACGTCTTTGGAATGTGGGAGGAAACTAGGGTTTCCCGAAGAAAACCCACACGGTCCGGGGTGAGAACAGACAAACTCCGTGCAGACAGCCCCCATAGGCAGGATCGAACCCGGCTCTCTGGCCCTGAAAAGCCCCTGTCCCACTTTCCCAAGTTACTCACGAATTCTCCCACGTTTTCCCCTTGATTCAAACTCGGGGAATGTCCGTAGCGAGTCCGTAGGAGTCCGTAGATATTTCGTAGCGGCTCGTAATGCCAGCCATAGGTACTCGGGGCATAAGGCAGCAACTCCACCGCCACGCCACTGAGGCCTGGAGTTACCTTCAAAGCCTTCCTGTCCCTTTCTCATGCTTTAAAACACTGCTTAAAGCCCAATTATTTCAGTAGGCGTTTGATTACCAAACTAATTCCCAATGGCTTTGTAGTTGTAGAATCTTGTAGATTATACGCCCTGTGAAACACTTTTGTATGTTTAGCTGTGCGAAAGATGTTCTGTAAATATTCGTTCTTGTTGTTGACCACCTCAGTTGTGGTTGAAGTTAGGAATTAATTGAGCTTTTCTTCAAAAAGTGCTTAAAATATCTGCGGTTGTCTGAACAATTGTCTACTCCTCAAGCTCGCAGTGTGGTGTTTCCCAGAAGCCTGTTTTGTTGTGTAACTCGATTTTCTACATTTCTTTATGTGTTGCCTCTCTTTTGAATGTAGTGAAAATGCATATTTGAGATATGTAATTTTCAAAGAATCAATTGGCCGGGGGGATATTGTGGTATTATCAGTATCGTACAGTCAGTGGGACAAACCCCAAGACACTAGGGGAGGTTTGGTGCCTGATCGCAAACATCAAAGGGCCTTATTATCGTAATAACCCTATCACACTCCAATCCAGAAAGCAGAATTTCTTTCAAACAGATGCAAATGCGTGCACTTTAGAGTGCAATGTTTCAGCTTTACACCCACCCCCTTGGCTCCAGGAGAAACATTTGGACTGTTTGTTCACTTAATTGCAAAAAAAAGGACTCTCATTTTCTCAGCACGTTTTCAAGTCTTCCCAAAGTACTTGACATTTACATTTAAATTTCATTGACATCTGAAACCTGAAAAGTCACCCAGCATCTCTGGGTGATGTTTCTCTCCAGAGATGCTGCCTGATCCACTGAGTTACTCCAGCATTTTGTGTCTATCTTCAGTGTAAACCAGAATCTGCAGTTCCTTCCTACACATATAATGAATTAGATTGTAAAAGTGTAATATAATGAAGGAAACAATTAGATTCCATTTAATTTGTACATTGCGTGGGTGAGAGACTGGGTGTATTGTGTACAGTATGGGTCTCTTTAAGGAAGAATCTAATTTGATTAGCAAGGCTGTCAGGGGTTACGTGGAAAAGGCAGGAGAATGGAGTTGAGCGAGAAAGGTATGTAGATCAGCCATGATTGGATGGCTGAGTAGACTTGATGGGCCGAATGGCCTAATTCTGATCCCAGAACTTATGAATTGATTAACTGCACTGGAAACGGTTTAGGAACAGCAGGAACTTTGTGGAAAAGCACAGGCATTTATTCACAGCTTCTGCCACAACTGAGGTGGTGAACAATAAGTACAAACATCTATAGAACATTGTTAACCATTCAGAGAAGGGTTACTGGGGCGGTTAGCTTCATGGGGAAAGGTTACACAGGGTAGGCTTGGGCTCACTGCTTGAAAATAAGGAGGGGGGGGGTGGTTCAGAAGGGTGAGAAGGATTTTGACCGAAATGCATAATACCTGAGTGTTCTTGACAGGGCTGATGTGGAGATGATGTCCCCGCTTGGGGTCACCACTCGAAAATAAGGGCTCGCTCATTTAGGAATGAGATGGGGCAGATTTCTTCTTCTCTGAAGGAACCCTGCTCCCGTTGTCCTTTTGGGAAGGGAGCGTTTGAAGCTTTTTCATAAGCAGAGGCAGATAGATTTGTGATAAGTGAGAGATTGGAAGGCTACATCCAGTGTTGAGTTTACGATCGGAAAGGCAGAGCAGCCTCAAGATGCCGGGAGGTGTATTCATGCGAAGATAGACACTGGATAGATGCTGGAGTAACTCAGCGGGACAGGCAGCATCTCTGGAGAGAAGGAATGGGTGACGTTTGTCTGGGGAAGGGGCGGTGCAGTAATAGAATGTATTCGGAGACAGTGGGAGAACTGGGACGGGGGGTGGGGGTGGGGATGGAGAGAGGGAAACCAAGGGCTATTTGAAGTTGGGTGTATTCATGCTCCTGGTCCGCTCCTGCGTTCATTGTTCAGTTTGCATTGGATTATCAATAGGTTCTGCCTGATCTGGAATATAGGGGGAAAATCCTACAGTGCTGCATTTGAAGAGAAGGGGAGATCCCAGGACCAACACCGCTCATCGTATCTGCAGAATATGTGTAGGAATGAACTGCACAAGCTGGTTTAAACCAAAGATAGACACGCACTGGAGGAGAGTTCTGGCCTGAAAAGCCACCTGTCCATTCCCTGCCCAGGTGCCGCTCAATTCCTCCAGCACTTTGGTGCTTTGCTCAAGATGACAGCATCTGCAGTTCCCTGTGTCTCCATTGGACATTTTATCTTTATTTCGTGTAGGGAATTTTTATTTTATTTTTATTTTTTTGCAACTTCCTGCCCTGTGTTCACCTGTCACTTCCAAAATACCTCTCTGTGCCATTCCCGGATGGTGCAATGCCGCCTGAATGGTGTTTGCAGGAGGCTGCACTGACCCACCAAGTGGTTAAGCTGGTGGCTGTCACTGCCATTGTGCAACGTTGAGCTGCTTCTGAATGGATGTGTCGCAACGTGGTCTCTTTGCTCCCCTGTCGCCTCACAGTAAAGCAACAAAAGCACGGGTGAAGCATTTCCTGATTTCACGCTCTCCTGGGCAATTGGCCCAACCCTTTCCTTCAGCGGACTGGGCTTGGTTTTTCAGTGTAATTCCTGATCCCGGTAGTGATCGTCCACACATATACTTGCCGCAGAGCAGCAGAGAGGAGGCAGAGAGAAGGTGAATGAGGACTGCTGCTGCCTCTGAGCTGCAGAGTGTTGCGAGCTACAAGGGTTCAGTGCACATGAGGGAAGCGATGAGAATCATTCAGTGCGTCGCTAACATCAATGCCCCCATACGGACGGGTCCTTCCTGGAAATGGTGAGTCTTGAGTGGGGGTGGGGGGGGGGGCTTTGGTTGTAATCCTGTTGTTATTGCACCTGCTGGCTTCATATGTACACCGGCGCTTTACAGGGATCTGGAGGCCCTGACAGGTGTGTGAATCTCAGTCCGAGCTCCTGATCCACAGTGACAGTCTGGCTGCTGGAGTGGGTTCTGCTGCATTGGTGATTCCAGTTTACGATACAGACTTTCCCACCGAGGATGCGTGTGTGTGTCTGTCTATCCGTCTCGCTATCTCTCTCTCTCTCGCTCTCTCTCTGTAATCGCTCTCTCTGTGTCTCTGTCCCTCGCTCTATCTCTGTCTTTCTCTCTGTCTCGCTATATATCTCTGTCTCTGTCTCTATCCTTCCTCTCTATGTCACTGTCTTCCTCTGTCTTCCTCTGTCTGTCTCTGTGTCTGTCTCTGTGTCTGTCTCTGTCTCTCTCTCTGTGTCTGTCTCTGTCTCTCTCTCTGTGTCTGTCTCTGTGTCTGTCTCTGTGTCTGTCTCTGTCTCTCTCTCTGTGTCTGTCTCTGTGTCTCTCTCTGTGTCTCTCTGTGTCTGTCTCTGTGTCTCTCTCTGTGTCTCTCTCTGTGTCTCTCTCTGTGTCTCTCTCTCTGTCTCTCTCTGTGTCTCTCTCTGTGTCTGCCTCTCTCTGTGCCTGCCTCTCTCTGTGCCTGCCTCTCTCTGTGCCTGCCTCTCTCTGTGCCTGCCTCTCTCTGTGCCTGCCTCTCTCTGTGCCTGCCTCTCTCTGTGCCTGCCTCTCTCTGTGCCTGCCTCTCTCTGTGCCTGCCTCTCTCTGTGCCTGCCTCTCTCTGTGCCGGCCTCTCTCTGTGCCGGCCTCTCTCTGTGCCGGCCTCTCTCTGTGCCGGCCTCTCTCTGTGCCGGCCTCTCTCTGTGCCGGCCTCTCTCTGTGCCGGCCTCTCTCTGTGCCGGCCTCTCTCGTGCCGGCCTCTCTCCCTGCCTCTCTCTGTGCCGGCCTCTCTCTGTGCCGGCCTCTCTCTGTGCCGGCCTCTCTCTGTGCCGGCCTCTCTCTGTGCCTGCCTCTCTCGGTGCCTGCCTCTCTCTGTGCCTGCCTCTCTCTGTGCCTGCCTCTCTCTCTGTCTGCCTCTCTCTCTCCCTGCACCTGCCTCTTTGTTTCTCTGTCTCTATCTCTGTCACTATCTGTGACTGTGTGTGTGTGTCTGTCTCTCTGTGTCTGTCTTTATGTATGAATCTCTATGTCTCTCTCTCTCTCTCTCTCTCTCTCTGTCTCTGTCTCTCTCTCTCTCCCTGCCTCTCTCTGTGTGTCTCTGTCTCCGTCTCTCTGTCTCTCGCTCTCTCCACATTTAACGGCCTTGGGTTATCTACCTTGCAGCAAACTGCAATTGTCATTTCCACAAAGGAAGTTTTTGAACTTGACGATGATAGAAGAGAATTTGAACTGCATCCGTTTTTTTGCATTTAACGTTCTCTCAGGGTGGTGGCGAAAGTGAAGAGGTATTGGCCGTTGACCAGTTTAGTTTGGAGATACATCACCGAGTCTGCATCGACCAGCGATCCCCACACTTTAACGCTGTTCTGCACTAGGGACAATTTTTACATTTATACCAAGCCAATTAAAGTACAAATCTGTATGTCTTTGGAGCGTGGGAGCAAACCGAAGTTCTGAGAGAAAACGCACACAGGTCGCGGAGAGAGTGTACAGACTCCGTAGAGGCCGCACCCGTAGTCAGGATCGAACCCCAGGTGTCTGGCGCTGTCAGGCAGCAACTCTACCGCTGTGCCACCATGCTACCAGACCAGTGGAATAATTTTAAGCATCTTTCCATAGAAAATAGGTGCAGGAGTAGGGCGTTCGGCTCTTCGAGCCAGCACTGCTATTCAATGTGATCGTGGCTGATCATCCATTATCAGTACCCTGTTCCTGCCCTCTCCCCATAACCCTTGATTCCTCCAGCCCCAAGAGCTCTATCTAACCCTCTTTTGAATGCATCCAGCGGATCGGCCTCCAATGCCTTTTGAGGCAGAGAATTCCACAAATGCACAACTCTTTGGGTGAAAAGGTTTTTCCTCATCTCAGTTCCAAATGGCCTACCCCTTATTCTTCAACTGTGGCCCTTGGTTCTGGACTCTCCAACATTGGGGACATGTTTCTGGCATCTAGCTTGTCCAATCACGTAAGAATTTTTAATGTTTCTATAAGGTGTCCTCTCATCCTTCTAAATTCCAGTGAGTACAAGCCCAGTCGCTCCATTCTTCCGTCATATGACTGTCCCGCCATACCGGGAATTAACCCCGTGAACCTACACTGCACTCCCTCAATAGCACAGGTGTGGTCTCACCAGGGCCCTGCACAACTGCAGAAGGACCTCTTTGCTCCGATACTGAAATTATCTCGTTATGAAGACCAACGTGCCATTCGCTTTCTTCACTGCCTGCTGTACCTGCATGCTTACGTTCAGTGACTGGTGTACAAGGACACCCAGGTCTCGATGGCCTATTCCTAATCTGACACCATTCAGATAATAATAATTTTTACTGAAGCCAAAGCGCCCGCAGAAACCCACGTGGTTACAGGGAGAACGTACAAACTCTGTATGGACAGCGCCCGTAGTCAGAATCAAACCCGGGTCTCTGGCGCTGCAAGGCAAGAACTCTACCGCCGCGCCACTGTGCTGACCCTTCCCCTAGTTCTTGATTTCCCCTTTCCCTTAAACTATGGTGAGTAATTTAATAACCGCTTATTCCCCACAACCATCAGGCTCTTGACCCACCCTGCGCAACACTAACCACTACTTCAGAAATTACAATCTTCTATGGACGATGTCAGACGCAGAAGGTTTTGAACTCTTGCGGTGATCTGGTATTGCAGTTATTAATTTATTGCATTATTGATTACTGTGTGTTGTTGCGTTCATGGACCTGCACCAAGTCAAAATTTAATTGTTCCATTGCCGGTACATGTGACAATTAAACACAAAGCCAGGGCTCCCTGATGATCCCAAGACTCTTCAAGAGTCTTGGGATCATCAGGGAGCCCTGGCTTTGTCACGTCAGAGTTATTCCCTTTGTCCTATCCACCCACCACCATCTGCCATTTGAAATTAACTTGTTTGCTCACCTTTTTTTTTCAAGACTTCGACTTGAAATGTCAAACCTGCTTCTCTTTCCACAGATGCTGCCTGACCTGTTGTGTGCTTCCTGCATTTCTAGCATTAGTTCCCTCTAATGACTTTTTAGCTTTGGTTTTAATGTCAGTTTGTATTTCTCAGTTCTTCCTTGCT
This sequence comes from Okamejei kenojei, assembly GCA_035221665.1. Classification (NCBI taxonomy): domain Eukaryota; kingdom Metazoa; phylum Chordata; class Chondrichthyes; order Rajiformes; family Rajidae; genus Okamejei; species Okamejei kenojei. The sequence continues at coordinate 14,181,960 of CM069162.1, forward strand.
GGGTGCGCAAGGACATCAGGTCTTTTTGGCAGACATTGTCCAGGCCTCTCTGATGGCTGCTTGGAGCTCTGTTTTACTGCATCTGACATTTAAACTGGTCGTACGGTTGTGGGGGACCTTTCTAATTTGGCTTTGTCATAAACTTTTGCACACAAGGCATTTCTAAATATTTTCTCTGCTTGGACAGTTTGAAGGTTGCTGTTTTGACTGGTTTCTCTGGGTGCAAGCCAGAGATACCCAAGCCGCACGATACCGCTGTGTTTCTGATGATGTTCCTCAGCAGGGGGTGAACCACCCGGAGCTGTACCCCCTTCCCAGCCAGTCGAAGGGTCTCCTTAATAGAGGCATTAGTGGACGGATTGGCATCAGACATTTATTCATCAGCACTGTCTGCTTTCAGGAGACGATGTCTAGTTTATTGTCACTTGCACCAAGGTGCAGCGAGAAGCTTTTTTTTGTTGCGTGCTCTCCAGTCAGCGGAGAGAGTATACACGATCGCAGTCACGCTGTGCACAGTGTACGGAGACAGGATAGGGGGATAACATCTAGTGCAAGATAATGTCTGATTAATGCTGGTTATTACAAGGACAGAAGCCCAAACTGATATTGGATCCTCTGTTGATGTGTGGGCCTGTGGACTTTGTACTTTAGCGTGCGTGTGCGTGTGTGTTCGTGCGCAGAGGTCATTTTTTAAAAAATTTGCAACAGGTATGTCTTTATTTCAAAGAGCCATGTTTTGTATGCCGGATTAGCCACTCCGTACCGTCAGAGAACTGCACTTCACAGTAACACGCAGGGGTTTGACCGAGGAGCCACCATTGACCTGCGGTGCTGTCTGCCTCCTCTGTACATCAACAGCATCTCCCTCGGCTGCGAGACAGAGCTTCACAGCTCGCGCGACACAGTTTCACTTTGAGTTGGTGTTAGGCTGAGTTTTGAAAAAAGGCCACCTCTGTCGTAGCTCCACCCTCCGATCGATAAGAAGCCAGCTTACACGACAAAGAAGCTCTTCATTATGCCTACGCTAATAACCTTTGGGGATTTCCTGGAATTCATGAATTGCTGCTCAATGTTCCCAACTTCCTTGTGTGTTTGCCATGTCTTTGTGGAGACATCGACTCCGAGTGGATGCAGACGGGATGTTTCCAGTGGTGGGAGGGTCCAGGGCCAGAGTGCGCTGCCTGAGAATAAAAGGACATACCTTTAGCAATGGAGATGAGGAGGAATTTATTTAGTCTGAGGGTGGTGAATCTGTGGAATTCATCGCCACAGGCGGCTCTGAAGGTCAAGTCATTGGGTATTTTCAAAGCAGAGATTCATAGGTTTTTGATTAGTAAGGGTGCCAAGGGTTATGGGGAGAAGCCAGGATAATGGGATTTAGAGGGAAAAATAGATCAGCCACGATCGAATGGTGGAGGGGACTCGACGGTCCGAATGGATGAATTCTGTTCCTATGTCTTATGAACTTTGCAAAGCAGTGCACCTTTATCTACAGGGCATTGCGCCCTTATCCCCTGTCTTTGAATAGGTAATGATGACCTCTGAATTCTTTCATTGCAGGCACATTCAGGATCCAGCTAGTCAAAAACTGACGTGGAATAAACCTCCCCGGAGCATCTTAGTCATTAAAAAGATCCAAGATGATCGGTTGCTTCAGCCATTTAAGGAACTGTGCATCTTCCTCATGGAGGTAATGTGTCGTAAAACCGTGGAAACCGATTTGGTTGCCGGGCAGTCGGAAAGATAGTTTGAGAAGTGCTGATGTTGGTTTATACCAAAGATGGGCACTAGAGCGCTAGAGTAACTCAATGGTGAGGCAGCATCTTTCGGGAGGAGAAGGATGGCTGATGTTTTGGGTTGGGATTCTTTGAGAGGTTTGTGGGGCTGATGTCGGTGATCTTGTGGAAGTGTAAAGATCATATTGAGGAGGACTGCAAGGAGGAGTGTGGAGAACTGGGGCGGGTGAAACCAGCAGCATTATCTGAATGCCTGGGGTGAGAAGGAATATCCTCCCCCGAGATAGGTGCAGTACTCTACCACAGAGAACCCATGTGTCTGAGGCTGCACTTGATGCTTGTTGGTCTGTGAGGGCAATGGAGAGAGGAGGGGAAGGGGTGGGAACATGGGTGAGGTAGAGCGGTTCACCTTGATCCTATTGAATTTCGGATCGAGACTCGTCTTTCGGTTCCTGTGTTCTTCTCCTACTCAAAGTCATCTTGATCTTGCATCTGAGGCTAATTTGATTGATTGATGAAAGATACAGGATGGAAACGGGTCCTTTTGCCGACCGAGTCGATCACCTGTTCACACTAGTTCTATGTTATCCCACTTTCACATCCACTCACCAGGGGCGATTTACAAAGGCCAATGAACCCACAGCCCCACACGTCATTGGGATGGGGGTGGAAACTGGAGCTCCTGGAGGAAACCCGCCCAGTCACAGGGAGAACGTGCAAACTCAACATAGACGGTACCCAAAATCAGGATCCAACATCAACGGTACCCAAAGGCAGGATCCAATACAGATGTTGTGAGGCAGCTGTGCCTCTGTGCAGCCCTAAATTGATCATCAACCTTCCTTTTTTTTGTGCTTGCAGGTAAAAGAAATGATTGTTTACGTAGAAAAGAAAGTACTTGAAGACCCTACCATAGCCAACGACGAGAGCTTTGGACAACTTAAGAAATTATGCACTTTTAGAGAAGGTAAATAAATGCATTTTGGTTTCTGTGCTAGATTTATTGTGAACAATGGCAATCTTTATTCATGTCCAATTAGCAGCCCCTCATGTGTAGGAAGGAACTGCAAATGCTGGTTTACACTGAAGATAGACACAAATTGCTGGAATAACTCAGCGGGTCAGGCAGCATCTCTGGAGAAAAAGGAATAGGTGGCGTTTCGAGTCGAGACCCATCTTCAGTGGAATGGGAAGTCCAGTCAATCTTTAATGGAAACAGACCCTTCGGCCCAACTCTTCAACCCAATTACCTACCCGAGTTAGTCCTATTTTCCTGCCTTTGTCCCACATCCCTCCAAACCTTTCCTGTCCATGTACCTATCTAAATGCCTTCTAAATGCTGTAGTTATACCAATATTTATTCAGTGGTAGCTCATTCCACATACCCACCACTCTCATTATGGGAGAAATTGACCTTGGGTCCATGTTAAATCTTTCCCATTTCACCTCAAAACTAGACACTCCCAGCCTGGGGAAAAGACTGTGTCCATTCACCCTATCAACGTCACTTCATGATTTTATAAACCTTCTCCAAGGTCACTCTCTGCCTGCTACACTCAAGGGAAAAAAAGCTGAAACCTTTTCAGTCTCTTCTCATAACTCAAGCCCTCCTGTCCCTGAAACATCCTCGTGAATCTTTTCTGTCTCCTCTCCTGTTTAAACACATCGCTCCTGTAACCAAGTGAACAGAAGTGTGCATAGTACCCCAAGTACTGGAGTTTTCCTCAAATTCCTTGCTATAATGATTTTAATAACCGTTTTTACCATGACAGATGCCAGTACTGGGGTACTGATTCTGAATGATAAGGGATGATCATATTGAGCGGTGCTGGCTCGAAGGGCCGAATGGCCTACTCCTGCACCTATTTTCTATGTTCACCCAGTTTGCAGTTTCCTGCTTTGTCTCCATGTCAGAATTATATTTATTATTTTATTTTCTATTTTAAAATGTAGACTAAACTTTCCCAGAATCTAGGGAGATTTGGCAAGTAAAATCCAGCTCATTGCTGTTAACAATTGTACACTTGAGGCATGTTCTCACCTCGAATAATGTGTCCAGCTGTGCTGGGTGAAGCAAAGAGGCATGGGTGGGTGTGAATTGGTGGTGTCACACAGGGGAAAAAAACCACTTTACATCTGTTTGTAGGCTTCGATGATTTGTCGGATCGGATTGACTTTATAATTTGCCTCGGAGGTGATGGCACTTTGCTTTACGCCTCGTCTTTGTTCCAGGTAAGTGCGGCTGGCTGGTGAGGTGCGATGTTTTTGTGAGGTGCTTTGAATGGCAGGGAGGTGGGGAGAGCTGGAGGTGATGGGGTGGATCTCCGAATTGCGCGGCTCACTATTTCTGAACTGCTTTCCCAGCGCCTGCCTTCTCTGACAAAAACCACAGTAAAATGGAAGGCTGCTGGCAAACTCTCTCCCAGGCCACTGGCTAATGGCTCAAATTAGTCGCACCACCATTTTGATTCTGAGTTTGGTCACCAGTGATCAGTGAAACTGGTATAGACACAGACACACAGGCACACAACCTATCCATCTTGAGTATTATATTGTTTTTCATATTCTGTTGTGCTGCTGCAAGTAAGAATTTCATTGTTCTATCTGGGACATATGACAATAAAACACTCTTGACTCTTGAAACAGTACCATGTGTCAGAGGGCTTGCAAGCTTGGCTTAAACATTCATTTGTCTCAACGGGAATGCTGTTTGTTTAAGTATCAAAGGGTATGTCCTGACGTTGTTACCTTCTTGTTTAATAGGATAGTGTTCCACCTGTGATGGCGTTTCATCTTGGCTCTCTGGGATTCTTGACGCCATTTAACTTTGACACCTACCAGTCACAAGTCACGCAAGTCATTGAAGGTACCTTCTGGGTTATTTTGCAGTTTAATGAGGAAGCTTTACAGCAGTTGCGGTCGATGGGGAAACTTCAATAGGAACTTTAACTGATCTAATTGAAATAACCTACTTCATATGAACATAAGCCATATTCATACAGCATGGAAACAGGCCATTTGGCCCATCATATCCATGCCAACCAGCATCTCCTTGCATTAGGTTTTTGCCTTCTCCTTCAACCACAGAATCCATTCTTGCCCATTTGTTTTACTCCTGAAGCATTCTCCTTTGTTAGTCAGGAGACCATTGCCATATACAAGCTATACATACAAGCTTGGAGGAGGCCACTCAGCCCTTCGAGCCTGTTCCACCATTCTACAAGATCATGGCTGATCTGAGTGCACTTCAGCTTGCATTGCCATCAACCATGGTATCCTCTCCCACCAACCCCCTCCTCCCTGCCTTGCTTATCACCCTTCAATGCCTGGGCAATCTTCAAGACTTTTACCCAGTGTAGGAGAATTGAGAACCAGGGAATATGTGTTTAAGGTGAGGGGGGATAGTTTAATAGGAATTTGAAGGGAAACACTCTCACCAGATCTCTATTATCCCACTTTCACATCCACTTCCTACATACAAGGGGCAATTTACAGAGGCCAATGAATCTATAAACCCGCACGTCTTTGGGATGTGGGAGGAAACTGGAGCACCCGGAGGTAATCCACACAGCCACAGGGAGAAAGTACCAGTTCCACACAGACAGCACCAATGATCAGGATTGGACCCAGGTCTCTGGCGCTGTGAGGCAGCAGCTCTGCCAGCTGCACCACTGCCCCGCTCGAGTTGAGGCCTGGAACCTTAATCATCGCAGCTTGTCAGTTTACAAAACAAGTTAGATTAATTACTGCGCTGAACCCTTTAGACTTAAAGAGGTGCAGTGTGGAAACAGGCCCTTTAGCTCACCGAATCTGCGCTGACCAGTGATCACCCCGTACACCAGCGCCATCCTACACATTGGGGATAATTTACAATTTTACCAAATCCAGCTAACCTACAAACCTGGACGTCTTTGGCGTGTGGGAGGACACCGGAGCGCCCGGAGAAAGCCCACGCGGTCCCGGGGAGAACGCACAAACCCGTAGTCAGGATCTAACCTGGGTCTCTGGCGCTGTAAGGCAGCAACTCCACCCCAGCGCCACCGCAAAACCCTCTCTTAACTCGCAAACTTTTTCCCGCTCAAGAGTCTGGTGTAGGGTGCCAGGTGCTCAAATAAACCTCATGGAGACAGGCCCTTCAGCACAACTCTCTGGGTGCTCCGGTTTCCTCCCACACTCCAAGGACGTACAGGTCTGTAGGCTACTTGGCTTCTGCAAGTTGTCCCGAGTGTATAGGATGTGCGGTGTGTTCGCTGGTTGGCGCAGACTAGTTGGGCTGACTGGCCTGGATCCATGCTCTAAAGTCTAAACTTATCCCTCCACCCATCATAAATGAAATTCCTCGTATGTGGCAAAACATACTTGGCTAATAAAGTATGATTATTATCCATGCCGCCCAAGCTGCTGCATCTAATGCCCCTGTCCCACTTAGGAAACCTGAACGGAAACCTCTGGAGACTTTGCGCCCCACCCAAGGTTTCCGTGCGGTTCCCGGAGGTTTTTTGTCAGTCTCCCTAATGGTCGAAAGTGGTTTCCGCTTCTTCCAGTGCAAAAAAGGTCTTACCTTCCACTACCTGCAACCTCCGGCAACCACCTTCAACTAACATCGCAACCGGCTTCGACTAAAAAGTTACTGATTTTTAAAATGGCAACCCCTATTTTCAGTCGCGGTCGGTTTTGAATTTTTTGAAATAATCGCCGGAACATAGAAGAAGCGGAAACCACTTTCGACCATTAGGGAGACTGACAAAAACCTCCGGGCACCGCACGGAAACCTTGGGTGGGGCGCAAAATCTCCAGAGGTTTCCGTTCAGGTTTCCTAAGTGGGGCAGGGGCATAAGGGTTCAGACACGCACCTGGGTCGTATTGGAGACTGGGGGAAGGTCCTGCAAGTGGTTTGGTGCCTCCTGGGGTACGGGTCCTCGGCTGACGTGCCGTCTGTCTGCCAGGTAACGTGGCCATCACCCTGCGGAGCCGCCTCAAAGTGAAGGTGACGAAGGAGAACCGCCCGGGTCACCCGCGGGCAGTGGAGGAGAACGGGCTGATCGACACCAGGTGTGGGGACGGCCTCCTGAGGAAGCGAATCTCCCACTACCAGGTGAGAGGCGTGCGGCTGCCCCAATGCTGCCTGGAGGGATGGTGGGGAGGGCACAGGCCTGACAGGAGACTGGAACATGAGGGTAGCAGATGCAGGCTCAGTGTAGCTTAGAATAACTTGGTTCAGCTTACCTTGGACTCGCGTAGCTTGGCTTAGTTCAGCTTCGCTTATTGCCACACGTACCGAGGTACAGTATAGTGCAAAGCTTTTTTGTTGTGTGCTATCCAGCCAGTAAAAAGGCTACACAATCGAGCCATCCACAGTGGACCGAGACAGGACGAAGGGAATAACGTTTAGTGCAAGGTAAAGTCCGATTAAAGATGGTCCCAGGGTCTACGATGAGGTAGAGTGTCAAGCTGAGTCGGTGCGGTCGGCAGCAACACTGAGGAGGCGTGGGGAGCCCAGCTGTGCAGGGAAGGGGTGCTGTATCGATCCTCTCCCTCCACCCACGTGCGTCCCACGTGCAGGGGGAGGTGTGGGAGGCTGAGGACAAAAGTGGTTCAGCCGGCTGCTGAACCTTGTCAGCCCCCCGTGAGAATTGGGCTTGTAGAAACCAGGAACTACAGGTGCTGGTATTCCCACAAAAAAGACCCAAAGTGCTGGAGTAACACAGTGGATCGGGCAACATCTTTGGAGGACATGGATAGGTGACGTTCCGAGTCTGGACCCTGAGACCGAGTATCGGACCCACTCTTCCTAATCCTCTCCGTCCCACTTGTCGGTAAACTGAAGCTCAGCCGGAAAGAAGGGTCTCGACCCGAAACGTCACGTATTCCTTTTCTCCAGAGACGCTCCCCGACCCGCTGAGTTACTCCTGCTTATTGGATCCACCTCTGGGGCCATGTGCTGCAGCACAGCAGGGTCTGCCTGCCCACCAGGCCTGTGCTTGTTGGCCCATACTGACTTGGTGAGACAACAGCCTGATTCCAATGCTCTCCTCAATAAGGTGTGGTGCAGTGTAGGGTGTATACACCACCCCTAGTGGTGTAGGGTGCTGCAGTAAAGTGGCAGCCTTACAGCGTCAGAGACCTGGGTTCCATCCTGACTACGGGTGCTGTCTGTACGGAATTTGTACATTCTCCCTGTGACCCTGTGGGTTTTCTCCGATTTCCTCCCACATTGCAAAGACAGACAGGTTTGTAGGTTAATTGGCTTGGCATAAGTGTAAATTGTCCCTCATGAGTGTAGAATAGTGTTAATGTAACGGTCGGCACGGACTCGGTGGGCCGAAGGGCCTGTCCCATGCTGTATCCCTAAAAGTCTAAAAGTAAAAGAAGTCCGGCCATGGTCTTGCCTCTCTGACTCTCCCTTGCAATGCCAGGTCCTATGGCAGGGCATGTGAGGTCACCTCGCTAACACTGGCTGCTCCAGTTTCCCTGCAGTGCCAAGCTGGGAGTGGTTCACAAGCACAATTCACTGGAATGTCACACTTCCTGCATTAAGGTTCTGAAAAGGTTCCAAAGGTGAATGTTTACAGGCAGTGCCTCCCAGAAGGCATGATAATTCTTGGAAATCACTTCTGAAAACTGTTATCTGAAAACTCCAATGCCAACAACCTGTCTTGATTTACACCTTGTTTTTTCGGAGACTTGTGTAGGAAGGAAATGCAGATGCTGATTCACACCAAGGATAGACTCAAACTTCTGGAGTAACTCTGCTGGACAGAACGAATGGGTGATGTCTGAAGAAGGGTCTCGATCCGTAACGTCACCCATTCCTTCTCTCCAGAGATGCCGCATATCCCGCTGAGTTACCCAAGCCTGTCTTTAGAGACCTGCTGCCCTGGTGCTGCTCGGGTCCGTTCTCTGTGCTGTGTTGGGCAGGCTGATTGCCTAGATTTTTCTAGTATCGGGCAACACATGTTGCATGTTGAGGATCAGCCTTCCTGAAACACCATCCCTATATTGGCTACAAGATTGCAATCATGTATAGTCTTTCCGTTCACTGGGTCGCACACAACAAAGCTGTTTTCCACTGTACCTCAGTACATGTGACAATAAACAAAACTCAACTAAACTCTTTGCTCAACCCCATCGCCATCCTTAGCCTTGTGAAGAGCTATTCAGTAAGTGCCTCCAATCTCAGAATATTTTGATTGCTAGATACAGCATGGAAACAGGCCCTTTGACCCACCGAGTCCATACCAACCATCGATCGCCCGTTTACACTAGTTCTGAGTGATCCCACTTTCCCATCCACTCCCTACTTGTTGGGGGCAATTTTACAGAGGCCGATTGACCTACTTTAGATGATATGTGTATACACCTTTAATTGATAGTAACGATGTCCATGCTAACCACTCCCCCACCAGTTAGTATAATTGTAACCCACACGCCCATAGCTCGCTCTCTAGTGATCGTGACAGACCACGTACAGCCAGGGCTATATATAATGTATGCTTAATAAAGTAGTGAAGACTTTAAGGTGTTTGTGTACCTTCTCTACACCTACCAACCCACATGTCTTTGGGATGTGAGAGCAAGGTGGCGCACCCGGAGGGAACCCACATGTGCAAACTCCAGACAGACAGCACCCACGGTCAGGATCGAACCCAGGTCTCTGCCGCTGTGAGGCCGCCACTTCACCAGCCTATATTGCTGCCCTATATTGAGTCATAGAGCTCGGGAACAGGCTCTTCAGCCCAACTCATCCATGCAAACCAAGATGCCCATTCTATGCCTGTCCCATTTGTCCGTATTTGGCATGGATCCCTCTAAATCTCTCATATCTGGCATAAACCAGCAAAATGTTTAATCTCCTTCTCCCCTGTCCTCCCTAGGTTCTGAATGAAGTGGTGGTTGACCGTGGTCCTTCTTCATATCTCTCCAACGTGGACTTGTTTCTGGATGGACGTCTCATAACTACTGTTCAAGGAGATGGTGAGTGCAGACATTGAGGCACCTTCCACCCACGCTGGCCTCGTCCCTGAGGACCTGCTTGAAAACGGATCTTTGAATTGAGTATCAAAAGCAAGTCTTGAATGTGAACGAAGGCTTTGTTCTTGTTGAGTTTAGTTTAGTGTAGAGATACAGCGCGGAAACATGCCCACCGAGTCTGCACTGACCAGCGATCCCCGCGCGTTAACACAAGCCGACACACACTGGGGACAATTTACACTTATACCAAGTATACAAACCCAAGCCAATTAACCTACAAACCTGCACGTCTTTGGAGTGTGAAAGGAAACCGAAGATGTCGGAGAAAACCCACGCGGTCAGGGGGAGAACGTACAAACTCCGTACAGACAGCACCCGTAGTCGGGATGGAACCCGGGTCTCTGGTGCTGTAAGGCAGCACCTCTACCGCTGCGACCACCCTTTCACTGTCCTTCAGTGAGCTGCGAGTTGTGCCTTCTCCTGGTCAGCTCATCATTGCCCCGAGGTTGCAAGTTCAGCCCATCAGAAATTATCTCCAATTTTTTATTTGTTTTTGTTATCTAACTGTCCTTACACAACAGCTGATTAAATATCTCGGTGCCAGTGGTTTTGATGTGCAATGTGTGATGGGTTCCTTGGGCCTATTACAAATTGCCCTTTAAAAGGTGGAAATATTCCTAATTAATTATTTTGTGTTTTAAGTATCAGCTAAGTACAAGCAACGGCTCAATAAATCTTTGTCGCCTTACTCTGGTTGTAAAGGAAGGTCGAGGTTTATCATTTTAGAGATACAGCGTGGAAACAGGCCCTTCGGCCCACTGAGTCCACGTTGACCATCGATCACCCATTCACGCTGGTTCTATGTTATCCCACTTTCTCATCCACTCCCTACACACAAAGGGCAATTTACAGAGGCCAATTAACCTACTTTTTAGCATACGTCTTTGGGATACAGGAGGAAACCGGAGCACCCGGAGGAAACCCATACAGACCCTTGCTCCCAACTAGAGAGCAGGGGTTCCCAAATCATTGGTTGAGGTTTTAATCTGCCAGTAAGAATTTCATTATTCCATTTTGGGACATTTGACAATCAAACACTCTTGATTCTTAATAATAATATATTTTATTGTCATTGCACAGAGGTATAACGAGATTTGGTATGCAGCTTCCATCCGATGTAATAACTTAATTAGCTACAAATTTAGACACCCAGAGAAACAAGATTTTTTTAAAAACAGTTAAAACAGTATAAAGTGCCAATAGGTCTGTGCTGGGTCGATGTGCGACGTCACCATTGAATCATTGGGGTGAATCAATGGTTAAATGGTGGGATGATGGGAATGTCGCTGAAGGCAGGGAGGGGTGGAACTTTGAAGGGATTTAAACATAAAGAAGATGGTTTTAAACTGGGAATTGCAAGTCCAATAGCGCCAACTGGGAATGCTGCTCTCAGGGTGGAGGGTCGGATGGGAATTCCATGGCCAGGAGCCGGGTTTACGGAGTGTGGGAGAAGGGAGGTTGTTCGGCATCTCACGGAGCTGTCTCTCTCTCTCTCCCCCCTTGCAGGAGTGATCGTCTCGACTCCGACAGGGAGCACGGCCTACGCCGCAGCGGCGGGAGCTTCCATGATTCACCCCAACGTGCCGGCCATAATGATCACGCCCATCTGTCCACATTCCCTGTCCTTCCGGCCGATCGTGGTCCCGGCAGGAGTGGAGCTGCAGGTAACCCACACCTCCCCCTGTCTCCGCCGGCCGTGGCGTACCGGCACACCCCTCTAGTCCCGCTCTATCTCCGCCGTGCCTTGCTGCAGGTGGGCTTCCGCTGTCCCCCTCCGGCATTCCCGGGAACCCCCCAGTCTGCACCGTTGTTCGGTCAACGTGAGGAGCTCGTGCCTCCTCCACTCTATCTGCCGTTCATCGCGAACCGCCCAATGCTCACCGTTCCATGCCAGCCTTGCTTCAGGAAGATTCATAAAGCTGACAACGGCCTGGATGTCACTTGCTCCTCATGAACTTGGAAATGGAGAGCTGGGAGAAATGCAAAATCTACTGGTCTAGTTTGGTCTAATTTAGTTTTGTTTATTATTGTAAGTAAATAAGTTTATTGGCCAAGTATTCACATACAAGGAATTTGCCTTGGTGCTCCGCCCACAAGTAAAAACATGACATATAGTAACAGTTATTGTCACACACACAGAATTACATATAAAGGCTTTGCATGCTACCCAGTCAAAAGTAGAGACTGGACATGAACTTGCGTTAACTCGAAAAATATGGATGTGTTGAGAACCAAACTAAACTAGTAGATTTTGCAATTCCCTGCTCTCCAGTTCGAAGTTTATGAATAGCAACTGGCATCGGGACTATGGTCAACTTTGTGTATGGCACTGTCCCTCAAGGCATTACCTTGGGATGATGCAGAATCCGGTGGGAGGTGGCGCGGGGTTACTATGGAGGAGGTTGGTGCCGTCAGCGCAGCTGCAGTGGGCGTGAATCTGCCAGGGTTTGTGCCCCGGTCCGACCGCAGCCTAACCGTAAACCGGTGACGTTGTATTTGCAGATCATGCTGTCGCCGGACGCCAGGAACACCGCCTGGGTCTCCTTTGATGGGCGTAAGCGTCAGGAGATCTGTCACGGGGACAGGTGAGTGGGAACCGAGGTCGCTGGCCTGCAATGGGTGTGCCTCATTAAATCCCTTCAAAGTTCCAGCCCTCCCTGTGTCAGTGACATTCCCACCATCCCACCATTGAACCATTGGTTCGTTTTCACCGATGGCAAACAGCTCGGGTCAGGTCGGGTGTTTGGCCAGTGGCACAACCACAAGTCCAATGAACATCTACCCCCTGACTTGCCCAGACTGGGACACGGCTGTGGGTTTAATGTGTGTCCAGTGAGTTTACTGCTTTAGTATCAGGGTGGGTAAGTTGAAGGCCTAGCAGTTGATGTGTGTAATAATTACGTGTGTGAAAGAATCTCTATCACTTGTAACCAGGATCCAGATTTGTATTGTTTAGTTTAGTTCAGCTTGGATACAGGCCCTTTGGCCCATCGAGTCCACACTGACCAATGATCACCCGTACACTAGTTCTATGTTATCCCACTTTCACATCCTTAACACCAGGGGAAATCTACAGAAGCCAATTAATCTATAAACTCACGTGTCTTTGGTATGTGGGAGGTAACGGGAGCACCCTGAGAAAGCCCACGTGGGAGAGCGTGCAAACTACGCGCACACAGCACCCGTGGGCGGATTGGACCCGGCTCTCCGGCGCTCTAAGGCAGCAATTCTACCACACTCTCAAGTGAAAGATTTAGCGCAAATACTAACAGCTTTTGCCATCAGCATATTGTGCCTGGATTAAGGAGTATTAGCTACAGGAGACGTTGGACAGGTTTGGATTGTTTTCTCTGGAAAGCCAGAGGTTGAGACACACAACACTATACACAATTATGAGGTTAGACGGTCAGAACCTTTTTCCTAGGGTAGAGATATTAAAGGCCAGAGCAGCACGGTGGCGCAGCGGTAGAGTCGCTGCCTTAAAGCGCCAGAGACCCAGGTTCAATCCTGACTACGGGCGCTGTCTGTATGGAGTTTGTACGTTCTCGCCATGACCACCTGTGTTTTCTCCGGATGCTCCGGTTCGTTCCTACACTCCAAAGGCGTACAAGTTTGTAGGTTAATTAGCTTCAGTAAAAATTGTTCTTTGTCCCTAGTATTCGGATAGTGCTAGTTTGCGGGGATCGCTGGTCGGCATGAATCCGAGGGGCCCAGGGGTCTGTTCCCATGCTGTATCTCCAACTAAATGAAACTAGAGGGAATAGCTTTAAGGTGAGAGGGGCAAAGATGAAAGTAGATGCAGGGGCAAGTTTATTTTTCACGTGGGATGGTGGGGGCTTGGAACACGCTGGCAGGTGTAGTGAGGTCAAGCTCCTGATCTTCAGTTGTGTTGTGATGTAGCGGGCGGGTCATGCTGACTGTTCTGCACCATCAGTCTGTTTGTTCACCAGACGGTGCGGCTGAACAGGCAGTTTACGTGCGTGAGCAGTCTCAGATACAACACAAGGTGCTGGAGGAACTCAGTAGGTCAGGCAGTGTCCGTTGAGGGAATGGACAGGTGACATTTTGGGTCAGGGCTGTTCTTCGGACTGAAGGAGTGGGGAGGAAGCAGCAAACGTGAGGTGGGGTTGGGACAAAGTCAGGTAAATCATAGGTTCATACAGGCACGGTGGCACAGCGGTAGAGGTGCTACCTGACAGCGAATGCAGCGCCGGAGTCCCGGGTTCGATCCTGACTCCGTTGCTGTCTGTACGGAGTTTGTACGTTCTCCCGTGACCTGTGTGGGTTTTCTCCGAGATCTTCGGTTTCCTCCCACACTCCAAAGACGTGCAGGTTTAATGTCCCCAGTGAGTAACGGATAATGTGCGGGGATCGCTGGTCGGTGCGGGCCCGGTGGGCCAAAAGGGCCGTTTCTCTAAACTAAACTAAAGGTGAGGTGGACAATTGGCAGATGGTTTGAGTAGATAACTAAAGGTAGAGATGAAAAGGAAACACAGAAGGTGTATAAGGAGAGGAGTGAAATGTAAATCGGGGAGGGAGTGGGGTATAAAGTAAATGGGGGATCCGGCGATGGAAGAAGAGCATAAAACCATATAACAATTACAGCACGGAAACAGGCCATCTCGGCCCTTCTAGTCCGTGCCGAACACTTACTCTCACCTAGTCCCTTCAATTTAAGGTATTACACAGATTACATTATTCAAAAACGAAATTAAATAGAATTTATCCTAACATTTCTTCTATTTGTGATAAATGTCAGAACTTGGAAGCTAACTTAACGCATAGTTATGTAACATGTATAAAACTCAGCTATTATTGGACAGAAATCTTTAGAGTTATCTCTGAAGTTCTTAAAATTAAACTGGACCCAGATCCAAAATTAATAATATTAGGAGTTCCGGATTCAAATCTAATATTAACAGTAAACCAAAGAAATTTCTTGGATTACTGTTTGATAATAGGGAAAAAATTAATATTGAAATTTTGGAAGGGAACATTATCCCCCACAATTAAAATGTGGACAGTGGAAATGTTGGAGACGTTGCATTTGGAAAGAATCAGATTTGTCCTAATGGACAAATACGAACTCTTTGAACAGATATGGTCTCCATATACAGAATATTTGAAGGGGTAGATAATCTTGGCATCACAACTCAATGGGTACCCAGCAGGATTAGATGAAAATAATTCCTTTTTTTTATTTGTATACATGTCTCTATTGATATTGTTATTTGAAATTGTGTTATTCACTATTAAGATGTATACTATAATCTCTTATTTATATATATATATATATATATATATATATATATATATATATATATATATATATAATACTCTGTTTTAATTAAATATATATAACAAGAATATATACATATTTTTTCTCTCTTCTCTTTCTCTCTATATATAATCAAAATTATTATTTAATCACTATTCTTATTGATTAAAATCTATTCTTTTCTTTTTCTACTTTCTAAAAAAAGTTTATAAGAATTATTCATAACATTCGTATACTTATTGAAATAAGTTGGTTGTGTATTTGAAAAATTGTTATACCGTTGTTATGATGGATTACTTCTAATAAAAATATTATTACAAGAAATAACCATATAACAATTACAGCACGGAAACCGGCCATCTCAGCCCTTCTAGTCCGTGCCGAACACTTACTCTCACCTAGTCCCATCTACCTGCACTCAGACCATAACCCTCCATTCCTTTCCCGTCCATATACCTGTCCAATTTATTTTTAAATGATAAAATCGAACCTGCCTCCACCACTTCCACTGGAAGCTCATTCCACACAGCTACCACTCTCTGAGTAAAGAAGTTCCCCCTCATGTTACCCCTAAACTTCTGTCCCTTAATTCTCAAATCATGTCCTATTGTTTGAATCTTCCCTACTCTCAATGGTAAAAGCTTATCCACGTCAACTCTGTCTCTCGTCATTTTAAAGACCTCTATCAAGTCCCCCCTTAACCTTCTGTGCTCCAAAGAATAAAGACCTAACTTGTTCCACCTTTCTCTGTAACTTAGTTGCTGAAACCCAGGCAACATTCTAGTAAGTCTCCTCTGTACTCTCTCTATTTTGTTGACATCTTTCCTATAATTTGGCGACCAAAATTGTACACCATACCCCAGAATTGGCCTCACCAATGCCTTGTACAATTTTAACATTGCATCCCAACTTCTATACTCAATGCTCTGATTTATAAAGGCCAGCACACCAAAACTCTCAAGATGCCAAGTGTCAAAACACCGCGCCAACTTTGCCGGGCCCTCCGCGCCTGCGCAGTTGGGGAGGGTTGCCGGGCCTGGCGCCAAACGTATGAGTACGTGGAGGGGGGGAAACTGGAGCAGGGTGACCAGGGTGGGATGGGGGGGCGAGGGGGGTGGGGTGGGATATGGAGTTAGAAATGTGTGCGCACCAGGGTGTGGGGGTGTGTTCAAGCAACCCAAGCAGAAGATGAGGTGCTGTCACTCTGCGGGAGTGGCTCGTATTTGCTAATGCTCACCTCGGCTTCCTATCCTTGCAGCATCTCCATTACTACCTCCTGCTACCCGGTGCCCTCGATATGCTTCAGGGACCCGGTGAACGACTGGTTCGAGAGCCTGGCCGAGTGTTTGCACTGGAATGTGAGGAAGAAGCAGAGCTACCTGCCCGACATGGAGGACGACTGACCCCGGGGGAACCTCGGGCAGAGGTGGCTCCTGCTCGCCAGAACTTTGCAAAGAGCATTCCGACATATCTCAAGAACCTGATTTCTTCCTGTGTGCCTTGAACGTAAAAGCCAACTTCACGGCTCCTTCTCGCGTTCGATTTCCGGCTTGCAACCGTTGAGGTTTGGACACACAAGACGTTGGTCGAGTGTTTGAAGCCCCCAGATTCGGACAACGCAGCGTGGCATCCCGGGTGTAACGACAAACTTCTCTAACGCGCCGAGAATGATTCGCAAAGACACCGATCAAATTCTGCGTCATATCCAGACCTTGCAAGTGGCTCGTAGACTTGGTCTCTTCGGGTCATTCTGAGGCTCTGGCGATGCACTGGAGCCAGGATTCGCCTTGAGGGGTTGGGTTCAGTGATGGGCGGGCACCCGCTGTTGGCAGAGTGCCCCTGTGACGCTCCGCACCAAGCTCCCATTCAGAGCTATCGGGTGATGTGGCCGCTTATCTGCCCCCCCCCCCCCCATCCTCCCCAGATGGGAACCCGAGGTCAGGGACCCGATGTGGAGATGGTTACCAAATCCGCACCTTGTCGGGGCTCCATTTTTCTAAAATGTTTCTTGACTTTGTGAAACTCAGAGTCCGGAATGCCTAAGAGCACTGAGATACCTTGAGGACATTTTGATTGTCAAGAGGCAATAAAACAGAAATATGTTCTTTCTAAATTGAGGACCATAGGGTCATTATATCAGAATTTATTACAAATAAATCAAAAGTAGCTGAAATTTTAGATTTAAAGAACATTCCTTTAACTCCAGTGAAAGAAAATTCTGCTTCCTTGCACCGTCCCAGCTTGCTGTGGCTGCCTACTGGTTTATTGATGAAATGCCCTTCAGGCACGGCCAGCGTCCTCACCCCCCCCCACTCTGAATGTAGCAATTGATGAGTTTCCCATGGATCAAGGTCCCTCATTAAACCAGGGCCAAAGTTGTCCTGAGTGCGGTGGTTGCCTTAGACCCTGACCTGACATCGCCCGCCGCAGCAGCAATGAGTGCAGTTAGTGAACGAGGGGTTCAAGGAAAACATGGCTCTTGGTCGGTGTCTTGTTGCACCTGGTACCCAGTCAGGTAATGCAAGGAGGAGAGTCTGGCCCTCAGTATCTCACTGCTCTGCTAGCGTTTGGTGTGTTGGTCACACTTGGTGCTAGTCACTGAGAGAATTACTCCAGGCTGGGTCTCAGTGTGGTGCTGGTCACAGCTCGACCGCCGGCCGTGAGACAGCCCAGATGAAGGTTAATCTGACAGCAGTGGATGGGGTAGTGCAGGGTGTGGGTCTACATGTCTCCCTCCAGCGGTCATTACTGATGTGGCCACAGTTGGGATTCATTCGGATCTTCGCGAGAGGCGACACTTCCCAGTCTGTTGAGCCGTTTCCCGTCGGTGCCCAGGGTGTTATAGGGTGGCGCAGCGGTAGAGTTGCTGCCTTAGAACGCCAGAGACCCAGGTTCGATCCTGACTGCGGGTGCTGTCTCTGCGGAGTTTGCATGTTCTCCCTGTGACCGTGTGGGTTTTCTCCGGGTGCTCCCTTTGCCTCCCACATTCCAACGACGTGCAGGTTTGTAGGTTAATTGGATTCTGTAAAATTGTTTTTATCGTTGTTTTGTGTTTTCAGTGTTTCCCCGTGCTAGTCCTCAGCAATGCAGACAACCAGTATTCACCCATTTCCAGGCAGCCCACTGATCCCCCCGCAAAATGGGGAAACAAGGGACTGCAAATTATGGTTTATATAAGAAAAGAAACCAAGTGCTGGTTATCTCAGCGGGTCAGCGAGCATCCCTGGAGAACATGGATCGGTGATGTTTTGGGTTGGGACCCTTCTGATCAGTCTGAAGAAGGATCCCAACCCAAAGCATCATCTATCCATGTTCTCCAGAAATCCTGCCTGACCACTGAGTTACTCCAACACTTTGTCTTTTTTTGTAAGTCCCTGGTTTCTCCACTTTTCTGCTCCATTGTGAAATCTCATGATATTGCTTACCTTGAGGTGTTCTTCTCCTTCTCGTCCCTCTGCTGGGAGTTCTGTGAGACCCTCTCTCGCGGCTCCCCCCCTGTGTGACTCTTGCTACAATCTGGCTTTATGCCCCTGTTCTGACCCAGACGGTACCACAGCCACGTGTGTGTCCCCCTCAGCACTTCCCTGCGCCACTACCTGGCTCCACGTGGCTTTCAGCTCCAGCTCCAGCTCCAGGCCTCCCAGCTCGTGCCCAACCAGGAGTTCAACCTACATTCCATCAATCGTTTTTCAGTACAGTTCTCCTCCCGTGCCCTGGGCTCGCCGCACTCACCGCCACGTGCTGGCCACACCACCAGGTCCATGCTCTGCCTCTCCCATAAATCCAGGCCTCTCTCACCCAGACCCCGACTTTACTTTATTCTCAAGGTGGACACAAAAGGCTGGAGTAACTCTGCGGGACAGGCAGCATCTCTGGAGGGAACGAATGGGTGATGTTTCGGGTCGAGACCCCTCTTCACACTTTATTCTCCTCTGGGTCAACGCCTTCAATCACCGTTTTCCCCACTCACCCGACCATCAGTCTGTCAAAGGGCCCCGACCCAAAACGTCACCAGTCCACCTTCTCCACAGATGCTGCTCGACCCGCTGAGCTACTCCAGCGCTTTGTGTCTTTTTCATTTCTCCCATTAAATTTTACCTGCATCTGCAGTTCATTCTTACGCCTGAACCAATCCGATACTTTCCACACACTGTGTAGGAAAGAGCTGCAGATGCTGGTTCAAATCGAAGGCAGGCGCACAATGCTGGAGTAACTCAGCGGGAGCGGCAACATCCCTGGAGAGAAGGGAGTAGGGTCTCGATCCGAAATGTCACCCATTCCTTGTGTCTACCTTCCACACACTATCCCAACCACCTAGACCCAAGGCTGCCGAGCAATGATACATGATAAAGGGAATAACATGAATAAGCTTAGCTTTGCTCACAGGGGACAAGGACTCACATCAAGGACATTCCACATTGAGTTTACATTTAGTAGCCACCCCTAACCAAGGTGCCTGGGATCAAAACAACTATTTTTGAAGGCTGAATCCAATTTAGTAAAAAGTCCTACACTAACATATCGGTGTAATCTTGTATAAAATGGCAGCTTTTCCTTTTTGCGGAGTGTAGGCAGACTGGGAAGTGTTGGACAGTTCACACACCATCCCCCCTTTGCCTAGTCTCCACTGTATGGGCTTTCTAAGGGGTCGGGGGGGGGGGGGCAGGAGCCTGGCTTTGTGAGCCTTCTTCCTTTCTGCAGGTCCTACTTGGGCTCAGAGTTTGGTCTTTGCAAACGGCGGGGAGTGGGCTGAGGTTGGGGGACGTGGTAGGGGGGGGGGGGGGGAGGAGAGAGTCCTCCATGATCTCAGTCTCTCTCCCAGGTGACCCGATGCACTTTAGTAAAGAGTTTGATCAGACATTGCACCTTTTTTTAAAAAAGAATCGCCCACCGGCTTTGTGTTGGAGTGCGAGCTTGGGATCTGTTACTCTTCCCACCGAGCACTGAGATGCGTGTAGAGGGACAATCGGCTCGGTGAGCGGACTCTGGAGGCTGAGACCTGCCCACATTCCCAGTCGGGGCTCGTCCCAGCCACAGACCATTGCTGCTGTTTGTCTTTGCTCTTCAGACTTTGCCCATCACTGCTCGTTCTTTGCAACTCAAATACAACCCTCGTTAGCATCGCTCACGTTCGCAGGTCCGCGATTCCTGGTCACAATGTCGCCTGATGTGGTGTCCAGGAGCTCTCGGGATGTCTGTTGCGATGACTGACTCCACCTTCTGTTTGGGGGCAGGGTTGCACAGAGTTGATTTAATGCACGAGTGATGGTGGGAGAGGAGGAGGGGGGACGGGGAAGTGTGCCGGGACAAACTGAGGCACATTTGGGGTCCATTTTGAGCTCGGACTGCATGGTTTCTGCTTTGGCTCTGCCTTCAATCATTCGGCACAGCCTGATTTCTCATCACACTGCCCTTTGCATCTCTGCCAAGCTTGGCGTGGTCTCTCCAGCCCAAGTGTTGAGCTGTGTGCTGGTGGTTTATTAGCTGGGAGCTCTTGATCCCTGCTGTGTTTCAGGGCCAGGGAGGGATTGAATGCAAACTTCCCTCTGCCTGGAGTTTCCAGCTGAACATATCGGATGGCAGTGAAGTTAAAGCAGCCTCCCTGGTTCCCACCTTCAAATGGAACCTTCTCAATAATCTTGACTTCCAAAAGTTTGCTGGTTGAATCATCATTATTCCTGCGCTGTCGGGTATTAATTTATCAAGAAGTGGTGTATGTCACTGGTGGATCTTTGCTGCCGTGGGTGGAATGCTGATGTCGAGTCTCTATGTAAATCTGCAGCATAACATTGTGAATTGAGATGGCGATTCTTTTTTTCATTCAGAGAACCAATTTGTGTCCTCAAATTAACCTAAAGGATAAAGTTGCCAGAAAGTTTCAAATAAGAAACAATTCTGTGGAAACTGAGCATTATTTACCGCCTGCATTTGACCTCTTGTAAATTACTGCAATTTTTTAATATAAATTTTTAATCAGTGACTTCTTTTCTGACTGCTCCTATCCCATATATCAGAATATTTACCCAATGCAAGTGGGGATATGGTTAAAATAGTGCAGAATTTAGATTTAAGCCAACTGCCTCTTGTAAATAAGTTTAATCTGTGCAATTTTATCACAACTAAGTTTCTAGTTAAATGTAAATAATGTTGGATTAATGTCACATGCAATTGTGATACATTAATGTCTTTTAATCTTCTGTCTCGTTTGGTTTGAGTTTTACGGATTGTATCCTATTTATTGGTACGTGAGTTCTTGAAGCCGCCCAGTTTTTCTGAAGTTGCTTTAAGATTTTTACTCTGTTTTGGGAATTTCTTTCTAACTATGAAATGAATAACAATAGAGGGGACATTAACAAAGTTTAGTCATTCACTGGGTATTTGCTTCTGATTTTAAACTGGGATCATGTTTTATGTTCTGAGACCATGTTTGTTGGAGATTAGTAAAATTGTTATATGTAGGACACTATTTTTCAAATCTTTTACTAAATAAATTAACCTGTGTTTTATAGACTGATGCCTGTGAAGTTTTGTGCTGTCTCCATACTGAGTACTTGCGTACATAGGCGCGGGTTGGTTTTTGCTGTGGCGATGTTCTTCCAGTGGAAGGTTCGGGGGTTAAGTTCTGTTCCAGAGACATTACCAGAGTCCGTCTTGATACTCCAGTGCAAAGTATGTGCAGCCCTCTCACGGATGATGTCCGGTAGTGAGATGTTCAACCAGGGCTTAACCTGTATACCCATGTGGTTGTATAACATCTTCTGGTATTGTATCAACTAAGGGCAGGGCAGTGTAGGAAGGAACTGTAGATGCTGGTTTACATTGAAGATAGATACAAAATGCTGGAGTAACTCAGTGAGACAGGCAGCATCTCTGGAGAGAAGGAACGAGCGACGTTTCGGGTCGAGACATTCCTTCTCTCCAGAGATGCTGGCTGTCCCGCTGAATTACTCCAGCATTTTGTGTCTATCTAAGGGCAGGGCAGGTTGCCCAGTGTCCTGGGCAAGATTTGTCTCTAACTCACCGACACAGAACACGGCTTGTCTTGGACATTATGAAGCAGTCTTGATAAAGCAGATGTGCGGAATAACAGAGGAGTACGAGTAGGAATAAGGAGAAGCTCTTTGATGTATGTGTGTTAGATATCCACATGTGTGGATTCCTCTGGAGTTGCCACGCGGCATGCAAAGATATCAAGCAGTCATCTTATAATAATAAGGAACTGCAAACAGACACAGAGTGTTGGAGCAACTCAGCGGGTCAGGCAGCATCTATGGGGGAAAAAGGAATAGATGACGTTTTGTTTCGAGAATGGTTCTGACCTGAAACATCACCTATTCCTTTTCTCTAGAGATGCTGCCTGACCCGCTGAGCTACTCCAGCATTTTGTGTCCATCTGCAGTATAAACCAGCATCTGAAATTCCTTTCTACACTAGTAACTGCAGATGCTGGTTTATACCGAAGATAGACACAAAATGCTGGAGTAACTCAGCAGGTCAGGCAACATCCTTGGAGAACATGGATTGTCGGAAGAAGGGTTCCAAACCGAAATGTCACCCTTTCCATATTCTGCGGGATTGCTACCTCACCCGTTAAGCTACTCCAGCATTTTGTGGCCATCCTGCAGTCACCTATCTGGTTTTCTGGGCACAAATTTTAATTCTGGTTGGTTTGAGTATTTTCAAGTGATGCAAGAGCATGTGGCTAGGGAGGGGAGGGTGGACTTGAGAAACACAAGCTCTTCGCACTCAATGATTGCTGCTCTTTCCCTCCATGGGAGCTGGTGCCTGAGTGATCTAGATCCTATCATTTGACGGCACTGGACCTACTGGAGTTTAGAAGGATGAGGTGGAGGGTGGGGGGTCATCGAGACTTACCAAACAGTGAAAGTCTGGAGAGAGTGGATGTGGGGGGGGGATGTTTCCAACAGTGGGAGAGTCTACGATCAGAGGGCACAGCCTCAGAATGGAAGAACGTACCTTTAGAAAGGAGATGAGGTGGAATTTGTTTAGTCGAAGGATGTTGCATCTGTGGGATTTATTGCCATTGATGGCCGTGGAGGCCAAGTCATCGAGTATCTTTAAAGTGGAGATTGACAGATTTGTTATGGGGAGAAGGCTGGACAATGGGGTTGAGAGGCAACGATCTGCCATAATTGAATGGTGGAGTAGATGTGATGGGACCAATGACCTGATTCTGCTCTTTGACATGAACTCCCCTGAAACACAACAGCATATTTCCACCAATAGGAGAGTCTAGGAATAGAGATCATAGCCTCAGAATTAAAGGACGTTCTTTTAGGAAGGAGATGAGGAGAAATTTCTTTAATCAGAGGGTGGTGAATCTGTGGAATTCTTTGCCACAGAAGGCTGTGGAGGCCAAGTCAGTGAATACTTTTAAGACAGAGATAGATAGATTCGTGATTAGTACAGGCGCTGGAGGTTATAGGGAGAAGGCAGGAGAATGGGGGCTGGAGGGAGAGATAGGTCAGCCATGATTGGATGGTGGAGTAGACTTGATGGGCCAAATGGCCTAATTCTACTCCTATCCCTATTGACCTAACCCATTCTACTGAGTTACAATACTCAGCTGGTCTGGCAAAGCATTTGAAGGAAAAAAACAGGACCGAAGATCCTAAACCCGAGATGTTATCTGCTTCGTGGCCCAATGATGTGCCTGACCGGCAGAGTGGGTGCGGAGCTCAATGATGTCCGGAGAGATGGTTTAAGGGCGTTTCTATTTGACAAGTTCTTGGTCACTCTCCCAACGTGAAATGTGAATGGGAGTAATGCTCCTTGATGTCCATTATGTCCACACGAGTTACCGTGGAAATCCACACAATTGCTGTTTCATTGAAGAAGGGTTTTGGGCCGAAATGTTGCCTATTTCCTTCACTCCATAGATGCTGCTGCACCCGCTGAGTTTTTCCAGCACTTTTGTCTACCTGCTGTTTCATTGACTGACTGCTCTCTTCTGTATCCATTTCAATATCACGATGTTACCTGGGGCAGTAGATGTTAATCCGTTCAACATGATCTTTCCAAAGTGATTTTATTTATAAAATGGGCATGATACAGTTAGTCACACATTGTTCAATTTTCTAACAAGATACGGTAAAACGCGTAATGCAACATCTGATAGGTCTAGTATGTGGGTCACTGGTCTTGGATTGTGAACTGGGATCCAGGTTAGGTGTGGGGAGGGTGGTGGAGGAGGGGACAAGGGGGAGAGTTTGAGTAGTTTATTGTCACACGTACCGAGGTACAGTGAAAAGCTTTTGTGGCGTGCTAACCAGTTAGCAGAAAGGCTCTACGTGATTACAATCAGACATCTAGTGTACAGATGCATGATAAAAGGAATAACGTGAATAACCTTTAGTGCAAGATAAAGCCAGCAAACTCCGATCAAAGATAGTCCGAGGGTCTCCATTGAGGAAGATAGTAGTTCAGCACTGCTCACTATTGTTGGTAGGATGGTTCAGTTGCCTGATAACAGCTGGGAAGAAACTGTCCCTGAACCTAGAGGTGTGCGTTTTCACACTTCTAAACCTTTTGCCCGATGTGGAGGCCAAGTCAGTGGATATATTTAAGGCAGAGATGGATAGACTCTTGATTAGTACGGGTGTCAGAGGTTATGCGGAGAAGGCAGGAGAATGGGGTTAGAAGGGAGAGATAGACCAGCCATGATTAAATGGAGGAGTAGACTTGATGGGCCGAATGGCCTAATTCTACTCCTATCACTTATGATCTGTTGGCTGGTAGGCTACTTGGCTGCTGTAAATTGCCCTTCACGTGTGGGTGAGGAGGTTGAAGCTGGGGAGAATTGATGAGAAAGTGGGGGGGAAGGAAACTTTTCTTACAGGGATGAGTGTAAACGTGTGGTTGGTGGCACGCGTGGACCCTGACCCTGACTCCATGCAATGTCCCCCTACGACTGTTGTTAAACATCTGTTGTTAAAGGATCTCTTGGAAAACCAGGGGAAAATTCAGCCTGGATTTATGGAAGTGAATGGTATTGGACACATAATGATCTAATAGTCGAAGACCGGTCATATTTCATCTTTAGCAAGTCCCGCTGCAGAGATTAGAATGTAAAATGAAGTAGATGGGATGGGGACGAGGTGCTGATGTGTTTGGAGAACTAATTGACCACTGGCTAATAAAGTGTGGGACTAAATGGGTCATTTTCTAAGTGGCAACAGTGAAGAATAAGTAAGGGGATCGACGCCGGGACACAGGCATTTGCCATGTATTAATGATGGGGGTGAGGGAATGAAATGCAGCTGCCCCAGGTTTACAGGGAACATGAAGCTGGCGGAGTGCAGACAAGCCAGGAGGAGGGGGGGATGACGGGCTCCAATGGGAATGGAACAAATGGAATTAAATAGTGAAAGGCCTGGATGGAGTGGATGCGGAGAGGATGTCTCCACTAGCGGGAGAGTCTCGGACCAGAGGCAATAGTCTCAGGTTAAAAGGACATGCCTTAGAAAGGAGATGAGGAGAAATTTCTTTAGTCAGAGGGTGGCGAATCTGTGAAAGTGATGAGGAGGCTGTCAATGGATATTTTTAAGGCAGTTTAACAGATTCTTGATTAGTACGGGTGTCAGGGATTATGAGGAAGGAGGCATAGCATGGAGTTGTGAAGGAGAGATAGATCAGCCGTGATTGAATGGCGGAGTAGACTTTATGGGCCGAATGGCCTGATTCTGCTCCTTGAGGTTGTGAACAGGTTGAGGGAATGGGCAGATGCAGCACGATGGGAACAAAGGTAACTTTTCCAGGAAGCCAGCTTCCCATTCTTGACTGGGAAAGGGAGAAGGGCACAAGATCAGTCAATAACAGGCAGTCTGCAGGCACGGTGGGGGGGGGGTGAAGGTGAATGGTATACTGGCCTTCATAGAGTGGATTTGTAGTTGTTCAGCCTTCTGCTGAGACCATACCTCCCACTGCCCCACTCTCAGACGTCACTGGCCATCCCACCCCACCCCCAACCAGATATCTGGACACTGCATTGTGCAGCAAGCAAGTCGAGGATGAAGATGCAATAGATACATTTCCAGTTGGGACCCTTCCTCAGCACTGTGACGTCTCTGCAAGGTATGGCCACTCCGGTGAAATCTAGAGGAATTATTTATTCCGCACAACCGATAATTCACAGGAATTGTTGAGTTTATGACCTGGAATGTCAACCTGGTTCCCCGCTCCATCGTTTGACCTGGCGCATGCCTGTGGCCACCGCTGATTTATTCCGATTCAAACTGCATCAACAATCAGAAGTTGCCACTCCTTGAAGCATCATTGTGCAAGACAGTGGGAGACAAAGCCAGGAAAATATCGACCTCCCCGTTCGTACAAAGCACGTCTTCTGTAATAGCCCAGTTATCACAACTAACCACAGTGAGATTATTTAAAAGTCTTAGTTCCAAACATTATTTTAGAAAGATTAGAGGTATAAAAATAAATGACTCAGCACTCTGAGTGATCGCTGTATAAAACCGACCGTTGACGTGGATGTTTAGTCCTCTTGGCCTCGTTCATGGACCTGAGACATTGCTGGTGCGTGCTGTGCTCTCCAGTCAGGTCCTGTCGCTCCACGCTGGTACAGAGCCCGCAGCCCACAGCCCTTCATGTCACACCCAGGTCCAGGTGCAGACCTGATACATTTCACAAGGCGTGGAAGGGATGTGTAGGCAAGGTTGCATCCTTGGGGAAACGAGTCAGGAACCTGGCGAGAGAAAATACCTTTCAGAATTGCTGCCTCACAGCGCCAGAGACCCAGTTCGATCCTGATTTATGGGTGCTGTCTGTACGGAGTTTGCATGTTCTGTTTGTGACCGTGTGCATTATCTCCAGGTGCTCTGGTTTCCTCGCACATTACGAAGATGTGTGGGTTAATTGGCTTTGGTAAATTGTCCCGAGAGTGTAGCTTCTGTAAATTGTCCCGACCTTTCAGCGTTCGCCATTTTGATGATGCCTCAGATTTCCCTCTTGCTCCATTTTATGTCCCTCCTCCTGACGAACGCTGCACGTCACCAGTCCCGAGAACAAACCCTTCTGCTTCGTTTAGTTCAGAGGTACAGTGTGGAAACAGGCCCTTCAGCCCAGAGTTCATGCCGACCAACGATCGCTTATACACTAGCCGAATCTATTTACAGAAACCAATTAACCTATAAACCCACACATCTTTGTAATAATGCGGTCACAGGGAGAACATGGAAACTCCGCAGGCAGCACCTTTAGTCGGGATCGAACCTGGGTCTCTGGCACTGTAAGGCAGCAACTCTACTGTTCTGCCACAGTTCCGTCCTCTCGTGGAATTCAGCGGGTCAGGCAGCAACTGGGGAGGGAATGGGCAGGCGATATTTTGGTCAGCATCCTTCTTCAGGCTGATGAAAAGGGGAGGAAGCTGAAAAGAGGTGGGGGTGGGACAAAACCATGGGTAGGTGGATAGAGGTCGGGGAGTCTTGACTTGCAGACGGGTGAAGTAAATGACGGTGAAAAGGAGACAAGAGGGTGTCAGATGAGAAGAGAAGCGGCGTAGAGCCATTGGGAGGGATATGAGTGGAAGGGGACAGAGGGGAGGGAAAAGGGGGAGGATAAAAGAGAAGGGGCAACTCTCCAATCCAGGCAACATCCTGGTGAACTTCTGATGAAACCTTCTCAAAGCCTCACCATCCTTCCTGTAGTGCGGTGAATGCCAACAACACATGTGGCCGAACCAAAGTATTGTATAGCTGCATCACTTCCTCCCCTTTATACTCAACACTCCGACCGATGAAAGCAAGTATGCCATCACCTTCTTTACCACCCTCTCCACTTACATTGCCATTTCCAGGAAGCTCAGGACATCAATGTTCTGTAGGGTCTTGTCCAATACTCTCACTGATGAAGGCCAATGTAACTAAAGCCTTCTTGAGCACCCTATCTACCTGAGATGCCACTTTCAAGGAACTATGTACCTGCACTCCAATATACCTGACCACGTGCTGACACTTGGAAACAGAGTTTCACCAGTAAAGATGAGGGAAATCATGAGCGAGGAGGAAGAGCCTTACCTTTGGAGACGTCTCGGCCTAGGGGCGTGTGCCAGGCGCAGCGAACACTGGGGAAGACGGGGGAACAAGGTACGTGTTAATGCGAGCGGGGTTCAAGACCAAATGGACCAACCTGTGAAAATAACCCGTGGACTGGGCTACAACATGGTAAAGTCAGCAGGTATCGGCGGTGGATCAAAGGGTAGCAATCACACCGGGGAAGTTGGGGATTCAGGTCTCATATTGGGTCCTGAGCACAAATCTAAGTAGTTGCTCCAGTGGCAGACGGCAGGAATGTTGTCGTGTAGTGGTGGGTTCATTGCGCTGTGGGAGGAGGGGACGGGCGGTTGCATTGCCATGGGGAGCTGGACTGATTGGCGGGGGGGGGGGGCAGGAGAGGGGAGCGGTGCAAGGAGGGGAGGGTGTTGCACCTCTAAAGAAGTGCCTTTAAGTTTCTGCCTATCTCTCTGGCATGTGCACGATCCCACAGGTTTATTTAAAATGTAATAATTAAACATGCGTGTGGCAGCTGATTGTGCAGGCTTTGGCTGCTGTGTTTCCTGCATTCTGATATGATTTCACAGGCCGGGACACACTAGAAGCTGGGGGAAGTTGTGTGAGGACTAAGCCAGGGTATGCAGTTGTCACTAGGGGCATTCCTTCGTGATCAATACAAGATAGCAAAGGATGGGACTGGCTGCAACTGAGCCTCACACCCCACGGCACAGCTGGTCACTGCAGGAATTCAACATCGCTGTGAGGATTCCTGAGCTAAGGCACCACCTTAATGTAAAGACACATTCATCCCAGGGTGCACAGCTGTAAGACAATCCCAACACAACCCGGTGTCTGGGCAAGGTGAATGGGCCTAGACACGAGATAGGGCAGGAGGATGGGCTGATGTGGGTTAGGGCAGGCATTTGCACTATCACACCTCATCTCCCCATTCCTCATCCATCCCTCTCTCTCACCCCCTTCACCACCCCTCATGCCCCTATCCCTTATGCCCCCCACCCCTCACACCGCTCAACCCTCATGCCCCACCACCCCCTCACCCCTCACGTCCCTCCTCATCAACGCCCGATGCCCACTTACTTCTCTCGTGGAGACCCTGACCAAAGCAGTGGTAGACCCTGACCATGGAGACCAACAGTCCAACCTTGATGGTGAGAGAGATCAGGATGCCCGTTACTGCGCCTGCTTCAAGAACGTAGGTTCCTTTATGTATCCACACTCTGCTAATCTTCACAGACACCATGGAACAAGAGAAGATACATTAACATACAGGAGAACTCAGGGAAAACTCAATATTAAGATTTAAACGATGACAGATATCAGCCTCTCCATTCATTTCCCTGGTAACTGTTGAGGATGATAGGTTTTCTCAATCCCACACACCAACTCATAATTCCAAGGAGGAATCTGGAACTCTCCCATGCAAACGGCAAGTAATGCTGGGTGAATTGTTAACATTAAATCTAAATAGACCTAAATCAGGCAGCACAATGGCACAGCGGTAGAGTTGCTGCCTTACAGCGCCAGAGGCCCGGGCGTGCTTGTAGGTTAATTGGCTTCCTGTAAATTGCCATTAGTGTGTAGGATGCAAAACTGGGATAATGTAGAACTAGTGTATGGGCGATCGTTGGTCAGCACGGACTCAGTGGGCTGAAGGGCCTGTTTCCATGCTGCATCTCTAAACTAAAGTAAAAGATCATTGGTAGCTGCTTTTTAAAATCATTAATTGTAGGCACTAACTAGGAGCAACTAAATGAAGCTATATCTGACGTAAACAATATTTACAACAGTTGTGACACAGGATTGAGGGGCAGGGGGTTGGGAGTGGGGGGTGGGGTTGGGGTGCCAGGTGAGCTCAGACTCCCCTCCCTGCTTCACCTCTGCCGAAAAATATTCCAGTGACCTCCCCGTGAATAGTGGAAGCTTTACACTGCGGGTCACCCCAATGGTACCGAGCATATTTCATCAACACTGTCATCAACTTCCCCCTTCCTGCAGAAATCCAATGTCTCGTGTATCTAATGCCCTGAGCTGTTAACACTCAGAGATCCTTTGAAAAACCTACAGTCTGAAAATAATTATCACAGGCATTGACCGGCTCCGACTCACCAGGTAAATGAGATAGCCCAGGTAGACCAGCTCTGGGAGGTTCTGCACCAAGAATATCCACACAAGAGGCTTCTTCTCCTTTAGGATCTGTAATGAGGAAAGAACCTGGCTTCAGACAGTACAGAGAATCATCACTGAGACACGAGAGCACGCACACACACCTACACACCTTCCCCCACCGCCTTGGTGCCAAGACTTGGGCTCCTGGATCCAGCCCCCCACTGCTACCCCTCACACGTCTCAGCATCACTGCCACTGTCCATGCACCAGCTCACCCAGGGATCTGATAATTGAATCTTCCTGTGGACTCTCAGTCTCCTGGGTTCCTGGTTAGCAGACGGAGCCTGTTACTGAGGGGCCATCCTATCACCAAGCTGCCAAACATGACCACTGGCCCTTGGAGCGATGGTGGATAACTTGGATGGCTTTGTGACTTCGAGAGGTGTGACCTCCAGATCAGTTTCTGGGAGTGGAGTCAGTCTGATAATCCCATTATGACAGAATGCCACCCCCCACCCTGAATCTCTCTGATTCTGACACCCTTAGAGTGGATATAGCAGTGGCTCATCATATAGTGGCCCACTCATAGGGGGAAATGCGTTTTTTACCCTCTGCTTTGCTTCATAGAACAGTATAGCACAGGAACAGGCCCTTCGGCCCACACGGTCTGTACTGAATGTGATGCCAATTTAAACTAATCCCACCTGCCTACACATGATCCATATCCCTCCATTCACTGCATCCCCACGTGCCGATCTAAAAGTCCCTAAAATGCCACTATTCTATCTGACTCCACCACCAGCCCTGACTGCATGTTCCAGGCACTCGCCACCCTCTGTGTAAAACACTTGCCTCACACAGCCCCTTCAAACTTTGCCTACTCAGCTTAAAGCCACGCACTCTCGTATTTGAGATCTCCATCCTGGGAAAAGGGCATTTCTATCAGGTCTCCCCTCAACCTCTGGCATTCCAGAGAAAACAATCCAAGTCTGTTCACCCTTTCCCAGTAGCTAATACTCCCTAATCCTGGCATCGCTCTGGTAAACCTCCTCTGCACCCTTTCCAAAGTCTCCACACACGTTCTGCATTTGGGTGACCAGACTTGCACACAATACTCTAAACCTGGGTGACCAATGTCCCATAAAGCTGCATCATGATTTCCTGACTCGTGTAGTCAATGCCCTGAGCTATGAAGGCAAGCATACCATGTGCATTCTTTACCACTCTATGTATTTTACAGCTTGTGTTGCCACTTTCAGGCAGTTATAGACTTGGACCCCAAGATCCCTCTGTTCATCAATCCTGTTAAGTGTCCTACCATGGCAAATGTTTGGCAGATGCAGTATAATGTGGATAAATGTGAGGTTATCCACTTTGGTGGCAAAAACAGGAAAGCAGACTATTATTTAAATGGTGGCCGATTAGGAAAAGGGGAGATGCAGCGAGACCTGGGTGTCATGGTACACCAGTCATTGAAAGTAGGCATGCAGGTGCAGCAGGCAGTGAAAAAAGCGAATGGTATGTTAGCTTTCATAGCAAAAGGATTTGAGTACAGGAGCAGGGAGGTTCTACTTCAGTTGTACAGGGTCTTGGTGAGACCACACCTGGAGTATTGCGTACAGTTTTGGTCTCCAAATCTGAGGAAGGACATTATTGCCATAGAGGGAGTGCAGAGAAGGTTCACCAGACTGATTCCTGGGATGTCAGGACTGTCTTATGAAGAAAGACTGGATAGACTCGGTTTATACTCTCTGGAATTTAGGAGATTGAGAGGGGATCTTATAGAAACTTACAAAATTCTTAAGGGGTTGGACAGGCTAGATGCAGGAAGATTGTTCCTGATGTTGGGGAAGTCCAGGACAAGGGGTCACAGCTTAAGGATAAGGGGGAAATCCTTTAAGACCGAGATGAGAAAGACTTTTTTCACACAGAGAGTGGTGAGTCTCTGGAACTCTGCCACAGAGGGTAGTTGAGGCCAGTTCATTGGCTATATTTAAGAGTGAGTTGGATGTGGCCCTTGTGGCTAAGGGGATCAGAGGGTATGGAGAGAAGGCAGGTACGGGATACTGAGTTGGATGATCAGCCATGGCCTACTCCTGCACCTAATTTCTATGTTTCTATGTTTCTATTAATTGTATAGTTTCCCCTTACATCTGACCTCCCAAACTGCAACACCTCACACTTGCTTGGATTAAACTCCATCTGACATTTTTCTGCCCATTTCTGTAGCGGATCTATATCCCACTCATGCACTGCGACAGTCTGAGACCAGCAACTCTGGTGTCATATGCTAACTTACTAAGCAACTACGTCCAAGAATAGAGAGAAATCACCATGCAGGCTGGAGCCATTCCACAGCCGTTGAACATGCATCTTATTTTGGTTTGAGAAGCCTTGTATTATGATATCTCAGTTGACGATTATCTCATTTTGGCAACTTGGCAATTTGGCAATTATTCAGTTCCAGAAAATCAGTGCATTTTCAGTTCAACTAAAAATAGGTGGGAAAAGGAGGAATTGAAACGATTGCCAGAACCCAGAACGTTGAGAAATACACTGCGATGTTGAGGCTCAGTGGGAAGTAACACTGAAGTCAGCATTTGGCAACCAAGTTCTCACTAGTTTTAGAGCGCAGGGTAACACTGGCATCCAGCATTGTCAGTATTCCCGGCCCTCTGCTTTGCAATAACTTTAGAATGGCAACAGCAGTGCCAAGTTCTGCTATTCCACTCCTCCGGGGACGTGAGGTTTAGATTTTAGAGATACATCGCGGATACAGACTCTCTGGACACCGAGTCCATGCGGACCATCGATCGCCCCATTCATTACCTCTATGTCACCCCACTTCTGCGCCCTACACATTAGGGGCAATTTACAGAAGCCAATTGACCTACAAACCTGCAGGTCTTTGGGATGCGGGAGGAAACCGCAGCACCTGGAGAAAACCCACATGGTCACAGCGTGGATGTGCAAACTGCATACAGACAGCACCTGTAGTCAGGATCAAACCTGGGTCACTGATACTGTGAGGCAGCAGGCCCACTGCTGCGCCACCGTGCCACACTTAATGTTGTAAAAACATTCGGGATGTGATCGTCTGTGCAAGGCCAGCATTTTTTGCCCACCCACGCCCCCCAGAGGACGGGAGAGAGATGCGCCCTGGAATGGCTGTAGTGGCGAAGGTACGTTATGGTGCCACTGAGTCTCTCACTTGGGCCACCATCACCCTGCTGTGGGCCTGAAGTCACACGTAGGGCTGAGCTCCTTCCTGGAAAGGGAGCGGCGCTGGGGTCCACGGCCACCATAACTGTGGCTGCCTCTGATACCAGGTTTATTTCATTCCCGGCTCAGGGGAGAGTGAGGTTCCCCCCTCCCCACCTGGACAGAGCGAGGGACCTGGTCCTCACTCCATCTGGGGGAGGGGGGGGGGGTGGGAGAAGGGTCTCAGATTCTCTTGCTCTGTTTGGGGAGGGGGCCTCACTCTGTTCCGAGGGAGGATTCGAAGGGGTTAGCTCGCTCTGTCCAGGAAGGTGGAGGGGGGGAGGTTGAGGTCAGGGAGGGGGGTCTTTAGCTCCATCCTTGAGGGGGGGAGGGGGGGATGGAGATGTCCCTCACTCCATCTTGAAGGGGGGGGGGGTTGGGAGGAGGGACCTACTGCTGACTGCGGCAACCTGGTGTGCGGAGATTGATTGCTCTTTGAGAAGCCATTCCCTGGGTGATGCCAGGTGATGTAGAGCTGAGAGGAGACCCCATAGGAGTTGTAAAATTATTAGAATTAGAATTAGAATGCCTTTTTATTGTCACTTTACACATGTACAATGAGATTAAAAGCTGCTCCTACTCAGTGTAAAAACAAAAAAGGGGGGAAGGGGAATAAGGTGCACAGTTTCTGCGACACTATATACATATCTATAAAAGACAATGGATAAATAGAATTACAGTTACAGTACAAATTACAGTAGGTGGATAGATGAAGGTCCGGGGATTAGGCTGTGAAGTCAGTGCATGTGTGAGTTTAGGGAGATAATGGATTTTGGAAAGAAACTGTTCTTGAGTCTATTTGTCCTTGTGCTGATGCACCTATAGCGCCTCCCTGAGGGCAGCAGGTTGAACAGGCCAAATGCAGGATGGGAGCTGTCCTTGATAATGTTCTTCGCCCTGCTGAGGCAGCGGGAGGTGTAAATGTCCATCAGAGAGGGGGGGAGAGGGCAGCCGATGATCTTCTGTGCTGCCCTAACTACCCTCTGAAGCCTCTTCCTGTCTGCCATGGTGCAGCTGCCGTACCATGCTGTAATGCAGTATGTCAACAGGCTCTCCATGGACGAGCGGTAGAAGGTCAGCAGCAGGTTGGAGTCCAGGTTGTGCTTCCTGAGGACCCTCAGGAAGTGCAGCCGCTGCTGAGCCTTCTTGATGACCGCTGTGATGTTATCTGTCCAGGAGATGTCAGCGGAGATGAGGATGCCGAGAAACCGGAAGGTGTAGACCCTCTCCACACACTCACCGTTGATGTATAAGGGAGCTAAGTCGGTGCTGTGCCTCCTGAAGTCGACAATGAGCTCTTTGGTTTTCTTGGTGTTCAGAACCAGGTTGTTTTCTGAGCACCAGGCTGTCAACTTCAGGACTTCCTCTCTGTAGGCTGCCTCGTCTCCCCTTGAGATGAGTCCGACTACTGTAGTGTCGTCAGCAAACTTGACGATGCGGTTGTTGTTGTGGACGGACTACAGTCGTGGGTGTAGAGACAGTATAGGAGGGGGCTTAGCACACAGCCCTGTGGGGAGCTGGTACTCAACATGCGAGTGGAGGAGAGGTGGGGGCCGAGTCTCACCGTCTGGGGCCGGTTGGTGTGGAAGTCCTTTATCCAGGCACATGTGAGAGTGGGGAGGCCGAGAGTGACCAGTTTGTCGATGAGAATGTCCGGGATGATAGTATTGAAAGCTGAGCTGTAATCCACAAAGAGCATCCGGACGTAGCTCTGCCCCAGCTCCAGGTGGCTCAGCACAGAGTGGAGAGCTACGGTGATGGCGTCTTCTGTGGACCTGTTTGGGCGATAGGTGAACTGGTGGGGGTCAAAGTCTGGAGGGAGATAGTCCTTGATGTGCTGGAGGACCAATCTCTCGAAGCACTTTGTGATTACCGGAGTGAGGGCCACAGGACGATAATCGTTTAGGCTGGTGATGGGGGACTTCTCCGGCACTGGGACAATTATGGCTGATTTTAGGCAGGACGGGATAACTGCCTGGTCCAGGGAGAGATTGAAGATTCTGGTGAAGATGACGGTGAGCTGGTGGGCACACGCGTTGAGCACCTTACCAGGTACTCCATCTGGGCCGGCAGCCTTCTTGGGGTTCACTGCCAGGAGCACCCGTCTGACATTGTGCTCCCTTACAGTGAGTGGAGTCGTGCAGGAGCCAGGTAAGGGTGGGAGCAGGGCTGTAGCAGATGAGTGCTGCTGTTGTGATGTTTCAAAGCAGGAAAATAAGCAATTTAGCTTCTCTGCCAGCAGCGCACTCAGGTCTTCTGTCGTTGTGGCACAGCCTCTGTAGTTTGTGATCCCTTGTATGCCCCGCCATACCTCCCGTATGTTATTGCTGGACAGGTGGGACTCTATGCTCCTCTTATGATCCACCTTGGCTTTTTTAATTCCCCTTTCCAGATCGGCTCGAGCAGCCCTGTACTGAGCTCTGTCACCTGACCTGAAGACATCATCGCGGGCTCTGAGAAGTGTGCGGACCTGGCTGGACATCCAGGGTTTCTGGTTTGGGAAAACCCGAATGTTTTTGTCTACAGTCACGTTTCCGATGCAGAACTTGATATAGTCCAGTACCGTTTCTGAGAATGTTTCCAGCTCCTGGTGTTCGAATATGTCCCAGTTGGTCTGCGTGAAGCAGTCCTGTAGTTTGGAGAGTGCATTTTCAGGCCAGGTTGTAACAGTCTTTATGGTGGGCCTGGCACTTCGTCTGAGGGGGGTGTAGGCTGGGGAGAGCAGGAGGGAGAGATGATCTGACTGGCCGAGTTGGGGGAGGTGAATGGCTCTATACGCGTGCTTGATATTGGAATAGACACGATCCAGCGTGTTCTCCCCTCTAGTAGGACACTTAACATGTGGATAAAATTTCGGCAGTACAGTCTTCATGTTGGCCTTATTAAAGTCCCCTGCAATTATGTGAACACCTTCGGGGTGTGCCCGCTGCTGTTCGTTAATGGTGTTCAGCAGGAGCGAGAGCGCCGTGTTTACACTGGCGTCGGGTGGAATATACACAGATGTGACAATCACTACTGTTAGTCCTCTCGGTAGAAAAAAAGGGGCATAGATGGGGTAGACAGACAGACAATGTTTTTCTCAGGGTGAAAATATCAGACTAGAGGACATAGCTTTAAGGTTGGAGGAGAAAGGTTTAAAGGTGATGTGCGGGGAATTATTTTTGACGCAGTGTGGTGGGTGCCTGGAACGTGCTGCCAGGAGTGGTGGTGGTGGCATATAAGAGGCGTTTACATGGGCACGTGCTAAATGCGGGGAATGAAGGGGTATTGATCATGTTCACACTGAGGTTTAACTTTGCATCATGTTCGGCACAAACACCGTGGGCCGCCAGGCATGTTCTTCAGCGGTACTGTTCTACGCGAAAGATGCTTTAGGAACAACAGACCGTTGAATCTTGGTACTTACAGCTACGAGGCCGATTGCAGCTTTGGAGAGTGCCCAGACGATGCCCACTCCCAGGATGATAGCATGCAGCAGGGAAAGCTGAGGGGCTCCTGCCACCAGCAGAACACACAGGCAGAGCTGCAGGGGAGAAGTGAGCACAGTTAGCGAGGCTGCACGGGTTACGTTTCAGTAAGAAAGCTCCACGGCGTCCACAGTAATCGCTATTACTGGGTGGGGGGGAACAGTGCAGTGGATGCACTTTAGCACCAGCCAGAGGTGCCAGTCACTGCCACTAGGAAGCACCGTCAAGCTTGTTCCATCAACACCACAGGGCACAGGATAACCAGCCACACACTCACTCACTCACTCACTCACTCACTCGCTTACTCATACTCACTCATTCACTCATACTCACTCATTCACTCACTCACTCACTAGCACACACACTCACTCACCCACTCACTCACTCACTCACTGACACTCACTTTCACTCACTCACTAACTCTCACTCACACTCACTAACAGTCACACTCACTCACTAACTCACACTCACATAGAAACATAGAAAATAGGTGCCGGAGGAGGCCATTCGGCCCGAGCCAGCACCGCCATTCATTGTGATCATGGCTGACCGTCCGCTATCAATAACCCGTGCCTGCCTTCTCTCCATATCTCTTGACTCCACTAGCCCCTAGAGCTCTATCCAACTCTCTCTTAAATCCGTCCAGTGATTTGGCCTCCACTGCCCTCTGTGGCAGGGAATTCCATAAATTCACAACTCTCTGGGTAAAAAAGTTTTTTCTCACCTCCGTCTTAAATGACCTCCCCTTTATTATAAGACTGTGGCCCCTGGTTCTGGACTCACCCAACATTGGGAACATTTTTCCTGCATCTAGCTTGTCCAGTCGTTATATAATTTTATATGTTTCTATAAGATCCCCCCCTCATCCTTCTAAATTCCACACTCACTCACTCACTCATTCACTTTCTCACACTCATTCACTCACTCACATACTGTATCTAATGTGCATTCAAGTGCACACACACAAACATATGCACTTGTTAACGCTCACAGACAAGGAATTAAAAGAACACCTGTCATTGTCAACACGGGCATGCGTCACAGTGGAGCAGCTAGTAGACCCACCGCCTCACAGCACCAGAGACCCAGGTTCAATCCTGACATCGGGTGCTGTCTATGTAGAGAGCCTGTACATTCTCCCTGTGACCACGTAGGTTTCCGCTGGATATCTCAGTTTCCTCCCACATCCCAAATACATGTGGGTTCGTAGGGTAATCAGCCTCTGTAAAGTGCCTCCTAGTGAGTAGGGAGTGGATGAGAAGATGGGAAAACAAAGAACTAGTAGACTGGGTGATCGATGGTTGACATGGTCTCAGTGGGCTGAAGGGCCTGTTTCCATGCTGTATCTCTAACCCAAACTACAGTCATGGTTAACATGAACCCACTGACTTGCTGAACAAACCCACCTGGTCCACCATGTCCTTCAGGGGATGAAGTTGGCCATCCTACCCTGGTCTGGCTTGACACCAGACCCATCAATGGGGGCGGATCTATAGCAGTTGATAGGAGACTTTATGGTAGGGGGCTAGACCCTACTGCAGGAGGGTCAGTGAGGGGAGGTGTAGTATTTAGGGAATCAGCAAACGACCCAGCAAATTAAAAAGAGTTCTGCAGCGATGCACGAATGTGGTTGTTCCCAACGTCACCTGAGCTTGAAGGTCGAAGGTCACCAGAGAAAAGCAGAGGTTGAGGGTGAGGTAGTGGGACTGCACGCTCTCCAGGGCCCCGCCGACACGGAATGCCATGAAGTTGGGTCTCTTGATCAGGTAGCAGAGGCTCGCTGCCGTCAGGAACACGCCGAACGCCACGATGCACGCAAATCGGATCTGAAACACACCAGGCGAAGTCGGGACAGTCGGTGCAAGGCTGCAGGAAGGAACTGCAGATGCTGGTTTAAACCGAAGATGGAGTAACTCAGCGGGACAGGCAACATCTCTGGGGAGAAGGAATGGATGACGTTTCGGGTTGAGACCCTTCTTCAGACTTGTACTGTTCAGTTACTCCACATTTTTGTGTCTATCTGCGGTGCAAGGATGTTATGGTTTGCCAGTCAGTACCTCAGCCCTCTGCGCTCAGCGCTTCCCCTCTGCCATCGACTGAGTATTTGGAATATTGCGAGCAATTTTGGGACCCGAAGGATGTGCTGGCGCTGAAGAGGGTCCAGAGGAAGTTTATAACAATGATCCCAGGAATGAGTAGGTTAACATGTGATGAGCATTTAACGGCACTAGGCCTGTACTTGCTGGAGTTTAGAAGGATGAGGGGACACCTCACTGAAACTTACTGAATAGTGAAAGGCCTGGATAGAGTGAATGTGGTGAGGATATTTCCACTAGTGGGAGAGTCTAGGACCAGAGGCCATAGCCTCAAAATAAAAGGACATTTAGAACGGAGGTAAGGAAGAATTTCTTTAGTCAGAGGGTGGTGAATTTGTGGAATTAATTGCCACAGGCGGCTGTGGAGGCCGTCAATGGATATTTTTCAGGCGCAGATTGACAAGACTCTCGACCAGTAAGGGTTTCTAGCAAGGGTTATGGGGAGAAGGCAGAATGGGGTTGAGAGGGAAAGATAGATTAGCCATGATTAAACAGCGCAGTACACTTGATGGGCTGAATGGCCATATCCTGCTCCTACAACTCATGAATTTGAGCACACAATGCACTATCCTGAACACTCATCCCCTCCACCACCTGTGTGTGTGCACCACCTGCAAAATGCATGGCAGGTGCTCAACCAGACCAGTCCAGCAGCACCTCCCAAGCTCAAGGCTGGTGCCGTCACGGAAGAGAAGGAGATCAGGTTCTTCTGCAATTTGCCGACTCCCCTAATTCATATTGACAAGGGTCTCCACGGCGTCCAACACCAGGAACTCCCTGCCCTACAGCACTGTGGGGTTGTCTGCAGCATAGAATTGCAGCAGTTCCAACAGCACGACCTTCACACGTGCGGCCAGAGTGGACAATAAATGTTGGTCCAGGCCCCCTGAGGGAAGCAAGAGAGGAAATTGTGGAGGCTCTGAACATGGTTTTTTCTGATTCCAGTAGAGAGACGCTCATTGTTTCTGGCAGAATATGTTCAAAGAGAAACAGTAATGTCTCTATGATCAGTGGGCAGAATGGCAGATAAAACATGTTCTCGGCAAAAGGGAGGTTGCAGATAAGGTGGAGAGGGGGAGAGATAGAATTCAGGGCGGGGGCTGTGAGAGGAGCAGGGAACAACAAATGATCATTTCAGAAGAGGTGCACATAGGAAGGATAAATAAATGTACAAAATTAGAGTTCAAGAAATTAGAATGATTGAATTGTACCACAAAGAAACAGGCCCACCATGTCCATGGCAACCATCCTACTTGCCTACATTAATTCTACATCCATCTGCGCCTTGCTCATTCAAATGTATGCGGGTTGGATGAGTGTCGATGGGACATGTTGGTCAGTGTGGGCAAGTTGGGCCCAAGGGCTGTGTCCACACTGTATGAGTCTGTGAAATGAATATACCTGCCATTGGGGGGGGGATTGGTAGTGCAGATTCACCAAACTGTTTCTGTGGCTGTGCCCATACCGAATGCAAAAGGA
The DNA here is from genome assembly GCA_035221665.1 of Okamejei kenojei. Classification (NCBI taxonomy): domain Eukaryota; kingdom Metazoa; phylum Chordata; class Chondrichthyes; order Rajiformes; family Rajidae; genus Okamejei; species Okamejei kenojei. Next base: position 14,222,463 of record CM069162.1, read on the forward strand.
TTGAGAAGACTGGAGTTGTATTCACTTTAAAGAACAAGAGGTGATCTCATTAAAACTGAAGAAATTATTTCAGGCAGACAGCCAACCTTGCACAATCCATTCATCGCTTTGTAACTTCACGCTGCCTTCACACCGCTTACAAAGCAACCCATCAAAGTATCTTTGGTAAACATGCGCACAGTTTCCAATTCCATAATCAGAATTATTTATAAATATAACTGGCAAAGGAAATGGGGTGGAAGATTGCAACTGGCACTGCTGAAGACTAATTTCACAGCTACGTAAACAAGGTGCCTTCCTGCAAAGGAGGATGCTGTTGCATAAACTAGTGAAACGCTCTGAAATTTAGAGAAGGATCTTGCATAAGTGCCAACACTGGAGACTGGCGTACCGGTATTTATCAACATGTCAAGTTAAAAGTGGAAATATTTTGTCGGTTTAAGAAGGAACTGCAGATGCTGAAAAATCGAAGGTGGACAAAAACGCTGGAGAAACTCACCCGCTGTGTTTCTCCAGCATTTTTGTCTAGCTAATATTTTGTAGCTTGTGGTTTGATATTGGTTTATTATTTAGATTACCCACCACTCTGCAGCACCCCTCTGACGTGCAGTGCTCTCTTGGCACTGACCCTCCAACAGGGGGCACTCCCTCTGTACATCATCCGCTTCCGCTTTGATATTGTGGGACTTCCACTGGCGAAAGGCACAAAATGCTGGAGTAACTCGGGGCGTCAGACGGCATCCCTGGATAGATGACGGTTCAGGTCGGGATCCTTCCTCAGACAGATTGCATGGGTGTGGGGAAGGAAAGCTGGAGGAGTGGAGGGGCAGGACAGAGCGTGGCAGGTCATGGGTGAACACAGGCTGGGGGGGGGGGGGGGGGGGGGGGGGGGGGGGGGGGGATGGGGATTGATAGACAGATTGTTGGACAAGGGCCAGAGATTAACGCGCACGATGTGCGAGACAAAAGGATTAGGGAGTTGCAAATGGTGAAGTTGGAGGATTGACAAGGAGTGAATTGTCGGTGGAAGGAGAGGGGAGGGTGGAGATGGGTGCGAGTTCAGTCAGGGCTCAGGTGGGGAATGGGGGCTGGAGAAGGAAAGTGGGGGGAGGGGGGGGAAGGGGGTTGGTTTTTAGCAGTTACTTAAAGTTGGTGAATTCAATATTCATACCGTTGGGATGCAAGCTACCCACTTTAACTGCTTCTCCCTCCACAGCTGCTGCCTGATCTGCTAAGTTTTTCCAGCAATTTCAGTTTTTGTTTGAGATTTCCATCATCTGCGGGTGTGTGGATAGTCGCACCAGACAGTAAGCTTCACTGGAGCTAAGGAAACAGTGTTGTGCGTTGTGCAAGCAACAGGCGCTCTGGGGGACAAGGTGACAGCTGTTTGTGCAGTGAGGTTCATACGTTCTAAGAGCAGAATTAGATAATTTGGCCCATCAAGTCTACCCCGCCATTCAATCGTGGCTGATCGATCGTTCCTGCTCCACCCCATTCTCCTGCCTTCTCCCTACAACCCCTGACACCCGTACTAATCAAGATCTGTCAAACTCTGCCTTGCCAATCTCGAACCATCAACACTCACCACAACGGCTTTCTTCTCCTTGGGTTCAGCTGCGATGAAGTTCACCACAGAACGGACTAAAAGCAACAAGATGGACAGAATAAACGCCAGCAGCTCCTGCTGATTCTCCTGTAGAACCCCACGTAACACGTAGTAAATGCAGAACGCTGGAGAGAGAGAGGGAGAGGCAGAGAAACCAGTGCATTAGTCCCAGAGTCACTGGCAGCACTCGTACTAATAAAGCATCTTAATCATGTTCAAGAAGGAACTGCAGATGCTGGAAAATCGACGGTGGACAAAATTGCTGGAGAAACTCAGCGGGTACGGGAGCATCTATAGATTGAAGGAAATAGGCAAGGTTTCGAACCTAAATCTGAAGTCTGAAGAAGGGTTTTGGCCCGAAATGTTGCCCATTTCCTTCGCTCTATAGATGCTGCCACATCCACTGAGTTTCTCCAGAAATTCTGTCTACCAGGCATCTTAATCAACCAGGCTTCCAATTAAAATTCAATGGCCAGGAACACAAGGACACAGAGATCTTAGGGAGGGGAGAGGCTGTAATCAGGAAGCAATTGGAACAGGCACATTTTAATCAGCAGTCAACATTGGATGCAAGCTGGGATAATGTTTGGTTGAAACTTGGTGCAGGTTTATCATGGACAACAAAACTGTGAGCTAAAGAGAGACACAAAAAGCTGGTGTAGCTCAGCAGGACAGGCAGCATCTCTGGAGAGAAGGAATGGGTGACGTTTCGGGTCGAGACACGTCTTCATTCTGAAAGTCACGGGAAAGGGAAATATAGAAGATGATGTAGAGAGATAAAGAATAATGAATGAAAGATATGCAAAAAAGTAAGGATGATAAAGGAAACAGGCTATTGTTAGCTGTTTGTTGGGTGAAAATGAGACGCGGGTGAGCTAAAATATACACAAAGTACTGGATTAACAGCGGTTCAGGCAGCTTTGGAGAACATGGACAGGTGATGTTTCAGGTCAGGACAAACTATGAACCGTCATGTTTTGCAAAGGCTTGTTTGAATGTTTCAGCAACCTAGAGTAGGTGATTGTAATGAGTTGGGAGGCTATTGACCTTATGAACGGAATTTGGATCTGATGATCACCTTGGGGTTTGTGTGTAATCAATGTAATAACAATAGCTGTGTAGGAAGGAAATGCATATGCTGGTTTAAATCGAAGAGGCACAAAAAGCTGGGGTAACTCAGCGGGTCAGACAGCATCTCTGGAGGAAAGGCATAGGTGAGGTGTCGGGTCGAGACCCTTCTTCAGACTCCTGACCCGATAATGTCACCTATTTCTTTTCTCCAGAGATGCTGTCTGACCCGCTGAGTTAAACCAGTTTTTTGTGTCTCTTCGATTTAAACCAGCATATGCATTTCCTCCCTACACAGCTATTTTTTATTACATTGATTACCCTCTGAGTTAATAAAAAAATGCTGATGTCCCAGTTAACCACAAGTTCCATTTTGTGAAGACACTCAGAGTTTTAAGTTTCTTCCTGTTTGCTGGCAGAAGTGGCAGTAGAGGAGATGTGCGAGTGAGTGATTGCAAATATCCTGACCGGCTGGGTACAGGAGGCATTCGCAGTTCACTCGGTGTCAGAACAGTCAGTGTGAGGCTAGATGCAGGGGTCAGACACATACCGAGCAGTGACCTCTCCAGTGCATGACCCTTGCACATAAAAGGACTGGGGCAGAGGAGATAAAAGATTGGACCTTTAATTGTGGGAGAATGAGCCACTTTGCCTGCAACTGTGCGATATTCCATCGACAGTCATGGGGGGAGGGGCAAATTCAGGCGCGATACCCCAAGTATCTTAGCCTGAGAAGGTGCTGCAGAACGGCACACATACACATTGTGTCAGCATAAATGACGCTGGTCAGCTATTTGTGATGTTGCCCCACTGATCAAAACAACTGCCGGTGTGTCAGTGGGATGAGTTAATAACAGGAGATGGGATTGCAGCGGGCAGCCAGCAGTAGACGTGGGGTAGGAGGCAGGACAATGGCGCAGCTGGTAGACCTGCTGCCACACAGCACCAGAGGCCCAGGTTTGATCCTGACCATGGGTGCTGTCTGTGTGGAGCTTCCACACCCTCCCTGTGACCACGTGGGTTTCCTACGGGCATTGGGATTTTATGATAGTTCCCGTGATTGTGGTCTTTGCTGTCTTTGACGTCTCCCCTGACATCTTTTAACTGTTCACGCAATTGTATCAGAATTTCTTTCTGTGGAATAGTCACTGGACTTAGCTCAACAAGGTATGTCGAATTCTGGATGGCCAAAATGCAGCTTGTGGAGGCTGCTGCTGCAACGGAAATCTCCTTTAATTATGTATCGGCATTAGCAGCATCTAGAGTCGACACATTCTGGGTTTTTCATCAACAGACTGCACAAGGGGACAGCTTTCTGCCTGAACCCTTCAAGGCGACAGCCACCTATCCTGGGACTGTCTCAGAGCCTCTCTATCCCACTCAGCAGGTCAGGCAACATCCCTGGAAAATATGGATACAGGAGGCATTCTTCATACCCTGCGTATGAGTTATGGGGAAACTGGATGAAATGATCACGAGAAAGGAACATTGAGCATTTCAGTCAGTGGCATGTTTGTGGTAGATTTGAAGGGTGTGCTAATTCAAGTTCAAGTTCACATTTACATGCACTAATTAAGTTACATGCACTAATTAAGTTACCATCCAGCCAAACGTAAAAAAAGAACACTATACACGATAGAGTTTAACATAAACATCCATCACGGTGTAATCAGCATTCCTCACTATGATGGAAGGCGATAAAGTTCAGTCAATCTTCCTCCTTTGTTCACCCGTGGTCGGGGCCTTGAACCCTCATTTAAAATGAACCTTGAACCTTGATTTAAAATTATTTTTGGTTACAAAAAAAGTAGTGAGCGCTCCCTGGACTGAACATAATCTGTAACCCAGTTACTTTTCCTTTCCTTCCACAACCATCAGACACGTGAACACCAGCTGAACATCTCCACCCTGAACACAAGGAAACCGTACACTCCGACCACAGACCAGAGACAAGACTCTGCCTTGTTCACTAATGGGATAATAAGATTTAATTCATGAAATCATTAACTGTGATCACAGTGAGCACATGGTGAAAGTTCATTCATTGTCGTTAAGTAATTTAGAATCCCAGTCTACTAACTACTCACATTCCAGCTGTAATGAGCACCCGGACTAAGGCACAGGGGAAACCAGGCATATTTAAAAAGGTGCCTCGATTGACCCTTCTGTTAATCGCCTCAATTATATTTTGGAAATCTCTTCAAAAAATTCCAACACGTTTCTGAGACATTATTTCTGATGCAAAAAGTTATTCTGATTGTCCCTGATCAGTGCGTGTCAATCCAAATGCTGGTAGATCCTGTCCCTCAGAATCTCCTCCAGTAATTTACACACCACTGATCGACATTTACACTTTAAACTTTAGAGATACAGCACAGCAACAGGGTCTTCGGCCCACCGAGGTCCATGCCAACCAACAATCATCCCATACACTAATCTACACACACGTGGGACAATGTTACAGCTTACCAAAGCCAATCAACCTACAAACCTGTACGTCTTTCGAGTGTGGGAGGAAACTGGAGCACCCGGAGAAAACCCACGTTGTCACAGGGAGAACGTACAAATTCTGTACAGGCAGCACCCATTGTAAGGATTGAACCCGGTCCCTGGCACAGCAAGGCAGCAACTCTACTGTTTCACCACTGTGCCACCCCTTAGTTTGCTTGTAATTCCCTGGCCTTGCTGACCTGCTTAACAAATTGTACAACATTAGCCATCCTTCCAGTCACCTGAAACTTCACCTGTGCCTGAAGATGAAGTCTGCTTAACTGATAACCTCCTCAAATATATCTGGCCGTGAGTGTCTAAACTGAAAGAGCCATTCCCCAGACTGGTCAAGGAATATCTTAACAGGACAATGCATTAGCCTCCTCCATCTCTGTCCTTGAATCTCCCCATCCCACCACCAGGGCTGGCCCAACAAAGTGATAAACAGTGCTCCACACCAGGAGTTCTTGGACTCCTTAATATTAGCTCCAAAGCCCTTGAGTTCTCATGTTATCAGGTCAAACATGGTCAGGGGAAACTCCACCTAATTACCATGCACCGTCCTCCCACACCTGAAGATCTGAAGCTCCGTCATGGAACAAGCTCAGAGTAACAAACCTCAGATACACCACTTGTCAATGATGCCAACATATTTCACCCTGAGGAAACTTTCCATCGCTCTGTGTGGCATGACCACATGATGAATGGGACAGAACATAGCAGAAAACTCTTCTGAGGTTTGACTGGGCAAATATTAGGATAACGTTTATCGAGGTCCCACCCTCAAGCGAGGTGGTCGGCCAATCAGGACTACGATAAGGAGTAATATCTTCGTAGTGGGTGGCGAACATTTTTGAATTCTCTGCCCGAGAGAGTCACTGAGCATATTCAAGTCGATTCTTTCACAGTTTAGATATTAAGAGATTTGGAATTAGTGCAGAAAAGAAGTGCTGATGTTAAAGATGAGCTGTGACCGTTGAATGGGAGAGATGGGCCGAATGGCTGGCTCTCACTTCCAGCTCATGATGGATTTATGGTGAGGGACAGCATAAAGCACATTTGCACTAGAACGTCATTCCAATTGTTTAACTGTAGTGTAAAAAAAAAAAAGAATCACAGCAATTTCTAGTCGCATTGTAATTCGCCAACAGAAACGGAACGGACCATACCTACGCCAATGAGCTGTATCACTGAGATGGCTACATCTTCCTTGTCTAAGTTAGTAGTTTCAGTTTTGTTCTGGCGTACAATGCTTGCAATGTTAGCACCTAGCACAGTCAGGAGGGACAGGATTGCCGCAGAGACGTAGATCTTCTCTAACCAGGAGAGCTCTGAACATTGCTTGACCTAAGAAAAGAGATGAGAAGGTGAGATGGGAACTAGGCATTGAATTATCTTCTTGATACAATGTTTACTTGATAAAACTCCAGTAAAATGAAACAAGCGAACTGGACGCTGAGACCAATACAACACGAGTCCATGACGCTTCCTCACTGCCCTTCCCACCAAGTCCACTCCCACCATCGATCGCCCCTACACTGTTATCCCTCTTTCGCATCCTACACACTACAGGCGATTTACAGAAGCTAATTAACCTCCAAACCTGCAAGTCTTTGGAGTGTGGGGGGGGGAAACCAGAGCACCTGGAGAAAACCCTCGCAGTCACTGGGAGAACATGCAAACTCCGTGCAGACAGCACCTATAGTCAGGATTGAACCAGATCTCAGGCATTGTAAGGCAGCAACTCTACTGCTGTCGCACGAGTTATGCCTTGTGGATGGTGGAAAGGTTATGGAGTTTCACAAAGAGAGTCTCAGAAGGGTACCCACTACCCAGCCTGTGACCTGTTCTTGTCGCCATAGTATTTTTGTGGCAGATCCAGTTGAGTGTCTAGTCAATGGTGACCCCCAGGATGTTGTCAACAGGGGACTCAGCGATGATGATGTCATTGAATGTCAAGGGTTGGTGGGTTAGAGTCTTTCCTGTTGGAGATGGTCATTGCCAAGCACATTTGTGACATGAAGTTCACATGCTGTCTCACTTGCAACAGCATGCCACGCCTGAACTTTGCCCAGGTCTTGCTGCATGCAGGCATGGGCTTCTTTGGACACTCAGGGGAAAAAAGGAAGTCAAGAGCTGAATGGCAAAGTGAACTTGAAAGACAAGGATCAATAATAATTTTCCCAATATAATTTAACTTTCCCAATATAGACTGGGAAATTATAGTGTGAAGGGTTTAAGTGGGGTGCAATTCCTCAAAAGTGTTCAGAAGAGTTTTCTTAAGCAGTATGTAGAGGCCCCTCACATGAGAGGGCAACACTGGATCTAGTATTGGGAAATTGGGAAGGGCAAATTAATGAAGTGTTTGTGGAGGCGTGACCACAGTTCGATTAGGTTTAAGTTAGTTATGGATAGGGACAGAGAGGGTCCAGGTGTTAAAAGGCTCAACTGGGGTAAGGCCAACTTTGAGGGTATGGGAGAAGGTCTCGCTCAAGTTGACTGGAGCAGGTTATTTGTGGGGAAAGGAACATTGGCCAAGTGGTATGTTTTTAAAAGTGTGCTGATGAAAGCTCATGATATGTACGTCCCCGTTAGAGTGAAGGGCAAAGCAGGCAAACGTAAGGAAGCTTGGCTGATGAGGGAAATTGAGGCATTGGTCAAAAACAAGAAGGATGCATGGGACAGGTATAGGCAGCTGGGATCAAGTGCATCCCTGAGGAGTTTCGGGAACTAAGGAGTAAACTGAAAAAGGAGATCAGAAGGGCAAAAAGGGGCCAGGAGATAGCTCTGGCAGGTAGCATAAAGGACAAACCCAAACTACTTTATAAATACATAAGGGGGAAAAGGGTAACTACAGAGTGGGACCCCGCAGGGATCAAAGAGATCACCTCCGTGTGGAGCCACAGGCGATGGGCAAGGTCCTCAATTAGTATTTCTCCTCTGTACTTACTGAGAAGGAAAACAGTGGGACGGAGGAACTTGGGGCAGTCAATGGAAGTGTCTTGAGAGCAAACAGTGTTACCGTCGAAGAAGTACTGAAGGCACTGTCGTGTATGAAGATAATCAAATCTCCAGGGCCTGATCAGATATATCCGAGGACATTGAGGGAAACGAGAGAGGAAATTGGGGGCAGCCCTAGTTGAAATTTACGAGTCATCCTTAAATACAGGAGAGGTGCCGGAAGACTGGAGGGTGGTAAATGTAGTGCTTCTTTTCAACACGGGCTGCAGTGAAAATGCTGGGAACTATAGGCTTAACATCTGTAGTTGGAAAGTTACTAGAGAGTATTCTGAGGGGTAGGTCATACGGGCATTTGGATGGGCAAAGACTGACTAGGGATAGCCAGCCAGGTTTTGTATGTAGGAGGTCATGTCTCACAAATCTGGCTGATTTTTTTGAAGACGTGACCAAAAATGTCGATGAGGGCAGAGCGGTAGATGTTGTGTGCATGCATTTTAGGAAGGCGTTCGACAAGGTTCCGCATGGTAGGCTGCTCTGGAAGGTTAGATCGCATGGATACAAGGAGAGATAGCTGAATGGATAGCAAACTGGCTTCATGGAAGGAAGCAGAGGTTGAAGATGGAAGATTGTTTCTCGGACTGGAGGCCTGTGACTAGTGGTGTGCCTCACGGTTCGGTGCTGGGCCCGTTTCTGTTTGTCATCTACATCAATGATTTGGATGGGAACATACAGGGCAAGATTAGCAAGTTTGCTGATGATACAAAAGTTACTAGTTTTGCAGTTAGTGAAGATGGTTGTGAAAGATTGCAGCAGGATCTGGATCGATTGGCCAGGTGGGCGAAGGAATGGTTGATGGAATTTAATGCAGAGAAGTGTGAGGTGTTGCATTTTGGGACGTCGAACAAGGGCAGGACCTACACAGTAAATGGTAGGCCTCTGGGTAGAGCAGAGGGATCTAGGAGCACAGGTGCATGCTTCCTTGAAGGTCGAGTCGCAGGTAGATAAGGTGGTCAAAAAGGCTTTTGACACTTTGGCCTTCATCAGTCAGAGTACTGAGTATAGAAGTTGGGAGGTCATGTTGCAGTTGTATAAAACGTTGGTAAAACCGCATCTAGAATATTGTGTTCCGATATGGGCACCATGTTATAGGAAATATATATCAAGCTTGAAAGGGTTCTGAAAAGATTTACGAGGATGTTGCCAGGACTAGAGGGTGTGAGCTATAGGAAGAGGTTGAGTAGGCTAGGTTTCTATTCCATGGAGTGCAAGAGGGTGAGGGGTGATCTTATAGAGGTGTACAAAATCATGAGAGGGTAGATGCACAGAGTCTCTTGCCCAGAGTAGGGGTATCGAGGACCAGAGGACATGGGTTCATGTTGAAAGGGAAAAGATTTAATAGGAATCCGAGGGGTAACTTTTTCACACAAAGGGTGGTAGGTGTATGGAACAAGCTGCCAGAGGAGGTAGTTGAGGCTGGGACTATCCCATCATGTAAGTAACAGTTAGACAGGTACATGGATAGGGCAGGTTTGGAGGGATATGGGTCATGCGCAGGCATGTGGGACTAGTGTAACTGGGACATTGTTGGCCGGTGCGCGCAGGTTGGGCAGACGGTTTCCACACTATATCACTCTGACCTAATCCTGCTGAATGAGATACAAAGCTTAAGGCCAAGTGACGGGGCTCATGTTGTCGACCTCCCCGTGGTGAGCCCTGTCAACTGACTTCAGTCAGGCGAACGACAACAAACGGAGGCAGCAGCAGCGCCGTAGCTTGGCGCCAACCCGAAGCATGCGCCCTTTTTAGGGCGGGCACCTACGGATGTCGAACCGGATGGCATCACCCTGCTGCGGACTTCTGTTGCCTCAAACGCAAGAAGAAGAAGAAGGCCAAGTGACAAACCCTTGATTCTATTTCTTACGTTCTTCACTAGAAAGATTCCTAATTTAGATATAATACACCTTTGCAGCATCAATCGATGAAAGGAGATGTCGTTCCATACACAAGACCTGTTCAAAATTCAGCTTGCCTCATCCATTTTGATCTTATTGTTCGGAACTAAAGTGGCACTAAACCAGTGACCAGGGGTTTGAACAACCAATGGATCCTCGCTGGGAAAGGCATCAACTGGAGGGATTTGGAAACATGGACGACCATTTCAGAATCAAAGATTTCCTCAACCTTAAGCTGAGTTGTGCTTGTGAGCCCAGAGCTGACCCAGAGCTCTCACGTGGCACCAAAGTAACAAACATATCCTACTTACTGGACCACATGGTGTAGGTAGAAGTTCCCTGTGCCGTGGCTTTAGGTTTGGTAGCAAGCATTCCCGTTCTTCACTTGAACCAGATTCCATGTTGCCCCTTTAAACAGAAAGATTCCCCAAAACCAAGTTATCAAATTGGAACTGAACGTCCCACTCTTCTGAACAGGTTTGCTCCACAATTGTGTATTGGAGGTGCGGTCTTAAATGAAGGTGTCTCAGTGTAAGTGAAACTCTTGGCCAGTAAAAGCTAATGGCAATTTGTCCAATCCCTTGTGCTCACAAATCCTACATCAGAGTGCAGACACCAAAGACGGGTGGTAGACACAAGATGCTGGAGTAACTCAGCCCGACAGGCAGCATCACTGGACAGAAGGAATGGGTGATGTTTCGGGTCGAGACCCTTCTTCAGACTGAGAGTCAGGGGAGAGGGAGGCAAAGAGACATGGGAGAGTATGGTGTGAAAACACAGATCAAAGGGGACAATGCCAAAAGAAATGTAGAATTGTACATTATTTGTGTCCGAAGGAGGGGGTCCACCCTCGAAATGTCACCCATTCCTTCGCTCCAGAGATGCTGCCCGTCCCACTGAGTTACTCCAGCATTTTGTGTCTATCTTCGGTGTAAACCAGCATCTGCATTTCATCCCGACACAATAAAGACTGGTGTAGTGTTCTAGTCACACTGGTTTCTCCACCAGTTAATAATCAAACTAGTTAGGACACTACTATAGTTAGGACAATACCATAGTATTTCATCTCAACTTATTTTCCAGATGAACTATCTCAGACGGTTTACAGCTAATAGTTCAGTTTATGTGTCGGAAGGAACGGCAGGTGCTGGCATTACCGAAAACAGACACAAAGTGCTGGAGTAACTCAGTGGGTCAGGCAGCATCTCTGGAGAAAGGGGATGGGCGACGGGCGTTTCGGGTCGGGTCGGGACTCTTCTTCAGACAGATAGCGTATGTAGTTCAATCTCATTCCTCGCTGCCCTTCCTACCGAGCCCACTCCCACCATCGATCGCCCGTACACTGTGTTATCCTTAATCCCACTTACGCATCCGATACACTAGAGACGATTTACAGAAGCAAAGTAACTTCCAAACCTACAAGTCTTTGGAGTGTGGGAGCACCAGGGAAAAGCCCACGCGGTCACAGGGAGAAGGAACAAACTCCGCTCAGACAGCCCCCGTCGTCGGGAACGAACCCGGGTCTCCGGCGCTATAAAAGGAACTGTTTTCCAACAGCTTTTAAGATCGTGATTTTGGTCATGCTGTCTTTGACTGCAACAACTAGCTCTGCAACTCCAACCGCAGCCTTGCTCGTAAACCTCGTGTCTTGCCTCAGCTGCTCCCTGCCTTGTTTATAAAAGGCTAGATTACATCTGCTGTTCAATGGGAATGAGTCCGGAAAAGTGGCGCCGGGGCTAAAGATCAGCCGTGATCTCAGTGACTGGACCGGCTTCTGGTGTGTCTTTGCAACACTTGCTATTGATATTTCCTTGACAATGGTGTCAAGAGCAGGAAACTCTGGGGGCTCCTTTTCCGCTTTGAAATCCTTAGTGATACAAAGGCAAGAGTGTCAATGTGTAAATGAAGAAGTTGTCTCGACCCGAAACGTCGCCCGTCCCTTCTCTCCAGAGACGCTGCCTGTCCCACTGAGTTACTCCAGCATTTTGTACCTTTGTGTAAATTGTACTCGCGATAACCTGGCGCACTTCTCGGACTCGTCGATCGACGGGTGAGAGGAAAGTGTCAATAGTCAATGGGCTAAATGTGTAGGAAGGAACTGCCAATGCTGGTTTACTCCGAAGACAGACACAGAATGCTGGAGTCACTCAGCGGGACGGGCAGCATCTCCGGAGAGAAGGAATGGGGGACGTTTCGGGTCGAGACCCTTTCTTCAGATCCAGAGAGGCCCGTCCCTTCTCCCCAGAGATGCTGCCTGTCCCGCTGAGTCACATGTCCCATGTTGAGTCCCATGTTTAGTCTATCCTATATAATCAGTTCTTTCTCGTCCCTCCCGCAAAGCCTGAGGCGTACAGCGATGCTCACTGTGACATTTTCAGGTTACTGCACATTTTCGAGCAGATTAGTACATTGTTGGCGATGGGGGAGGAGGCGGCCCTCTGACTGCCCCGGGAGAAGGGATCGCGGGGTAGCGACTGCAGAAGAGCAGGGAGGGAGGGAGGGAGGGAGGCGGCGTGAGGGGCGCAGTCAACCCGCCGCATCCCCTGTCCCGGCCGGCGGGGAATCACCTGGGACCCGCCCCGTCCCGCGGCCAAAACGGTGCCAGTAACAGCGGCTGGATCCCCCCGCGACCCCCGGCCCCTCTCCATCCCCGCGACCCCCGGCCCTGCTCCAACCTGCCGGGCCGCGGACGGGCAGCGACTTCAACTTGGCCCGAAACTTCCGCGTAAACAGCGGCCGCACTGCGTCATTTCCAGCCCGCGGCGCTCCCTCACTCACTGCCCCCCTCCCACGGCGCGGCGCTCCCTCACTCACTGCCCCCCCCCCTCACAGCAGCGCCATTTCACAGTGAGGCGCTCCCTCACTTTCACTGAGGCTGCCCTATTCCCGCTCCCACACACAGTGCGGCGCTCCCTCACTCATTTCACAGTGAGGCGCTCCCTCACCGCTCATTTTCACAGTGAGGCCTCCCTCACCGCCACACTGAGGCGCTCCCTCACCTCCGCTTTCACAGTGAGGCGCTCCCTCACCGCCCATTTCACAGTGAGGCGCTCCCTCACCGCTCATTTCACAGTGAGGCGCTCCCTCACCGCCCATTTCACAGTGAGGCGCTCCCTCACTGGCCCTCCTCCCACAGCGCGACACTCCCTCACTGCCCTTCCCACACTGCGGCGCTCCCTCACTCACTGCCCCTCCCACACTGCGGCGCTCCCTCACTGCCCCTCCCACACTGCGGCGCTCCCTCACTGCCCTTCCCACACTGCGGCGCTCCCTCACTCACTGCCCCTCCCACACTGCGGCGCTCCCTCACCGCCCATTTCACAGTGAGGCGCTCCCTCACCGCCCATTTCACAGTGAGGCGCTCCCTCACCGCTCATTTCACAGTGAGGCGCTCCCTCACCGAACCTCCTCCCACAGCGCGACACTCCCTCACTGCCCTTCCCACAGCGCGGTGCTCCCTCACCAACCACCCTTCCCACAATGGGATTGCTGTCCACAGACCACTGAGGCAGGACTCGAGGCTGCCGTCTGAGTTTTAAATGAGCGATGCCCGGTTCTGCATCTCTCCACAAGAGGAAGTATCCTCTCCTCTTCCACCCCTCAGGATGAACAGTTTATGCAAGCTTCCTCCTCGGTATTGTTAAACAATGGATATCTATTTAGCCTGTTGCCCATCCCCCAGAAGACAGCTCACCCATTTCACACCAAGTCCAGTAACTATTTCCTCAAATAAGGAAACCAACACTGTCCACCACAATGTGTCCTGTTTAACTGAAGAATAAATTGTAGGAAGGAACTGCAGATGCTGGTTGAAACCAAAGATAGACACAAAGTACTGGAGTTATTCAGCGGGTCAGACAGCATCTCTGGAGATAAGGAATAAGGTGACGTTATGGGTCGGAACCCTTCTTCAAGCTGACCCGAAACGTCACTTATTCCTTTTCTCGAGAGATGCTTCCTGACCCGCTGAGTCAGAGTGATACAGTGTGGAAACAGGCCCTTCGGCCCAACTTGCCCACACCGGCCAACATGTCGAGCTGCACTAGTCCCACCTGCCTGCGCTTAGTCCATATCCCTCCAAACCTGTCCTTTCCATGTACTTTGTGCTTAAATGAAGAATAACTTCCTTACTTTTGTATCAAATTCCCTTCCCTTATGTTGTAGTTGTATAAGACGTTGGCGAGACTGCATTTAGAGTGTTGTGTTCAGTTCCGGGCTCCATGTTATAGGAAAGATGTTGTCAAGCTGGAAATGGTATAAAGAAAATTTACAAGGATGTTGCCAGGAATAGTGGGTCTGAGCTATAGGGAGAGCTTGAGTAGACTGGGACTCTATGCCTTGGAGCACAGGAGGATGAGAGGTGATCTTGTAGAAGTGTATAAAATCATGAGAGGAATAGATCGGATAGATATACAGGTAGACAAAAATGCTGGAGAAACTCAGCGGGGTGAGGCAGCATCTATGGAGAGAAGGAATAGGCAACGTTTCGGGTCGAGACCCTTATACAGTGTCTCTTGTCCTGAGTAGGGGAATCAAGGACCAGAAGACATAGGGTTTGTGAAGGGGAAAAGATTTAATCTGAGGAGTAACCTTTTCACACAAAGGGTGGTGGGTGTATGGACAAGCTGCCAGAAGAGGTAGTTGAGGCTGGGACTATCCTAATGTTTAAGAAACGGTTTGACAGGCACATAGATAGGACAGGTTTGGAGGGATATAGACCAAACACAGGCAGGTGGGACTAGCGTAGCTGGAACATGTTGGTCGGTGTGGGCAAGTTGGGCGGAAGGGCCTGTTTCCACGCTGTATCACTCTATGACTAATAAATAACAATCTGTTAGCTTTCTAATTATTTGCTGCAGCTGCAAGCCAGCCTTCTGCAAGTCATGCATCAAATTACTCATTTACTCTGCATCTCACACTCTAAAAACTCTTATTGTTTAGATAATATATTTAAATATCTCTATATAACTAAAAGTCTTTGTCTTGTTTGTGTCCACGAAGTGCCCACGATGTGTCAATCTGGTTTTCCTATCTTCTTCCAAATGCTTGGCCAGTCTTCCCATTTTCACACATCCTACTCACATTTTTCATCGTCGTGGTGATAAACATCTTCCTGTCACATTTCCACCTATATTTCCGAAGTTATTAATCCTTGAAATTTAAAAAAACAGCCCAAAACCTCACCCATTGCGGAAAAAAAACCCCGAATGACATCACAATGCACTCACAAGGCAGGACGGCCCACTCCGGGAGGAAGGGGCACTCCAGAGCTCGCGGTGATACGAGGCGTGGTGGCGGCTGCCGGCGCCCGACGGCTGCTCGATACCTGGTGGGGAGGGTAGTGCCGCGGGCCAAGCCCGGGAACTGGGCCTAGGCTGGAGCCGAGCCTGGTGCTGTAGTGGGAGTGAGGGCCGAGCCCGGGGCTTGGGATGGGGCCGTGACTGGGGCCGAGAAAGAAGACGTAGCTGGAACAAAGGATGAGCCTGGGTTGAGGGTCAGGGCCGAGCCCGGAGATGAAGTCGGGGCCAGGTGTCGGGCCGAGTACGAGAACCAGGCCGAGTTCCAGGCCCTGTCACTGCTCTATGACCTGGGTAGGTGCTGGTGCAGGGAATGGGAGTGAGGGCAGGAGAATGAGGGAAATGAGGAGGAGGGAGATGGAGTGGGGAGTGGGGGGAGAGGGGAAAGATCCTGGGGAGGTGAGGAGGAAGAGGAGGGGGTAGAGAGCCCACGTCTACACTCCCTCTCTCGCCTGCTCCCTCTCAACCCTCCCTCCCCCTCTCTACCCCCTCCCTATCTATCCTCACTCCCATCCTCTCTACAACACCGTCCCTTGCCCTCTCTAACCTCCCTCCCCTATCCACCTCCCTCTCCCTCTACCCCTCCCCCTCTCTCTCTACCCCCCTCCTTCTCTCCCTCTCTACCCCTCCCTCTACATTCCCTCTCTACTCCCTCTCCCTCTCTACCCCCCTCCCTCCCTCTACCCTCTCCCTCCCTCTCCCTCTCTACCCCCCCACCCCCTCCCCCCTCCCTACCATCCCTCCCTCTCTACTACCCCTCCCTCCCTACCCCCCTCCGTCTCTAGGGATTGAAGAGGGAGGGTGAAGAGGAGGAGGAGGGAGTGCTGGGGGATGAGAAGAAATGAGCTGCGCCTGCGCATTCGAGGGCTATGCGTGAGTGATGCAATATTGTGTTAGGGGAACGGCTTGTGTTGGGGGAACGGGTGAGAGGTGGAATCTTGCGCTGGGGGAGCCTGCACTTGGTCTAGTACATAACTAAAAGTCTTCTATTTTTGTGCCCACGATGTGTCTCTGTGTCAATCTGGTTAATTCCTATCTTCTTCCAAATGCTAGGCCACAGTCTTCCCATTTTCACGCAACCTGCTCACATTCTTCTCGTGCTGGCGATAAACATCTTCCCGTCGCATTTACACCTATATTTCCGAAGTTATTCGCGATTAAATCTTTAAAAATGCAAACTTTAAAAAGGTTTTTACCGTTAAAATCCTTTCTCCCAGCTTCCAACACACATCGATACAAAGTTGCAAGACTGGAACACTCTGAATTTCACCTCAATGGGATATTTCAACAAGAGGGGGAGGGCCAATTGGTATTGCAATTGGAACTGCTGCAGCAGGCAGGGGAGGTGCAATTGGATTGTTTTTTTAAGTCCACTGCTGAAGGACACAGGGGAGTGCTGGAACCTTACGTTCAGGAACGGCTTCAGTTGCGTTGGGGGAGTGGGTGAGTGGTGGAATATTGTGTTGGAGGACCACACCATTGGGGGAGCAGACCCAACGGGTCTACACTTGGCCTAGTATATTCTTAAAATTCTCTGTTAAAGTGGTAATTTCAAATGGCATACGAAGTTGGGTCCATTCTTCAGACGCAAAATATTATCTGTTCATTTCTTCCACAGATGCAAGCTGACCCGTGGCGTTACTCCAGTTCTTTGAGTTTTGCACAAGACACCGGCATCTGAGTTCTTGTGCCTCTCACAATCTTCTTTATTTTCAGTTGTCTTTATTTCCCAATTTTATATTTTCCTTTATTATATTTTTACTCTCTAACTGCTGTCATTAATCCATCAATCAGATGGGTTCATCATCAGCCATGGCAATCCTGGCCTCACCCTTTGTCCAAACTGCTCTGCCACACCTTGTGTGCCACTTAAAACACTAACTGGTTTTATCACTGACAAAGGGTCTTCACCCTGATATTAGCCATGCTTCTCTCCCCACGGATGCTGCCTGAACTGCTGAGTGTTTCCCTTATTGCTTATATAATAACAACAGTTTGCCACAAACTTGCCCTTCACCACAAAACATGCAGTGTGGTCAATGTGCAAAATATTATCTTCGGAGTCCAATAACAACAGTAAGGAATGTCATCTTGCAGGCTCTCTATGGGTTCTCCTTAACTACAGCAATATCACAAAATCTTTTCTAGGTAATTTGGATGTACCATTCACTGTCGTATCTGCTGTTTTATTCAGCAGTATTTTTCGCCTCTAAAAGAATGATTGATGATTTATTTGTTTTCTTTTCACATTGCGCGCAAAATATGTCACTTGAAGTGTTGTCAATATTTCAGTAAATGCCAGCCCAGTTGAAAACCCCCACAAACAACATGGTGAGAATTAACGATGAAATTAAGGTTTGTTTGTGATAGTGATATTGCTCCTTCATGCAGGGTTTCTCCAAATAGATAAGATAATTTACTTCAACAAACCTTGAGGAGTAAACAGGGCCCTCATGATCAAGCATCACAAACAAGAGTTTCACTTATCTAAAATTGGGCTGTGCACCCAGAATTGTTGCTTCAGCCCCACGTGCCGCCAAGTTTCTGATCTGGCTAAGAGAGGCCCCAAACCTCCTAGTACTCATCAACAAATGTCCTTTTTACCCCTTCTTTGAGCTTCTACTATAGCTTTCTCTGGCAGCTCCTGAATGGCCCTTGAGTCTAAGGGGTCCAGACCCAAAAAAATCCCAAAAAATCACCACATTTTCTTCCATAGAGATGCTGCCTGATCCATGATACCATTGAGATTTAGCTCCTAAAATTGGCTTATTCCTTGTGGACCTGGGAAGGGCTGAGGAATGCTTTATCCATACCCCAAAACGTGTTAGGGTTGGGTTTAGTGTCATTAATGTCATATGTACTGAGGCTTCTGAAAAGCTATATCCCATTACATAGGACCACGATCAGTTCAAACCTATGGATAGACCCAAAGGGGAAGATGCAGAGTGTAGAATATGCTCAGCATGAGCTAGCAATGTAAGCATATTAAAAGGCTACCAGATTTTCTACATTTGGAAAAAAACTCGATTTTCAGGAGGATGCCCGAACCAAATATGTCACAATATTGCATGTCCTCCCGGGATGAGCCTGGCCTGCTGCGCTGCTCCAAGCATTTTTTTTTTAAACGGATGAAAAGCAGCTCTTGATAAAAATCCTGTCACTTCATTTGACTTGACAGATTTGGACCCTTGTATGTACTATGCGCGACGCAGCTGTGGAAGACTGCAGTGAAGTGAAAAGACAAATGATGCTGGCATGAGCCAAGTCAGGTCCAGGCTCTGTGCTTCGACCAATGGTCAGAAGCACATACATCGCCACCCTACAGGTAATCCTGATCAAACACACAGGTTCCCACTCGGATCTCTAGTGCCAGCGAAACGGCCAGCAGGATCTGGACTCCGGAAGAACTCTCAATAAACATAGCCACTCACTGTATACTCCACTTTTACTGTGGCGCAACAACAACATTCAGTGGGCCCCACCCATTCTCTTGGACGTACCAGGGATTCATCTGATTTTTTTTAAATTCCATGGCCACACCATTTCCATCAACTATATTTAGCTTTTTATAAGGAGACAATCAAAAATCTGCAAATCTGCATGTTGTCAATACAAGAAAAGGACCAAAATGCCTGGAGTATCAGCAGATCGCGGCCCAGCCGCATTAGGTGACAAGACCCAAAACGTCAATATCCATGCTATCCAGAGATTACCTGAACCTTCTGAGTTACTCCTAGCACTTTGTGTGGTGCTTTTTGGTAGATTTACTAGTTGACTAGTATAAGAACAGTTGTTTCTCTTCTTCTACCTACCTCTTCATGTGACCACTTCTTGCATTTTAGATTCAGCATTTATTTTATTTCTCAAGTTATTTACATTCTTTTCATTTTTTAAATATTTATCAATCAGTTATTTTCCATTCCTTTATTTATAGTCACAGCAGCAAGTAGAATAGTTGGGGAAGATATTATAGCAAAGAGAACAATGACTGTCAAAACATGACAGGCCATGGTAAACAAACATGGGTTTAAAGAAAGGAGGAAAAGATCTTCTCTACTTGATTAATTTTTATGCATTGTTTTTTTCAATGCTGAAGATCTTGCTTAACTAGTTAAAGCGGATGATTCAAGGACTGTGGATTGCCTTCGGGGGATTGGATATTATAACTACAGAGACATTGGCAGCAATATATGGTAGAATATTCTCTCTCTTCAAGAATTATGTCCAACTCTGTGAAGGGCTACAAGAAAATGAAAGGGGAAAGTTTAAAAAAATAAAATCTGGTTTTACCTGAGAAGGACATTCCTGGAAAGTTCAGGAATTTAGACACATGACAATTTGATCAATCATAGCCTTTCTGCTGCTGACCTGGATAGGGGCCCTGCAAACAAAAATGCTTTTCACCCTGTGGCTAGGTATAGTGACAAAAAACTAAACAGACCTAAAAGATGATGTCGGGAGGGTGAGGTGAGCTAATGTTGCAAAACTGTTATTTAAGAAAGACACAGGCCAACTAGGAAACTATAGGCCAGGAAGCCTGTCAGAGTGGGTGGGTACATTTTTGGAGGTGATTTCTTAGCGACAGGATCCATTCAGCATTTCGCATAGGCAGTGGGTTTATGTGTGTGGGAAAAATGTGGCTCACAAATGATAGTTTAATGATGACATCACCAATAAAGGATTTAATGAGGAGCCAGGGGTGATGGCCTGTTATCACATGCTGCCTATGAGGGGGGCATTGGATAGTGGACCTTTTCTGGCGCTTTGGATAGGATCCTCAATGGTAGAATCGCAGGTCAGGAAAGATTAGGCTGAATGTAATCCAATGCGAGTTCGCCACATGAATTCAAAATTGCGACTTGGAGGAAGAATCAAATTGTGGTGTGTAAGAAGTAACTGCAGATGCTGTGTTTTAATTACCCAAGATGGACCAATGGAGTAATCCTCAGGCGGGCAGCCAGGCATCATCTCTGGAGAGAAGGAAGGAAATGAGTGACGTACATTGAGACTCTATCTGACTGGTTAGGGATAAGGGAAAAAAAGAGATACAGATGCTGAGTGGAGAGACAAAGAACAATGATGATGACGATACGCAAAGATGATAAAGTAAACAGGCCATTGTAAAGACTGTGTGTATGGTGGAAATTGAGAAGCTAGTTGTTGATTTGTGGGGGTAGGGATTGAAGAAGGGAGGAATGGGGGCTTACCTGTGAAGTGAGAGAATTAAATATTCATACCACAGGGCCTGACGCTGCCCAAGCAAACATATGAGATCTGCTGTTCCCATTTGCGATTAGCCTCACTCGGACAGAAATGTCTGGTGTAGAGTGGAAGGAGAATTAAAGTTCCACAACCGGGATATCAGGTTGGTTCAGGCGGCGTGCGAAAGTTTTCCGCGGAAACGATCACCCCGTCTTCTGCGTTTGTCTCGCTGACGTATACGAGTTCAACTCTTTGAACATTCGGGATAAGTAGATGAGTGTTGGCGGAGTGCAAGAACCTCTGCCTAACCTGAAAGGAACTGTACGGTGGTACTGGAACAGAGTGAGAGGGGAGGAGGTTTTATAGCCGACAGAGTGTTGCATCTGCTGCGGTTGCAAGGTGAGGAGACGTACCTGGGGCGAGTGGTGGGTTTGGGTTCTGTAAAGGGATGAGTTCAACCATGGAGATGTCGGTGAGAACAGTCTCTCACGGGATGCGGAATGGGTAGGAGAGGAAAAAAGTGGCAGTTGGTAGGGATCCCATGTAAGGTCAGACAGATGTAGGAAAATTATGTGTTTGGATGATGAGGCGATGGAAGTAAGGACTCTTTCTCTGTTTTCGACTATAGAGGAGGGGGAGCGATGGGGGCGGAGCTGCGGAGAGTACTTGATGAAGACATAAGTGAGGGCACTCACTTTATGATGGTAGGAGGGGAACCCCCGTCCCTAAAGAATGAGATACTTCTCGGGAATGTTCTAGTAAGAACATCATTCTCATCCTGGGTGTTCCAGATGTTGCATAGACGGAGGAATGTGGATAGGGGATAGAGTCTTTGCAGGAAGCAGGGTGGGAAGAAGTCGAGATAGTTGTGGATGGGTGTTCCTTTGATCGGAGGCCTGTGACGAATGGAGTTGGATCCACCATTGTTTGTTCACTATATTAACAATTTGGATGACAATGTAGATAACAATGTTAGTAAATTTGCATATAACACTGAAATTGGCGGTACAGTGGCCAGTGACAAAGGACAATTACATCTGACATTTCTCTGACACTGGTGAAAGAGAGAAGGGGAAGGTGTAAAGAACTATGGTTCAATGGTACTTTATTGTCACGTGTACCTAAGTACAGCAAAATTATTTTTTTACAACACGCTCAGTTGCAGGTGGAGATCCTGTTATACATTTGACACACAATCATACCCATCATTAACATTTTTGAAACACAAAATATTGGAGTAACTCTGCAGGAATTGCAGCATCTCTGGAAAAGAGGTGGGGTTGACGAGACTTCTTTAATGAGTGTTCAGGGGAGAGGGAGTATAGAATTTCGAGAAGGGGGGGTGTAGTAAAAAAAGATCAAAGCGGTCGAGAAACGAACGAAATGTAGAATGATTTCCATTTTTTAGTGAGCGATTTCTTATGAGGTTTGGACACAAACCGGGGGAAGTTACCTACTAGGCCCTTTGGGAGGTCCTTACAGTGTGAAGAAGAGTTGGGAAGAGATGCATTCGGCCCTTTGTGTTGTTGTTCATAGTCGTAACACGGCCTGCCTCTGAACCTCGCATCCATGGATCACTGAAAATTATACCATATATAATTATATAGAGCATTACGGGATAGATAGCAATCTTGTGGGATAGAAGGAATGGGTAAACGTTTCCTTCCATTCTTTGTTACTCCCTCTACCTGACGCTCTGTTCTGCAGGACAATGCTGTCTAGTATCTTTTGTGCAGACTCTCAAGCCCGAAAACATCAACCATTCCTTGTTCCCAGAGATGCTGTCTGTCCCGCGACTTTTACTCCAGCATTTGTGACTAATAAACAAGAGGTGCAAGGAGTATGGCCCAGACCAGCACGCCATTCAATTGATCTGGCTGCTGATCTTCCCCAATCAGACCCGTTTCCTGCCTTCTCCCCATACCCCCTGACTCCGCTATTTTTTAAGAGCCCTATCTAGCTCTCTCTCTTGAAAGCATATTCAGGTGTTGATACAAT
Source organism: Okamejei kenojei (assembly GCA_035221665.1). Lineage (NCBI taxonomy): Eukaryota > Metazoa > Chordata > Chondrichthyes > Rajiformes > Rajidae > Okamejei > Okamejei kenojei. Next base: position 14,245,037 of record CM069162.1, read on the forward strand.
TTTTTTGTTGTCATTTGAACCTGATTGTTCAAAACGAAATTGTTTCTCTGCAGTCATACAAACCAGAAAACAGATCCCACACCACATACACGATTCACACAGACATCCATCACAGCAACCTTTCTCCTCCCTGTGATCTAGAGGGCATCAGCGGTGCGAAAAAAACTGCACCTAAAGTTTCCTTCCCTGGCGTACCACGGAAGCATAGTTAAGAAGCACTCGGTTAGATGAGTGGGGACTGTGCACAGTCATGGGCTGGGGGCAGGGGGGTGAGGGCCAGTCCAGTAGCCACAATGCCACTGGAGGGCTGCTCTTGCCCGCTGAGTCGCGGCAGAGGGTCAAAAGAGCTTTTCGCCCCGTCGCTCGGCGACGTGCTCGTAGCGTCGAGGTGTCGGTGTCGGGACCCGTGACCGTGACCGGACCGTGACCGTGACCAGTGACCCGACCCGCAGCCGAGCAGAGGCGCGTCCCTGCGCTTGGGCAGGCGCCGTCCATCGCCATTCGCAATCAATGAGGGGATGTTGGGGAAGGGCTGCTGAAGCGCGGACGCGCGGGCGGCGGGGGCGGGTAACGCGAGTGAGGGGGAGGAGAGGTGGAGAGAGGGGGACGGTTGGGGGTGACGGGAGGGTGAGAGTGGAAGGGAAGAGCTGTGGCGGGGGGAGGTGAGGGGTGAGGGGGAGGGGGAGGACAGGAGGGAGGGGGATGCGAGAGGAGGGGGTGGAGGTTGCGGGGAGGGGGATGAGGGAGATGGGAGGGGGGGAGAGGAGAGGACGGGAGAGAGATGAGGGGTGAGGGAGGGGGAGAGATGGTGGAGGGGGGAGGGAGAGATGTTGAGAGGGAGAGAGGGAGAGGGAGGGGAGGGAGAGGGGGGTGAAGGAGAGGAGGGAGGAGGGGAAGAGGAGAGAGATGTTTGGGAGAGGCGAGAGAGAGTGAGGGGATTGGGGGAGGTGGAGAGAGGGAGGGGGAGGGGAGGGGAAGGAGTGGGAGGGGGAGGGGATGAGAAGAGAGGGGGAAGGGGGAGAGAGATGAGGAGGGCGAGGGAGAAGAGAGGGGGAGGGGGGAGGGGGCAGATGAGGGAGGAAGGGGGAGAGGGGAGAGGAGGAGGGGGAGAGATGTTGGCAGAGAGGAGGAGGGGGAGGGGTGAGAGGGGGGGGGGGAGGGCGGAGAGGAGGGGGAGAGCGGATGTTTGGGGGGGAGAGAGGGGAGAAGAGGGGAGAGAGGGTAGGGAGAGGGGGAGAGATGAGGGAGAGGGGGTTGGACAAGGGGGGAGAGAGAGAGAGGAGAAGGGGGCAAGGGGGAAGAGAGGAGGGGGGAGGAGGGGGAGAGAGCGGAGGGAAGAGGAAAGGGGGAGAGAGGGAGAGGGGAGGTGGAGAGGCGAGAGAGGAGAGGGGGGAGGGGGGAGGGGGGAGGGGGAGGGGAGGGGGAGGAGAGGGGGGGAGGGAGAGGGGAAGAGAGGAGAGGGGTGAGAGGGGTAGAAGAGAGGAGGAGGGAGGAAGGAGAGAGAGGAGAGGGGAGGAAGGGAAGGAGGAGAGGAGGGGAGGGAGAGGGGAAAGAGAGGGGAGGAAGCGGGGGGGAAGAGGAGGGGAGGGGAGAGGGGGAGGTAAAGGGAAGAGAGGAGGCGGAGGGGGGAGAGGGGAGGGGGAGGGGGAGGGGAGAGAGGGGGGGAGGAAGGGAGGGGAAGGGGGTAGAGAGGAGCGGGGAAGAGGGGATGGGGGAAGAGAGAGAGGGGAGGGGAGAGAGAGGAGTGGAAGGGGTTGATCGAGAGGGGAGGGGGGAGGGGGAGGGGGGGAGAGGGTGGGGGGATAGGGGGGGGAGTGGGGTGAAGGGGAGGAGGGGGGCCGGGGATGGGGAAGCGGGGAGAGGGGGGGGAGGGGAGAGGGAAGGGGGAGGGGGAGGGGGGCGAGAGGAGTTGAGGGGAGTGAGAAGGGAGGGATAGAGTTAGAGGCGAAAGAGGGAAAGGGGGAGGTAGGGGAGGGGGATATGAGGAAGGGGGGTAGGTAGAGGGGGTGTGGGAGGGGTAGATGAGAAGGGGGGAGGAGGGGGGAGTGGGAGAGGGGAGGGGGGGAGGGAAGGGGGAGGGGGGGGGGGTAGGGGTGGGAGGGAGGAGAGTAGGGGGAATGGGGGGAAGGGGGAGAGGGCGAGGAGAGGGGATAGGAGTGAAGGGATGGATGGTGGGGTGGGGGGAGAGGGGGACGGAGGGAAATGGAGAGGGAGGGGATGGGGGAGGAAGGGGAAGGGGGACGGGGGGACCGGGAGGGGGAGTGAGGGGGGGAAAGAGGGGAGTGAGAGGAGGGAGAGGGGGAAGGAGGAGAGGGAGGAGGCGGGCGGGGAGGAGGAGGGCGAGTGAGGGGGAGGGGGAGGGTTTGAGTGGCAGTGGGCTGGAGTTAGTTTTTGGTTTGTTAGAGGGGATGGTGGTGGGGTGGAGGGGGGGGGAGAGAGGGGGGGGGAGGGGGGGGGAGAGAGACGGGAGAGAGAGGGGGAGGAAGAAGGGGAGCAGAGAGGGGGGGGAGGAGGAGGCAGGGGTGGGGGGAGAGGGAGGGGCGGGAGTACTGTGAGAGGAGGGGAGAGAGAGGGGGGGAAGGGGGAGAGGGGAGAGGCGATAGAGAGGAGGGGGAGGGGGAGAGGGGAGGGGACGGGGAGGGGGAGGGGAGGGGAGGGGAGGGGGAGAGGGGGAGGGGGGGGCGAGAGAGAGGGGGGGGAGTGAGGGGGAGAGGGGAGGGAGGAGGGGAGGGGGATTTGGGGGAGGGAGGTGGAGGGTTTGAGGGAGGGTTGGGGGGGGGAGAGTGAGATGGGAGGTGAGAGGTTAGGGGGGGGAGATGAGGAGGGAAGAGGAGAGGTGGGGGAGAGGGGAAGAGGGGAAGGGAAGGTTGCGGGAGTAGAGGAGGGGAGAGAGAGAGGTTGGGGGAGGGGGGGAGGGGGAGAGGGAGGGGGAGGCGGGCTGAGGCCTTTGTCTCTGAGCGTCGTTTTCCCTAGTTGGCTTGGGGAGGAGGAGGGCTGAGGAGAGTTCTTGTTTCGCTTTGGGGAGGAAGAGTCTTCGGAGAGAAGAGGAGGAGGAGGAGGGAGCGGTCGCTCGAGAGGGGGAGAGAGGGGGGGGAAGAGGGGGGAGAGGAGGGGGGAGGGGGGAGAGGAGGGGGAGAGGGAGGGCGTTCTTGGGGGGAGGAGGTAATTTTGTTTTTCTTACGTTCACTCTAATGAGGTTGAATTTCGTTTTCTTCTTCGGCGGAGGAGAGTGGTTGGGGGGGGGAGGAGGAGAGAGGAGGCGGTTGGGGGGGGGAGGAGGAGAGAGGTTGGGAGGGGAGCGGGAGAGAGGTGGGGGGGGGAGGAGGAGGAGGAGAGGGTTTGGGGGGGGGGGGGGGCGGGGGACGTGTCAACAAGGAAGTGGAGGGGTGTAAGGGGAGAGGTGTAGGATCAGCGGTGAATTAGAGAACAGTATTTGTGGGGTTATTTATTGTGGGAGGCAGAGCAGGAGGAGGAGAGGGGGTGGCCCGAGAGGTGGGTGGCCCGGTGGGGTGTAGTGGCGAGACCCGTGTGGTGTGTGTTGTGTGTGAGGAGGGGGGGGGGGGGGGGGGGGGGGGGTCTATTGCTTGTGGGGGTTTAGTGTTTGCGATCTTGAGGTTGTGGGTGGGTGGTGAAAGGGTCGTGTCTGGGGGTCGAGGTATCGGGGTTGTGTATTTTCTGGTTTGGTTTTTGTGGTTGGGAAGAGAGGGCGGTCTCCAAGTTTGGGGCTAGGTTATTTAATTACCGTTCGATTCCCCGGGATTCACTGCTGAGCGCACAGTCGCTGGTGGCGTTTGCTGTCGGCGAGGTGTCCGATGACCCCATCAGCCTTGTACACTTAACATTTTTCTTTGACATGGGGAAGAAGATTTCTGTTTAATTATGGATTCATCTTAATTTGGTACTGACTTGTCGCACCTGAGCAGAAATCGGTACTCGGCCACGAAACTTGCGTGTGCTCAGCATGGAAGGTATCTGTAAATCATTTAAAAGTGTGGTGACCCATTTTTTTCTGGTCCCCAATGTAACTGAGATTTGGCCCTTATTCAGTGTATCTCATGTTCACTGTTTTTTTGCCTGAGAGGATAGAGGTGTCGACAGTTGTGCAGTCCATGGGCTACTTTAGGCTGTATGTCTTGGCTTTATTCATATAATGTAACAGGAACACCGGTTTCTTACATAAGTTGACCTCTTGCATTGTGTGTATTAAAAAAAAAATCTGCAGCTGATGAGGCTTGGATACTTTAAAACGTGTTGACTAAATGTATCCTTCAATGAATTCATTTGTGTACATTTTATTATTTGTTTTTTGTTTGTGATATTTAGAATTTCTATGGGAATACATTTATCCTACTGATTTTTTGTATGGCAGTAGAGAGAGATGTTTGAGCCTTTTTAAAATATCAAATGGACCTCAATTTCTTGGGGCACATGACACAAAATAAGTTCTATTTTATAGTCAATTTATTAAGCATGCTGGTACTGAGGCACTGAAGATTAAGCATTGCAGTAGTGCAGCAGGCAGTGAAGACAAGGATGACCATGTGCGCTTATAGCTAGAGGCTCCAAAATAGGAAGCAAAGAGGTCTTCTGCAGTGTTACAGAGCCATTTGTGTGACATCACACTGGAGTATTGTGTGCAGGTGTTGGTTCCCCTAATTTGAGAGGAAGGACATTCTTGCTAATTGAGGTGAGTGCAGGTATGTTACAAGGTTAATAACTCTAGGATGGCGGGACGTCATATGCTGAGAGAGAATGGAGCACGGGCTTTGTACACTCTGGAGTTTAGAAGGATGAGAGGCTATCTCATTGAAACATATAAGAATGTTAAGGGCTTGACACGCTAGAGACAGGAACATGTTCCCGATGTTGGGTTAGTCCAGAACCAGGGGCCCACCAGTTAAGAATAAGGGTTAAGCCATTTAGAACGGAGACGAGGAAACATTTTTTTCCCCACTGAGAGTGGTGAGTCTGTGGAATTCTCTGCCTCTGAGGGCGTGGTGGCGGGTTCTCTGGACGCTTTCAAGGATGAAGCTTAGTATAGTGCTCTAAAAAAATAAGCGGGAGTCGGGTATGGGGAGAAGGCAGGAACTGGGTATGGATTGTGGCAATGATCAGCCAATGATCACATTGAATGGCTGACTCGAAGGGGCCAAATGGCCACTCCTGAACTGATTTGTCTATAGTGTTCATAAAACTTCAGGATTTATTCAGGAGGACTACTTTCTAACTAATGAAGCCCTACTGAGTCATTTGTTCATCAAAAGCCTTAGAATAGTAAAATAGGACAGTACAACACATGAATAGGGCCTTTGGCCAATGATGTCTGTTACTAAGATAAACTCTTATCTGCTGTGTAGGAAGATTGAGAGTTAAAGTTGGGCAGATTACCAAGCTAGTGAGGATGTGGTATATTGTCTGAAGTGTCGTCCTTCACTTAAATTCATACAGCACAGAAATGCCCTGTCTATGCTAGTTCCATCTGCTTGCGTTTGGCCCATCCCCTAAACCTTTTATCCTTGGTACTGTCCAAATGTGTCTTTTAATGTCGATAGTATATCTGCCTCATCTACTTACTTGCGCAGTGCATTCCATTATACACACTTGACGTGCCCTTCGATTTCCTATTATATCTTCTCTCACCTTTAAACCTATGTCCTAGATTTTTGATGACCATTACTCTGGTGGTAAGAGACAATGAATTCACCCTATTATTCCCTGGTGATCTGTCTTGTACCACCTATACACAATTACCTTAGCCCCCTATGACTTAGAATAATTAAAGTGAGATGTCAAAGAAAGGAAAAATGTTATTCAACATCTGTGCAGGAAAACAGGAATGTGTCATTCCCAGCATTTGATCAAACCATTCCCTTGCAGATTTTCTGTTGCTAGCAAAGTGGGATGCTCCTTTAAACTTTCCCCCTCCCACTAACCAATGCCCTCTCGTTTTTGACTCTTCCGTATGACAGAAACAATCGTCCATTTTATCCCTATCTAAACCTCCTCACAACTCTTAAAACTTCTATTAGATCTCCCCCCCCAGCCTCACAATTGGTCTCCAACCATACCGCTACCTTGCACTTGTCCCGTGAATGTGGTGGTGGGAGATCTTAATCATGATATCTGGACTTACGAGAGTTACGAGGCATATGGCCGGGAATGGCTGTAGTGTGTTTCTCCTGTATCATTTAATATTTGGATATGAGTTCGCCAGTGGAATTCTCTAATTAAATTAACTAAACGGCTCCCTATGAGGGTTTATATCCCAAAATTGATGTCCAGAGATTCATATCATAAGTAGTTGTCCGCATTGCCGAAATGCACCACCTTTAAAGCTGCAAAGAATTTGTTTGGTCAGCAGCAAGTTCAGTTTATTAATTTTGTTTTATCGAGCTGTTTTGTTTTCAATAAATGACATTCTTCACCAGCTGGTGGTGAGAATTGCAACTCTGAATGATCTTCCTGTGGAAAAGTGGCTCAGAATTGTCCATATAAAGACAGTAACCAATCACTTGGAGGTATAAGGGCGTCAGTATAATTCACTCCTTGATAGTTTCTCTTTTCCCAAGGGATTTGGCCATCTTCTGATCCGTTCTAGTAAATCCCAGCAAGGTCAGCAAGTTGAATATTAACAGTATCCAGGAGTATAAACAGCTTCTTTCATATTGTTAGCAACTCGAGTCTTTTGTAGGACAGATATGGTTCCATTGTACCAAAGTTTGTCCTTCAAATATGTGTTCATATTTAACCATCTATTTTAGATGAATAATTCCTAAAAAAACCCATAATTATTTAGTCTGATCATTGTACATTTCTATGCAACTTTTCTTTCAAGCAACATTCTGTTTTTTCCATCTTTGTCACTCTTCCTTTCTGTATAATTTTCTCTAACCTTCGGATGTTGTTTGCTATACCATGATGTCAGTTCTTCCACCCCCCTCCATGACGTGCAACTCGTCCTTGAATGTCAATAGCACTACCAAAGCTTTTTCAATTGTAGATGCTGTCTTGACTGAATAAGTTATCCATTTGTGCAGTACTAAATAGTTGGATCTTAAGTGTGATCACAGTAAGCTGTACAATTCATAAGATTGATAGCCCCAAAAGCAAAATATTTAGTTGAATATCTTGCTGAGCAACAGGAATGAAGCAAAGAGTCGAGGAGAGAGCCTGAGCACTGGAGAGACATTCTTATAATGGACATCTTGTTACAGAGCTTCTAAACTGTTAATGTTTGTAGGAAATGTCTGGGTTGTTGATCACTGTGGGATAGATCTCTGAAAGTTTTGGTTCGCCTCGATTTTCCACCTCGTCCTTCACTCTTCTCGGTCATTCTGTGCCTCTGCCTTGGTTGTCCTTTCCCTTTCTCCATCGTGCCCAGGATGACGGGGGTAGGAGTGGTGGAAGTGGCTCAAATTGATGACGTGGCTGAAATTCTCAACTCGCTCGTTTCGAGATCTGTAAACATGAAACCAAGGAAAAGAAAAGGAAGCAAAAAGGAAATTTTTGTAGAAGAGACATTTATACACAAAATATTTTTCCTGCCTGGGTTTGAAACAGACGCCTGCTTTCAGTTGCTGATCTGATGTTATGATTATTAAGAAGGTAAAAATTATCTAAGCTGGAAAAATACTGGATGTTGACCAACTTACACATTTAGCATCAAAGGAGCCTTGTGCACAAACCTTCTTAATTTTTATGTTATTGGCAGACTCTTTTCTCCTACTGTATATTTCAAATGTTGTGTTTCAGTAAACAACCAAGCTGCAGACTGTAACTGGAGAATGTCTTTAAATGAAAATTCCCCACCTTTGCTGGACAATAAAAAGCCTCCCGATGAGAAGCTGTCCAAAGTAAAGAATTTTCCAGGTCGTTTCCCCCTCTTTGATAGGAGAGAAAAGATTGCAATCACAAGAAGCGACAGTTGTACAGATGAAAGTGTGTTAAAAATAACCATCACCGAGACAACAGTGATCGAATCCAACTCTGGCATTTGGAGCGTCAGGGCCATGACGTACCTCGGCCTCTGGTTTTTTTTCAGTTTCTGCACGCTATTCCTCAACAAATACATCCTGACTTTGTTGGAACGAGAGCCAGGAATGCTAGGTAAGTATCTTTTTTTATATATAAATAAATCTTTTGTATTATAGTTTTCATGGCAGCAATATTAAGCTTAACTCTCTATTCTGCAAGTTATCATTATTTACATTAGTAGCTTTAGGAATAAATGACTTGCCTTTCAATTCTCTACATGCTGGGAGTGAACTCTGCCACAAGTTTTTTAAATGAATGCAGTTGGACGTAGTAGGAGCTAACTTACTAAATAATTTCAGATTTTTTAAAAGAAAATGTATTGCCCTATTGTTTAGCTTTCAATGTGTAGAAAACATTAAAACTTTAACTTTGCAATATTTCATCTGTAAAAATTGCTTTGTAGTCGATGTGGAATAGAATAGTCAGTCAGGAATGTCTGCATTGTAGAAACAAAGAACTGCAGATTTTGGTGTATACCAAAGATAGACACACAATGCTGGAGTAACTCAGCAGGTCCGGCAGCATCTCTGGAGGAAAAAGATAGGTGATGTTTCGGGTCCTAACCAGAGATGATGCCTGGCCTGCTGAGCTACTCCAGCACTTTGTGTCTATGACAGCATTATAGCTGAAAACACCTACACCAAACCAACAAACTCTTTCCTCCCATCCTATCACCTCACCCAGAGCCATCCAACATCAGTTTGAGTATTGTTTGAAGAACAGAACATGTTTGTGCCTTGGGCCATGATGTTTCAATACTGAGTACTTGTTAGTGAAGATTCACAAGTGGTGTGTGTTTGGGCCAATTTATGATCATCTTGCTATGTCTGACTTTTCCAGGTGCTGTCCAGATACTTACAACCACTATAATTGGTTGTTTCAAAATGTATGTCCCCTGTTGTTTATATCAGCATAAAACCAGAATGGAATATCCACCAAACTTTCTCATGATTATGTTCTTCGTGGGATTAATGAGGTGAGTTAGAAATAAGTTAAATTGGCGTGATAAATCAGTTACCCCCCTGTTTTCATGTATTAATTTAGTGTTTCAATTTGTGAGCATTATTTTTTAACGTGTGGAGTGGGAAAAGAAACCTGTAACAGCCTGGTTGGTACATAATTAATGAATTTATATATATATATATTCTTGTGTAACAAACCTCCATCCCTGAAAGTTAGTTGTTGTTTAACTGGCTATAATAGTTTAGATCATCAAATATTCCAGCCAAAGGTGGGTAAAACTTGGAAAATAAATTTAGGTCACTACCATTTGTATTGCTGAAGGCTTACATTGTAATTTTACATTGTCTCCTGCTGGATATGACAGAAGCTGCTGCCTCTTCCTCATTTTTAGGTCACACAATACACCCCAGTCTAGAGTTTTTGTTTTAGTGACAAGCTTGGCGGTTGCTGACCCAGTTTACGTAACACTAGCCGTAATATATATATACATCTTTTCAGCGCATTGGTTCCTTTAATTAGCCTCAGTTTTTATTGTTAATGAAAAGGGTGGACGAGGAAGATGTAATTGCAGTGGTGTACATTTACTTTCATGGGGCATTTTAATATGGTGACCCATAATGGGCTCATCAATAAGTTTGAAACCCATCGGAGAGTGAGGGGAGAAATGCGCCTGCTGGATGGTGTAAAATAGACCAGCTTAAGGATGGGAATGTAGAATGAGCAAGGTGAATGGCTGTTTCTTAGAGAAGGAAAAAGATAGATACTGGGCTGCCAAGGGTCACTAGTGGGATCATTACTTTTCCACCCCCAAATTTAATAACTATTCTACAGTGACTGTGTAAGAGACCATTTCAAAATGTGCGGATGACAGTAAACTACAAAAGAACTTAGACGTAGAGGCACAGTTATGTAGCAGACAAAGTTTAACACGGGTACTTGCAAAGTACAAATACTGGATTCAAAGACCTGTGTGCTTTTGATTGCGGCACCAAAGATCAGGAAGTACTATTCAAATTTCAGAGTTTACAGGAAAGCAAACTGCAGATGCTGGAAATCTTAAAAAAAAAAGGCATTGTGGCAAATATAGAAACAGTTACAGTAACTATTCAAGATGATCTCTTATTAGAAGAATAGTCATCAATCTGAAATTTCATATTTTTTCGTATATTTGCTTGAATGCTGCCTGACTAACTGCATTTAGCATTTTCTGGTTTTATCTCATAATGTGCACATTATTTGAATCCTTTTTTATCATATTTATTAAATGTGACTTTTTCATAATTAATATAATTATTATTTGGTTTTCACTTTCATCCTGACATCTGCTGATATGTTTTATTTTCATGCAGGTTTGCTACTGTGGTTCTGGGGCTTGTAAGTCTAAAGAATGTCGCTGTTTCATTCGCAGAAACTGTAAAAAGTTCAGCACCAATTTTTACTGTCATTATGTCCAGACTTATTCTGGGAGAATACACAGGTACGGAGCCCTTTTTGATAAATGTATTAGTAGCATTATCTTAGTTCATGATTATAGTTTTTTAGTCCTTGTCATTAAACTACTGGATCCCATCCATATAATAATACCTCAATTTCCCTCGGCCTTTTGCCGTTGAAGATTGCATACATTGCTACCATAAAACTTGACTGTTCCAACACACTCATTTGTGGCATCTCATCTTTCTCCTGTCATAAACTCAAACATCTAAAACTCCTCTGTCCTCCCAGCTCGTAAATCCCTGTTTATCCAACACTTTGTTCTTGTTTATCTATGTTGCTTAATGATCCTGTATCAGGCTTAAAATTTTTTTTCAACATTGTTATCAAATCACATAGTGGCTTCACTATAACATTTACAAGTCATATAATGCTCTTAAAATTACTGCCTCGTAGCTCAAGCGTGTCAGGTTTGATCCTGACTGTTGGCACTGTCGGTGGAGATTGCTCATCTCCCTGTGGCTATGTTGGTTTTCCCTGGGTGCTTGGGGTTCCTCCCGCATCCGAAAGATGTGTGGATTGGTAGGGAAATTGGCCTCTGTGAATTGTCTTGTGCCTAGATGAGTGGTAGAATTGGTATGGGAATTGATGAGAATGTGGGGTGAATAAAGTGGGATTAATGTTTACAGGTAAAGAATGCTTATCGTGTGCTTGCTGCCATAAGTTTGGGGCAGTGAGTATGAGTCATGACGTCATGATGGAGCTTTGCAGGATTTGGTTAGGCCACATTTGGACTATTGTGTGCAGTTCTGGTCACTCCATTACAGGAAGGATGTGGAGGTTTTGGAAGGGTGCAGAGGTGGTTTACCAGAATTGGAGGGTAATAGCAACAGGGAGAGGTTAGAAACATAGAAACATAGAAATTAGGTGCAGGAGCAGGCCATTCGGCCCTTCGAGCCTGCACCGCCATTCAATATGATCATGGCTGATCATCCAACTCAGTATCCTGTACCTGCCTTCTCTCCATACCCCCTGATCCCTTCAGCCACAAGGGCCACATCCAACTCCCTCTTAAATATGGCCAACAAACTGGCCTCAACTACCTTCTGTGGCAGAGAATTCCACAGATTCACTACTCTCTGTGTGAAAAACGATTTTCTCATCTCGGTCCTAAAAGACTTCCCCCTTATCCTTAAACTGTGACCCCTTGTCCTGGACTTCCCCAACATCGGGAACAATCTTCCTGCATCTAGCCTGTCCAAACCCTTAAGAATTTTGTAAGTCTCTATGAGATCACCCCTCAATCTTCTAAATTCCAGCGAGTACAAGCCAAGTCTATCCAGTCTTTCTTCATATGGAAGTCGTGCCATCCCAGGAATCAGTCTGGTGAACCTTCTCTGTACTCCCTCTATGGCAAGAATGTCTTTCCTCAGATTAGGAGACCAAAACTGTACGCAATACTCCAGGTGTGGCCTCACCAAGACCCTGTACAACTGCAGTAGAACCTCCCTGCTCTTGTACTCAAATCCTTTTGCTATGAATGCCAACATACCATTCGCTTTCTTCACAGCCTGCACATTGTAGTCTACACATTGTCCACACTAGTCCACACCAGTCTACACATTGTAGACTAGAATCGTTTTCTCTGGAATGCCAGAGGTTATGGGGAGACCTGATAGAAGTATGTATAATTATGAGAACCATAGATTGGATAGACTGGCAGAACTTTTTACCAAGATAGAAAAATCAAAGACCAGAGGGCATCGTTTTAAGGTGAGAGGCAAAGTTTAAACGAGATGTGTGGGGCAAGTTTTTTTGTTGTTTTTTTTTACACAGATGGTGGAGAGTGCTTAGAGCTTTCTGGGATTGATGGTTGAGGCAGAGACTTTTCGATGAAATTGCTCTTGGTATCATGTTCGCCATTGCTTTGTGGACTGAAGGGTCAGCTCTTGTGCTGTACTGTTCTATGCTCTATAATAGGTGCTTGATGAACTCGGTGGGCTGAAGGCTCTTGTTCCATGTTGTGGTCTGTGCTAGCCATTAATTCAGCCCTATTACATTAAATTCTTCAGTGACAATTATGCTTTCAATTGTCCCCGCCTGAATCTCTGGACTTCCTGTCAGCCTCCTTTTCCTCAAAACCTTGCTTTTGATCATCTATCCTATGTTTCCCAAATATCTTAATTTTCATAAAATGTTAGCATCACAGAGGAGGTCATATCACCTTTCCGTTGCTCACTCCATGTAAAGGTTATGTAGCCAAAACCATTCCTCACCCTTTCCCCTCAAGCCCTGTATTTCATCTCTCCCCCACTTTCAAGAAGCCAGCCACTACTGTTCTGATAGTAATGATTGAATTTGACGCTCAACCTCATCAGGCAATGCAGGTGTTAATCTCTTGTTGTGTTTTGTTTTAAACCGCCAGTTCTTAAACCTGTATCCAGTGCAGTTTCTATTTCAACCAATGGGAATGGCATTTCTCTATTTTTCACTATGTCTCCCGTCATCTTTGAACATCACTATCAAACATCCTCCTCACCTACTCTGGTCCCAAGCAAACTATTCCCTGTGATGTAAGTCCTTCATCGTGGGAACCTTTTTTGTAAATTTATTTCAAATCAAGAATGTTTCAATCTCTGCTTTCAAAATAGCCGATGACGTGTCCCCCACAGCTGTCCATGGCAACTCATTCCTTTATAAAGGGTTGTGACCATAATTAGGCACGTCTCCAAATGGGACCAATAAAGGTTCATTGTAATTTTCCCATTTCTGTATAATTACCAACTCTTATGAAATACAGACTCTGGTATGCTTTTGTAAATTGCCTAGCACCTCTAAGATATATTCACATGCGGAACCTTGTGCTGCAATGTTTCCTTCCTAAAGGAATTGCAAGCTTCGTCTGACCTCTCTTCACACCAAGGTGTATCACTTTGCACATTGAACCCGTCCAGGGACTGGGCTAGCTGCTTACTGAGAGATTATCATTTCAAAGTAGATCTGACCAGTCATTGAGGTGTATGAGACATTGTAGAGGATGGGGAGAGCAGCTTGGTCTGCCTGTTTCAAAACTCGCATTAAAGGCATTAAGCTCATCCGGTAGAAATGAATCGTTGCCAGAAAATGGCCTCCCACATGGTTCATAACCTGTGATGGTATCCAGGCCCTATCACAGTCGTCTGGCATTCACCTGAATAAACTGAGTCTCTGGTTTGTTTTGGAAGTTCTTCACTAGAGCGCTGTTCTAAAACTGTATGAACATACATACCCTTCAAAAGCTGAGAGATATTTTTCCATGTTTTATCTCCTTATCCTAGGTTTATGGGTTAACTTGTCTTTAATGCCTATAATGGGTGGATTGGCATTGTGTACTGTCACAGAAATCAACTTTAACATGCTTGGCCTCTCAGCTGCCCTGTCCACCAATGTCATGGACTGGTAAGTACATAATGTTAGTGTTCTTGCTCTCAAGTTACATGAACATATCTAGTTGCAACATACACATTTGTAGCTCTGCCTGTATTGTTCTAGGAGTGTTAGATCCAGAGTGGAGGTGTGAGCACATTTCCATGTGTAAAATACATTTTTACTTATTCACCCGTGGCTTTTGGTTGTCATTAGCTAGGTCACCATTTATTGCCTATTCTTAATTCTACCTAAAGGTAGTCATTTGCCAGTAGAAGTAAAGAACTGCACATGCTGTTCATACACAAAATGACACAAAGTACTGGAGAAACTCAGTGGGTAAGACAGCATCCCTGGAGAACACGGATATGTGATGTTTTTGGTAGATACCCTTCTTAAGTGATTTGCCAAGCCTCTTGAAGGGCAATTTAGCAAAATTCCCATTGCTGTTGATTTGACCCTGCAAAGGCCAAGAACTTCCTGCGGCTTTTCTTCATTGATGATTGCTGCACTATTTCTAAATTCGAAAGGATGAATGCAGTTATTTTAGGAACAATGGCGTACATTTTTTCCCGCTGCTTTGTAACCTTGTGTGTCTTGAAGTCCTGTGATTAATGCAATTAGCAATCAACTAGTTTTTGGTGGTTCAGTGGGAAATGTTGCCTCAAATCCAGACCGTCTCCTGTGACCTAATTTGATCTTAATCTGAACAATAAGACTTTGAAGATGGCAGGTATTATCATTTGATTATGTGACCAGGTTCTGGCATGGGACCAACCCCAGACTCTTTTATTTCAGTGCAGAATTACTGAATAAGTTGAGATGGGAGCTGTCTAGGGCCTTCCGGATGGCTTTATGGACCGCTTGGATTCCAAATGAGACAACCTCAATGTCCCAGACTCCAGTGCGCAATAGCCATTCCTACTAATTGTCCTTTCAACACAGCATTCTTCGTCTGCTTGACATAGTGATGCTGTGTTGAAAGGAAATTAGTAGGAATGGCTATTACGCACTGGAGTCTGGGACATTGAGGTTGTCTCATTGAAATTGCTTGGCCAATGTTGTTCCCGTGTTGGTGAAGATAATCCAGGACATTGTAGGGCGTTTAGCATTGTGTCAGTGTTAGGAAAGCTATTGGAGAAGATTCCTAGGACTACGATTTATTTGCATTTGGAGGAGAAAGAGCTGATATGAGACAGTCTGCGTGTCTTTGTTTGCAGCAAAAGACGTCATACTAACTTGATTGAAACTAAAATTACATCCAATCTTCTGTTTCTATGCTATTTTCCGGTGTAATTAGCATCCCTTGATTCCTTTAATATTCACACGTCTATCAATCACTATTACCAAGCCCTCCAGGTAGTGAATAACAAAGGTTCACCAGTCGTTAAATCAAGAGGTTTATCTGTGTCTCAGTCCTAATTAGCCTACTCTTTATTCTCAAACCGTGCCCCTGGTCTATCCTCGCTTCATCTTGCATGTCAGCCCTTTCTTATTTTCTATGTGATCTCCTCTTGCTCTACTAAACTCGAGGGAATAGTCCCAGTCTCCTCAATCTCTTGTCATGGCAAGTCTGATATCCCCGGAAGCAGTTGAGCATATCTTTGCTGCTCTCTTTCTATGTCAAATGCATCCTTTTTTTAAAAGTAAGTTGACTAACACTGCACAGTATTTTGAGTACAGTCTCACCAAGCCGTTATACAATTGCAACAAGACTCACTCCTGTAATCAAACCCTCAAATTTTAAAGGCCGACATGCTATTTCCCTACCCAATTATTTCCTACACCACCTTGTTGGCCTTCAGTGACTTGCATTATCGAGGTCCCTTTTGAATATCCACACTAACAAATCTCTCACCATTTAACACACACACTGCTTTTCTATGGTGTTCACCAAAGTGGATGTCCTCGTGTTGTTCCTCATTGTTTTCTAACTGTCACAATTATGCTCACTTTACGAGTTTCTTTACATCCTATCTGTACTTTTAATCCTGCCTAGTTAATAATCATCAGTAAACTTGGAAATAAATCATTGACCCCCATCACCAACTCATCGATAAAGATTGTGGGGCCCAAGCATTGATGCCTGCCCCACCCCACGAATCACAACCACCAAGGGTCTCCTCATTCCAACTCTTTTATCCCCAATTCCACTTGCTCTAACTATATTGACATGCGTGCGATTTTATTGAAAACAGTACAAAAATCTATGAATTTCAAGTCCACTGCTTCTATCATATCTATTTCATAAATCATATCCTCAAAGAATTCCAGCATTTTGTTAAACATGCTTTTTTAATCCATGCCGTTAATCCTCTGTTTAATCCCAATAGTCTTTTTAAGCTGTTCTGTTACTACATCTTTTGTTATAGATTCCAGGATATCCCTACCACTGACGTTAAGCTAACAGGTCGGTAGTTCCCTATTTTCTGTCTCCCTCCTCCCTAGAGAAACATATAAAATAGGTGCAGGAGGAGGTCATTTGGCCCTTCGAGCCAACACCGCCATTCATTGTGATCATGGCTGATCATTCACAATCAGTAGTCTAAGAATAAAGGGGAGGCCATTTAAAACTGAGATGAGAAAAAATGTTTTCACCCAGAGAGTTGTGAATTTGTGGAATTCTCTGCCACAGAAGGCAGTAGAGGCCAATTCACTGGATGAATTTAAAAGAGAGTTAGATAGAGCTTTAGGAGCTAGCGGAATCAAGGGATATGGGGAGAAGGCAGGCACGGGTTACTTATTGTGGATGATCAGCCATGATCACAATAAATGGTGGTGCAGGCTCGAAGGGCCAAATGGCCTCCTCCTGCACCTATTTTCTATGCTTAATCCCCACAATGTCATATCGCCCAATCTCCAACTGAGCCTCAACTCATCAACTTTACTTCTTATACTTTGTAAAGTAAAGTAAAGTATCCTTTATTGTCATTCAGACCTTTTGGTCTGAACAAAATTTCCTTACCTTGCAGTAATAACATATAATAAAAAACAAAACACACAATAAACACATATTTAACATCCACCACAGTGAGTTCACCAGGCACCTTCTCACTGTGGTGGAAGGCAAAAGTCTTAAAGTCTTTGTCTTCTTCCCTCCTTGTTCTCCCTCTGCGCCGAGGCGATCCAGACCTCCGATGTTATCGTCCATTAGGCCCGCGGCCGAGCCTCCGAAACCGGGCTGCCGCCGTCGCTGGAACGCTGGAACACCGCCACAGCTCTGAAGCAGGGTCTGCCGCTGGAACGCTGGAGCACCACAGCTCTGAAACCGGGTCGCCGCTGGAGCACCGCAGCTCTGAAGCCGGGTTGCCGCTGAAGCACCGCAGCTCTGAAGCCGGGTCGCCGCTGGAATGCTGCTGAAGCATCGCAGCTCTGAAGCTGGGTCGCCGCTGGAGCACCGCAGCTCTGAAGCCGGGTCGCCACTGGAGCACCGCAGCTCTGAAGCCGGGTCGCCGCTGAAGCACCGCAGCTCTGAAGCCGGGTCGCCGCTGGAGCACCGCAGCTCTGAAGCCGGGTCGCCGCTGGAACGCTGCTGAAGCACCGCAGCTCTGAAGCCGGGTTGCCGCTGAAGCACCGCAGCTCTGAAGCCGGGTCGCCGCTGGAGCACTGCAGCTCTGAAGCCGGGTCGCCGCTGGAATGCTGCTGAAGCATCGCAGCTCTGAAGCTGGGTCGCCACTGGAGCACCGCGGCTCTGAAGCCGGGTCGCCGCTGAAGCACCGCAGCTCTGAAGCCGGGTCGCCACTGGAGCACCGCAGCTCTGAAGCCGGGTCGCCACTGGAGCACCGCAGCTCTGAAGCCGGGTCGCCACTGGAGCACCGCAGCTCTGAAGCCGGTCGCCACTGGAGCACCGCGGCTCTGAAGCCGGGTCGCTGCTGAAGCACCGCAGCTCTGAAGCCGGGACGCCGCCGCTGCTGGAAGCTGGAAGGCCGCCATAGCTCCGAGGCCGCTAGCTCCGCCATTAGGCCTCAGCAGAGACGGTGACGGGGGACACGACAAGAAAAGTCGCACCCCCCCGAAGGGAGAGACTAAAACCCTGTTTCTCCCCCCCTCCCTCCCCCCCCACCCCCCCACACACACATACATACACAGCCTAATAAACCAAAATTATCACTAAAACAGACACAAGAAGACAAAAATAAAATAAAAAACAGACGGACTGCAGGTGAGCTGCAGCTGCCAGGCAGCGCCGCCACTTCCGGATCATTTGTGCATTCATATATAATACTTTTAATCCATTACTCACCTCACGTTTCACATTGATTCCTATTTCACTTGGCCATACTCTCCTATCCCTTTGTGCGTTTTCTGTTAATTCTGGTGTCTTTCTTAACTTTTCCTATACTCTCTTTCCCTTTAACTCCATCCTTGTATTTCCAATTTGTCTCCCCCCCCCCACTATTTAGTTTAAACCCACCCGTGTAGCAGTGGTAAGCCTGCCTGCCAGAATGCTGGTCCCCCGCCTGTTACGGTGCAACCCATCCCTTTTGTACAATTCACCCTGACCCCAAAACAGATCCCAGTGATCTAAGAATCTAAATCCCTGCCCCCTGCACCAGCTCCTCAGCCATACATTCAGATCCGCTGTCTTCCTGTTCCTGCCCTCACCAGCACGACGAACTGGAAGCAATCCGGAGATAACCACCCCGGAGGTCCTGCTTTTCAGCCATCTTCCGATCTCTCTAAAGTCACGCTGCAGAACCGCTTTCCTCTTCTTCCTGACGGCATTTGTGCTGACATGCACTAGCACTTCCGGCTGCTCACCTTCACCCTTGAAGATGCCCTGCAATCAGTCCGGGACGTCCTGCTCCCTGGCACTCGGGAGGCAACACACCATCCTTGAATCCCACCTGTTGCCGCAGAAACCCGTCTATACCTCTCACGATGGAGTCCACGACTACCACGACTCTGCCTGACGTCACTTCCCTCGACCAGGCCGCTCCCCTAGTAGTGGGGTCCTATTTGCCCCCCCCCCCCCCTTCCAAATCTTCAGGAAGATTCAATAATCTATAGAACCCTGAAAGATAACAACCAGAGCATCTATCATCTCTGAAGTTACCTCCTTCAAAACTGGGATTTATATAATTAAATCCTTGGGATTTATCAGCTTTCAATCTCAACAATTTCTGTACTAGTTTTCTTTTGCTATGAGGTTTGCACTACATACACTTTGTTCTTCTGTTCTATATGTTTTTGGGGTATTCATGCAATAATGGATATTAAACCTTCGATTCCTTGCCAAGAAAATGATAGCAATTGTAACTGTGATAATTTACTGTTTGTATTAGCTCTGTGCTAATACTTTCCTTTTTAGTTTACAGAATGTTTTTTCGAAGAAATTGCTCAGTGGAGACCAATATAAGTTCTCGTAAGTTTTTACATTATGGTTTTACCTGTCAATTCGAGTTTATTTGTCAACTGTTCAATTTCTAATTAATAACATGAAGAATGTTGTAAATATTTTGTATTTTCAAATTAGTTTAAATTTATGTGCCACACACTTTAATTGTTATGCACAATTGTACATCCAGAAATAGTTTTGACGTTAAGTCTTGTCATTGTTGAAGACAGTTGGTTATACAAAATACCCATCAACTATTTTAGGGGGAACCTTCACATGTTGAATGACACTAAAGGTTCACCAGGTATTTCCACATGACAATCTTAACATCATGTTGAATGATTTTAGCCACCGCTGTCCACCTAATTGATTTTTTACAAAAACTTTGAATAAATTTCATCTTAACGGTGATATTCATAATTTAATAACTGAAAATGGATATTACAAATGCCCTCGTTTACAAAAGAAAACTTGTTTTCAGCAGAGACTCAATGTTCTATTTTACAATACTTTCTCTTTTGATCTTAGACCCCCAGAACTACAGTTTTTCACCAGCGCTGCTGCAGTGGTGATGTTAATTCCAGCATGGATTTTTCTCATGGTAAGAGAGCTCCTAAAGGAGTTACTTTACATTAGACTTTTGAGAGGCAGTGCGGAAACAGGCCCTTTGGCCCCCCCAAATCCGCGCCGACCATTGATCACTCTAGCACTTTCCTACACATTAGGGATAATTTACAATTTTTAATCAAAGCCAATTAAGTTACAAACCTGTACGTCTTTGGAATGTGGGAGGAAACCGGAGAACCCGGAGAAAACCCACGCAGTCAGTGAGAGAACACACCAAACTCCGTACAGACAGCGCTCGTAGCCAGAATTAAACCCGGGTCTCTGGCACTGTGGCGCAGAGATTCAGTTTACTGCTAGCCAAATTGATGGCTAGTTTTCTCTTTGTAATTTACAGTTTACTTTTGTGATAAGGAGACCATGTCGCCAATTAGGTGTATTCTAGCTTCAGCAGAGTAATTCCATCAGCACCCTTCCTCCTCATCTCCAGGCAGCCCAGCAATTTCACTGACAAATGCTTATCAACTCTCCTATTTCATCTTGAAATCTCTTCACTGCATACATACACTAAGGGGTAATTTACAGAGCATGGTTAAATCGGTCAGCACATCTTTGGGATGTGGAAGGAAACTAGAGCATATGGGGAAAATCCATACAGACAACAGAAGTCGGGTTTCCATCTGGGTCCCAAGAGTGGTGAAGCAGCATCAGCGACTTCTGCACAACTGTACCGCCCGTAACATTTTGGTCAATTTGTGTTTACTAATGTTGTAGCCATATTTGACATCCCAGTATTGTCCCTGGTGCAGTGCTGCCCACATTTCACCAAGTACCTGCTCTTTATTCCCACTCTCTGCTTTAGAACATGAAACATAGAACGGTGCCCTTTGGCCCACAATGTCTGTACTGAACATGATACCAAGGTAAACAAATCGCGTTACCTGCATGTGCTCCATGTTTCTGGCCTAAACCAGCAAGCAGTCCATTCTGTTACTTATCCCTTGCTGTACATTCTCTGACTTATTTTATTAGACTATTAGTGATAGGCAAAGAAGAGATAGGGCAAACGTACAGAAAATCAAAATGCCATATAGATAATACGGAAATGGTGAAAAGCCTGGCAATCTTAAATGTCAACTACTAGAAAAGTAGAAGATTTAAAATAGAAAGGGTGACAGTCCAGATGCATTCTTTGTGCCCCTTGACAGAATCTGAGGAAATAAGATTTTCTTAGCAAACAAGCAAACACCGAATTGACGAGACTGGCAAAATTCCCTTCCCTTATGTGAATGGTGCTTTCTGTCGTCATTGGAATGAAAGTGTCTGTGATTGTTGCTGACAATACCAGATGCTGACTGGCCAAATTAATTTTCTATTGGAATGTGATGTTTTGTGTGCAGTCCTTTGTTTAGCTTTGTTTGGAGATACAGCATGGAAACAAGTTCTTCGGCCCACTGAGTCCACGCCGGCTATCATCAACCGTACACTAGTTCCATGTCCTACATACTAGGGGCATTTACAGAAGCTAACCTACAAACCTGCATGTTTTTGGAGTGTAGGAGGAAACCGGATCACCCAGAGAAAACCTATGGGAAAATTTACAAACTCTGCACTGACAGCACTTGCATTCAGGGTCAAACCCAGGCCTTCGGAGCTGTGAGGCAGCTGCTTTATCGCTGTGCTGCCCTTTGCCTGCCTTTCTGCAGCTAGTCTCAAGATAAATAACCCAGTTCATTTTCTTTTGTAGGATGTTCCAGTCCTTGGAAGTAATGAACACAAATTGAGTTTTAATCAAGACGTTGTGGTTCTGCTTCTTATTGATGGAATCTTATTTCATATTCAGAGTGTGACTGCATATGCTTTAATGGGAAAGATATCACCTGTTACTTTCAGGTAAGCAGATTAGTAGATTCCCGAGGGGAGATGGGAGAGGCTGTCTTGATGTTGTTGCAGTTTTAGACCTGATGTAACATTTAAGGAGCCCTGGTAAAATCAAAGTCAGTGGACATCAGGGGTAAAAATGTACAGAATGTTGGACTAGTACCTCAAAAGAAGATGGGTGTGGATAGGGTGGTAGAATCTGATGACAGCAGGGAAGAAGCTGATGCTTTCAGACTTTTGTATCATCTGCTCGACAGGAGAGGGGGAAATAGGGACTCTATTGGTGTGAGCGGTCAAGTTCCAGGGCTGCTTTCCCAAGGCAGCATGTAATGTAGATCGTCAATGGGGGGTGTGGAAGATTTGTGTGATATTCTGGGCTGTGCCCACAATTTTGGAATTTCTTATGGTTTGGGACAGAGCAGCTGCGATTACTGCAGGGAAGGAAGCCATTATCCCTTTTGAGTCTATGCTTGTTCCTTGCTGAGCAATCTATTCTATTCTCTTTCCTCTGCTGTTTCATCAGGGTCCTGCAAGTTATTTTATCTTGGGCGCTCATCCCGTTGCCATCTGAAAGCCCGAGTTGAGACCCATTTGATTGAGAATTTTCAATTCGGGACGTTAAATAGAATTAAATAAAGTTATCGTAATAACAGTAACTGAAACTGTCCATTTGTTGTTAAAAATCAATCCAGTTCACTATTGTCCTCCAGAAAGGAACACCTGCCTTCTGACTTATTTATGACCCTTGGTCCAGCACTGCACTTGGCTTCTAAATGTCTCCTTGATTCACTGGAAGTTGGGAATCTGCATTAAATGCTGTCAGTCCCAGCGACATCCAAATCCCACGAGCAAATAAAGGAACAAAATGGCTTGGTGCTGTTAGCTATACTAGTTGCCCCACTGTGCCACTCATAGATAGTATTGATTTATTGTCATGTGTACCAAAATAATGAAAAACGTTGTTTTGCGTGCTATCCAGGTAAAATATATCCATGCATAACGTTAATCAAAAATCATACGAGTAAACCAGGTAGTGCATAAAAAGAAGCAGTGAACCACAGAGAAAGTGCAGTTTTTAAAAAAAAAGTGCAAGGTCTGCAACAAGGTAGCTTGTTGGGGGGGGGGGGGGGGGGCGGAGGGCCAGGAATATATCCTAAGCTTGTGAGATGTCCGTTAAAACTATAATAAACATGGGCAAAGAAGCTGTCCTTGAATCTGCTGGTACCTGTAGAATTATTTATGGTCTAAAATTAGGATTTGATAAGGAGAGGTCAATATCTAATTTGTCGTCTCCACCAATTTAGTGTTGCCAGTACGGTGAAACATGCCCTTTCGATCTGGCTCAGTATTATCATCTTCAGCAACAGGATCACCACCTACTCAGCCTTCGGGACTGCTTTAGTCATCATCGGAGTAGCTCTGTACAACCGGGCACGTCAGTACCAACAACAGAAAATCCAAGCTTTGATATCTTGTAACAATAAAGGGCAGGAAGATCAGCCTCTGTTGAATGCAGACCTGCTACAACCTGAGAAGTAAACGTGTTCTAACGTTTCACAAGTGAAACGTGTGGCTCTGAAACCTGGAAGCATCGATCGTAAGACTGATGTGCGCACGACTGCATTTTACTCAGCTAATGATTTTCCATCGATTCAGCAACGTTAACTTTTTCCAATGTCTTTTTTGCTTATTTTAAAAATACGGAAGTTAACGTCCAACCTAATTATGAGCTTTAAAATGAATTTTCTCCCCTTTGTTGTTTAAAATTATTAATGATTTTATATATGAATATACTTTTTCATCAAGCACCCTGAATTTTGCTTCAACTGTAAAGGTGTATGAAATCATTGCATCTACTCCTCAGGGTTCACTTATTCACTGTTTCTGTCATATGCTGAGCTTTTGCCAGTGGAGGAAGTGTGTACATTATTGTGGCATTTCAAGGATCATTTGAATTCAGTATTTTCCATGGTTGTTGGCATCTTAGACTGAGCATTTTACATGAAACAGTAAACTCTTGTTTACTGTGTAAATCTAAACTCAGAGTGAAAGTGTGAATATGTCATTAGATTATCATTTAGAAAACTGTTTTGTATGAGTGCACCTGTAGATAAACCTCAGTTAAGATCCCATTAAAGATTGCTGCTTTACCCGGGCAAGTAGCTACTCTACAAGCAGCTGATGATGTTCTTGATATTACAATTATCTTACTGATAGAGGTTACTTCAACATTTACAAGTTGAAACATAGATTCCTCCCAAATGCATTTTAAAATAAATTGTAAACCACTATTGTCCACCTTTATCACCTTGGAATATTTGTCGACATCTCTAATTGTGTTTGGCTAGATTCTTTTTAATTCATTTAATCTAGAACAGTATTATGAATTCAAAATTGAGACATCTGATAATGAGAATTAATGGAATGATTAAGAAGAACATTGAATGATTAAGATCTCCATTATTGATCAGGATCACATTTTGTATTTGAAAAAAGAACTTGGATCTGTCAGTGTTCTACCATATCGTTTTTTTTCGTGTGTTCTATTAAAATACCTGACCGTAACACATTTGCTTCTGAATCTTCTCTATGAAATTTTTTTAACTTGCTTGTGTCAGCTGGTAAGTTCTTCTGTGCTGACGGCATTAATGCAACAAAATTTATGACCTCCGAATGTCCCAGTGCATATTGCAGTCAATTAAGTAATTTAATACAGTGCCCTCCATAATGTTTGGGACAAAGACCCATCATTTATTTATTTGCCTCTGTACTCCACAATTTGAGATTTGTAATAGAAAAAAAATCACATTTGGTTAAAGTGCATTGTCAGATTTTAATAAGGGCCATTTTTATACATTTTGGTTTCACCATGTAGAAATTACAGCAGTGTTTATACATGTCCCCCCCCCCCCCCCCCCCCCCCCCCCCCCCCCCCCCCCCCCCCCCCCAATTTCAGGGCACCATAATGTTTGGGACACAGCAATGTCATGTAAATGAAAGTAGTCTTTTTTTAGTATTTTGTTGCATATCCTTTGCATGCAATGAATGACTGCTTGAAGTCTGCGATTCATGGACATCACCAGTTGCTGGGTGTCTTCTCTGGTGATGCTCTGCCAGGTCTGTATTGCAGCCATCTTTAGCTTATGCTTGGATTGGGGGCTAGTCCCCTTCAGCTATCTCTTCAGCATATAAAAGACATGCTCAATTGGGTTCAGATCAGGTGATTGACTTGGCCACTCAAGAATTGACCATTTTGTAGATTTGAAAAACTCCTTTGTTGCTTAGCAGTATGTTTGGGATCATTGTCTTGCTGTAGAATGAACTGCCAGCCATTGAGTTTTGAGGCATTTGTTTGAACTTGAGCAGATAGGATGTGTCTACACACTTCAGAATTCATTATGCTATTACCATCGGCAGTTGTATCATCGATGAAGATAAGTGAGCCAGTACCTTCAGCCGCCATACATGCCAGGCCATAACATGAATTTCTGTTCATGAAGTCTTCTGCGGACATTGGTCATTGACAAATCCTAAGGTTTGGCTGATGTCTGTAACAGTTTTATTCCTGTTTCTCAGTCTCACAATGGCTTCTTTGACTTTCATTGGCACAACTTTGGTCCTCATATTGATAAACAGCAATAAAAGTTTCCAAAGGTGTGGGAAAGACGAGGAACGACTAGGTGCTGAGAGCTCTCTTATACCTGCATTAAGGAGGCAATTAAACACATATGAGCAATTACAAACGCCTGTGAAGCTAAGTGTCCCAAACATTATGGTGCCCTAAAATGGTGGATTAGGCATAAATACAGCTGTAATTTATACATGGTGAAACCAAAATGTATCAAATAGGCCTTTAATAAAATCTGACAATGTGCACTTTAACCACATGTGATTTTTTTTTTTCATATTATAAATCAAATTGTGGAGTACAGAGGCAAATAAATAAATGTGGGTCTTTGTCCCAAACATTATGGAGGGCACTGTATTTCATAATTGTTCAGCATGCAGGGAAGACAAGCCAATCTGCACAGAAGCAGCTGCAAAACATAATGGATGATATGATTTAGTGACAGGATACAGGTTATTCTGTTAACGCAATATCAGTGTTCCTAAGAATCCTTGTGTAATTGGAAATCTTATAAATACAACTATGTCAATGGGAGAAAAGCGGTTAGGGTCCATAGAGCTCAGCCTTGCAAAAACAAAGTTATTCTTCCCATTCGATTTTCAAAAATAAAGTAATACGTTTTTATTTTTGTAAATGCAAGCTAAAGATACAAGAGGCTCTATGTTACATTGTTTAATATGAATATCATTGGACAAGTGTCATAGAAGGGATTACTGGTCATTTCCATGCCCTCCCATGTTAAAGTAGCAGCTGTGTTCTTACAAAACAATGGTAACTGATTCCCATGTGGCCGGTTACATTAAATCCAAGGAAGCTTTTTTACGGCTTGTCAATTTCCAAAGTAACATTTAAGTGTTTCTCTAGTTCCCAATTTAAACCGCATTATAACTAATTAAACCCGTGTAATGCAAATAGTGTTCCCGATTTCATTACGCATGTTAAATCTGACTTGTGATGAAACGTCATAGCAGAATTACTACAATACTGTCCAGAAAACCAATTGAGAAAACTGTTCTTTGGATATTGCCTTTTTATGAGATAGCACAGTGCTTTGATAAATATCTCATCTGAAAGAAAGCAACTCTTAACATGCAGCAGTGCGCTGGAGAGGCACGGCGACATAAATGTGGATAATGCCTAAAAAGGTTAAAGCCCTGTATTTAGTACAGTAAATGGCAGGGCCCTGGGTATGTTGCCGAATAAACCTTGGGAGCGTAGTTCTTTGAAAGTGGCAAGATAGGTTGATGAAGGTGTTGGCACACATGAGTTGGGATGTCATGTTACAGCTTTACAAGATGTTTGTAAGGTCACATTTGGAGTTCTGTGTACAGTTATGTCACCCTATTGTAGGGATTGTAAAGGGTGCAATAAAAGATTTATGGGGATGTTGCTGGGACTGGATTGTTTGGGTTGGAAGGACAAGCTGGATAGGCTACGACTTCATTTGTTGGAGCTTAGGAGGTACGGGAGTGACCTTATCAAGATATATAAAATCACGAGCAACATAGATAAGGTGAATGCATAGTCTCTTTCCCAGGAAAACTAGAGAGGGGAAAGACATAAAAGACATGAGTGTCAACTTTTTAGCAGACAGGGTGACATGTATGTCGAATGAGCTGACAGAGAAAGTGGTAGAGGCGTGTACAATTACAACATGTAAAAGAGACATGGATAGGAAAGGTTTGGTGGCATATAGGCCTGGCACAGACAAGTAGGACTACCTGGCATTGATGAGTTGGGTCTAAGTGCCTACTTCTGTGCTGTGTCTGACTCTTGAAGTGAAACTGCCAACACTGATGTTTATCTTCATTTACACTTGTTACACATGAATGTTCATCATTTGGCCTTTCAAATCATCCTGCATTTATTCCTTAACTGTCTGAGGAATTCAAATCCTATTTAACTTTGTTGCTGCTTTGCTTATTCCTTTATTCATCTAACTTTAGAAAAGCCTGAATGTAAAATTGATGTTTGAACTTGAAATTTACTAAATATAACGTATTTACTTCTGAAAATTTGGTCAGTTTCCTCTAAGGCTAATGGTTTGTTAATGGTGTTCAAGATATTGCATTAATTTATTCTGAAAGCCGCGACAATAAAGTCTGTCCGTGGAAATGAACTGGACCTGCCCTCTCACCCACACGCGCAGATCTACAACTGGAAGGAAACTGCAGATGTTGGAAATCTGAAATTAAAAGCATAAAATGCTGCATACGCTCAGTAGATTAGGAAGCGTCTGGAGAGAGCGTTAACATTCCAGGTCAAGGGACTCAATTTGTTTTATTGTCATATATGTACTGAAATTGAACAATGAAATTCTTACTTGCAGCAGCAGCACAACACGATAATAAAACAAACAAAAAAAAGTTCCATCATTTAAAAAAAGATATGATAGTGCAAAAAAAACCAAGAAATCCCAAAGTTCCTAGTGCAGCCCAGGTAGTTTGGGGTTTAGTTGCATTTTGCAGTGTTCAATGGCCTGATGGTTGTTGGGAAGAAGCTGTTCCAGAACCTGGAAGCTAAGTGTTTATGTACAATGATACTTGTAGCAAACTGTATACAAAAATGAATTTCACTATACTTCAGTAAACGTGACAATCAAAGTACCATAGCATACTTTTCATACTCCTATACCACCTTGCAGATGGCAGGAGTGAAATGAGAGTCTGAGATCTAAGGGCATTTAAGTTGGTTCGAAGTTGCAGTGAAGGGAGGGGCAGGTCTGATGTTTCACTGGCCACAGAGCCTGCTGAGTGCAGCACTTTGTTGTTGTTCCTCATGGAGCTGAACTCCTTTAGGGAATGGGTTTTCTCCTCTCCCATCATAGATTAGGCACTCACTCGTGTCTCCTCGATGTTCCTCCCTTGCTCCCCCTAGTCCTTACCTTTCACCCCATCAGCCTCGCTTACTACACATAATCCTCAGAAATTTCAGCCACCTCCAACGGGATCCCACCACTTGCCACATTTTCCCATCTCTCCTCCTTTCTGCCTTCCGCACAGACCGTTCCCTCCGCAACTCCCTGGTTAACTCATCCCTTCCCACCCAAACCACCCCCTCCCCAGGTACCTTTCCCTGCAACCGCAGAATCAATCAATCCGTTTTATTTGTCACTTGCACATAAAGTGCAAGTGAAATGAATTTGCCTGCAGCAGCACAATGAAAAACACACAAAAACACAATAAAAATTTAACGCAAACATCCACCACAGCAGAAGATGCAACACCTGTCCCATATCTCCTCTCTCGACTCTGTCCAGGGATCACGACAGTCCTTTCAGGTTAGGCAGAGGTTCACTTGCACGGTGGACTCTTACACATCGGCGAGACCAAACATAGACTGGGCCATCATTTTGATGAACACCCTCGCTCAGTCCGCCTGAATAAACCGGATCTCCCGATTGTTTAACACTTTTAATTCTTCCCATTCCCACACAGACTTTCAGTCCTAGGTCTCCTCAATTGTCAAGAGTGAGGCTAAATGCAAATTGGAGGAACAGCGTCTCATATTTCGCTTGGGCAGCTTACAGCCCAGTGGTATGAATCTAGATTTTTCTCATTTCAGGTAGCCCCGGCATTCCCTCTCTATCCCTCCCCCATCTGAGTCGCTTGCAGCTTACAGTGGCCTGTCTCCTTTATCAAAGTTACTTTTTTGAAAGTTACTTTCGTTCTTTATCTCTCGTTTTCCTTATCCCTAACCAGTCTGAAGAAGGGCGTCAACCCAAAACGGCCCCCCTATTCCTTCTCTCCAGAGACGCTGCCTGTCCCGCTGAGTTTCTCCAGCGTTTCTATCTCCCTGCTGTAGGGTCTTCTTCTTATAGGATTCCGGAAGTGTAGACGCTGCTAAGCGTATTACTGCCCTCCACAGGTCAAAGTTTGAGCTAAATTCTTACATACAGTCCTGCAACATGCAGGAATTGAAGAACAGCCCTGGATATCAGCTGATGTTTCTCACTGCGTCCAAACAAAGATAAAACAGAAAAAGCCTCAACTCCAAGTCCTGCCAGTCTAGCAAACAATGCCTTTCTTTCTACCCTATACTTTTTACATTCTAGGAAAACATGCTTAACGGTCTCCATACTCCCACATTCACACAAGCCAGAAACATGTTTCCCTACAATGCACAAACAGTAATTTAACCCACAATGTCCCAAACACAGTCTAACTGAGTCCCTACGGGACAGAGATGTACAGAAACATATTTTTCTAACTTCAGCTTGTACAGAAAAGTAGTGTCTACCCCTGACTTCCTTTCCCCATCCTCTCTGCCATTCTTTTGTTAAGCCCTCTGTAATTATTTCTCTTAGTTCCACTCTCCCCAATGATACATGGATATCTATTTCTCTTCTTGAAACTCTCCTTGGGGTCTGTGGTTGGAATAGACTCTTAGCGCATGCGCGGGTTCCGTCGCGCCGGAAGTGAAGCGTTGCAGCGGCGTCGCGGCGGCCGTGGAGCGGGTGCCTGGTGTGTGGGGACCAGGTGAGCGGGGGCCGGGGGCCCGGGGCCGGGGAGAGACCTGCGGGGGCCGGGGGCCGGGGGGGCGAGGGTGAGGAACGCAGGGGCGGGCGGACGGGGACGGGGCCTAACCCCATGGACCTCACCTGTCCCAGGACCCCGGGCCTCCCCGTCCTCAACCACCGCCGTCACTGGCGCCGACCGCCGATGTCCCGACGGTCTGGGCTCAGATGCGCCTCTCCTCACAGGGGCTGAGGGAGCGCCGCAGGGGCTGGGAATCCGGCGCCGAGGGAGCGCCGCAGGGGCCTGGGGTCGCGCTGTGTGAGCACCACATTGTTAGAGAGGCCTTAATTTCAACGGTGACTTGAGTTTAAAACAGTTTCTTTGATTACACACTGTTTCGGGATATCCCGCTGGACGTGAACGCTTCTGTGGTTACCAGATCTTGGGGTCCCTCCTCAACTTTTCATCCACGCTTGCTCCCCACCAGTAGCAGTTTAGAACAAGGCACAGTCATAATAGTAAATGCATTTTAGAAACATAGAAACATAGAAATTAGGTGCAGGAGTAGGCCATTCAGCCCTTCGAGCCTGCACCGCCATTCAATATGATCATGGCTGATCATCCAACTCAGTATCCCGTACCTGCCTTCTCTCCATACCCTCTGATCCCCTTAGCCACAAGGGCCACATCCAACTCACTCATTTTATTCATTGTTTTCAATTGGAGCAGAGCTTTGTGGAGCAACAAAAGAAAAAGTTTGCAGATGCTTCAAATGCAGCATTTATCCTTTTGGTGCCATCCCTGTGTCCTGAAAATAATGCAGGAAGCATAAGATTGACAACAAGTTAACTATTTGTTATCGGAAGACCAGTTGTGAGCCTATGTTTTTGATGAGACCAGGTTTAAAACTGAGCCAAGAGGACATAAAGGGCTGGCATGACTGAGGAGGTCAGGTAGCATCTCTGGAGTAACTCAGCAGGACAGGCAGCATCTTTGGAGAGAAGTAATGCGTGATGTTTCGGTTCGAGACCCTTCAGGCAGCATTTCTGGAGAACATGGATAGACAATGTTTTGGGTCGAGACTCTTCCTGACCTGCTGAGTTACACCAGCAATTTATGTCCTTTTCTGTATTTACTAGCATCTGCAATTCTTTGTTTCTACAACAGTTTAGAAACAGGCTAGTGCTTATTTTATGACTGCAGATGCTGGTTTATGACAAATGACACAAAGTGCAGGAGTAACCATGCAGCATCTTGGAAAACACAGATAAGAGAAGTTTCTTCTGGCTAAAGGGTCCCAACCCAAAATGTCACCTATCCATGTTCTCCCACCTATACATTGCAAGAATCAAGGGATTTCTGTCCAAAGAAGACACTGAAAAACTTGTTCATGCATATATCTTCAGTAGGTTAGATTACTGTAATGGTGTCTTTACAGGTCTCAGTAAAAAATCAATTAAACAACTGCAGCTTATCCAGAATTCCGCTGCCAGAGTCTTGACCAACACCAAGAAAATGGACCACATTACACCTGTCCTTAAATCTTTGCACTGGCTCCCTGTGTGTAAAAGGATAGATTTTAAAATTCTGTTACTGGCCTACAAGGCACTGAATGGTCTGGGTCCAAAATACATCTCTGACCTTCTTGTTGTATGTGAGGCACCTAGACTCCTCAGGTCTTCAGGGACAGGTTTACTCTGTGTTCCCAGGGTCAGAACTAAAAAGGCTGAAGCAGCGTTCAGTTTTTATGCTCCACACCTGTGGAACAAGCTCCCTGAACACCTGAGGTGTGTACAGACTGTAAGCTCATTTAAATCAGGCCTAAAAACACTGTTGTTTACTGTAGCTTTTCCATAACCCAGGTACTCTTAACCTTCTAATCTTATCCCTTTTATGTGCTTTTAAAATCGTTTTATTGTTTCAGTGACTTTGTTTTACTATTCGTGCATTTGTCTTATTGCTTGTTTTGTAATTTTTGATTATTGGCTATTTTGTTGTCCTGTGTTGTATGGTTGTTCTGCTGTCTTTTTACTATGTTATTCTTTTGTTTCTTTTGTAAAGCACTATGAATTGCTGCATGTACGAATGGTGCTATATAAATAAATTTGCCTTGCCTTGCCTTCTCCAGAGATGCTGCCTGACCCGCTGAGTTACTCCAGCACTTGGTATCTTTTTTTATAAACTGAGCCAATTGTTGACTATGAAATGGCCCTTCATACATTGTAATCAAATAACCTTTCCATATGTGAACCTGCAAGGTTATGTGACGGCAATGGGTATTGACACTGAGTCCAAATAGGCTTAGACCTGCTTTCCTTCTATCTGTGTAGGAAAGAGTTGCAGATGCTGGTTTAAATCGAAGGTAGACACAAAATGCTGGAGTAACTCAGTGGGACAGGCAGCATCTCTGAAGAAGAATGGGTGACGTTTCAAGTTGAGACCCGAAACGTCACCCATTCCTCTCCAGAGATGTTGCTTATCCCGCTGTGTTACTCCAGCATTTTGTGTCTACCTTCCTTCTATCTGTGCTTTACAGGAAGGATTAGGAGCAGTTATCGTATTTTGTTGTTTCTTGTCTTAGCTACGATAAGCAAACTTTTGTAATCAAATCATTGCTTAAGCAGTCCCTTTGCAAGTATTTAAAAATAGCAATTCATTCATTCTTTGTTACTTATGAATGACATATCACTGTGATCTTTGTTTGCAAAGAGAGGTGTTCTGCTTTAGAAAGTTATTTGTTTATCAGAGTTCAGGACTGGCATGCTCTAGTAGGGAGGACGGATAAGGATGCCAAGGTAACGGAAAGTTGGATGACCAAAGAGCTTGTAAATTTGGTCATAAAGAAAACTGAAGTGTACGTAAGGTTTAGAAAGACAAAATCTGACAAGGTCGTTGAGTAATATAAAGCAAGCAGGAAATAACTCGAGTGGGCAACTAGAAGAGCCAAAAGGGGCCATGTAATCTCATCGACGAGTCAGATTAAAGCAAGTCCCAAAGCTTTTTTATATTTAAAAACAAGAGGATAGCCAGAGAGAACGATGGGGCCCACTAAATTGTGAAGGAGGGTATTTATGCTTGGTGACGGAGGATGTAGGCAAGGCACTAAAAGAGTACTTTACATCTATATTCACGAAGGAGAAGGACATAAAGGACAGTGAGATCTCTGTGGAGAATAGTAATATGCAAGACCAGTTTAAGATCAAGGATAAGGTGGTATTGTGTCTTGAAGAGCATTAAGGTGGATAAATCCCCAGGGGCACATGAGATCTCTCCCAGATTTTTGATAGCAGCAAGGATGTAGATTGAAGGGGCATAGATGACAATCTTTGTATCTTCTCAAGCCACAGGTGAGACCCAAGAGGATTGGAGAGTAACCAATGTGTTCCTTTGTTTAAGAAGAGAAGTAGTGATGGTCCAGAGAAGTATAGCTGGCGAGCCTCAGGTGAATGGTAGGGAAGCTATTGCAGAGGATTATTCGGGATAGGATTTATTTGCATTTGGGAGGGAGTGGGCTAATTAGGGATAGTCAGCATGGCTTTGTCTGCAGCAGGTAATGTTTTATGAACTTCATTTTGTTTTTTTAGAAGGTGACAAAGGTGATCGATGAGGGTGGGGCAGTGGATGTTGGCTACGTGGATTTTAGTAAGTCAATTGATAAAGTTGCTCATGATCCAGATGATTAAAATTCATGCGATTTACGGTGATTTGGTTGTTTGGATTCTGGCTGGAAGTCTACCAGAGCAGTTAGCAGGGATCTGTGCTGGGATTTCGGTTTGTGATATATATATAAACGACTTGGACATAAATGAAGATGGGTTGATTCGTCAGTTTGCAGATGACACCAAAATTGGTGAAATTGTGGCTGGTGAGGAAGGCTGTCAAAGTATATAGCAGGATATAGATCAGCTCCAGAATCGGGTGGAGAAATAGCAATTGGAAATCAACCTGCACATTGGGAGGTCGACTATAAGGGGAAAGTATACAGTTAACAGCAAGACCCTTAACAACATTGATGTACAGATAATGGGGTCCAGGTCCATAACTCCAAAAGTGGCAGCACAAGTTGATGGAGTGGTAAAAAAGGCATATGATATGCATATATGAAGAAGGGTCTCGACCCGAAACGTCGCCCATCTCCTTCGCTCCTTAGATGCTGCTGCACCCGCTGAGTTTCTCCAGCTTTTTGTGTACCCACCATATGATATGCATGTCTTTTTTAGTCAAGACATTCAATATAAGTGTGTAAGAAGGAACTGCAGATGCTGGTTTAAACCGAAGATAGATTCAAAAAGCTGGAGTAACTCAGCGGGACAGGCAGCATCTCTGGAGAGAAGGAATGGGTGATGTTTCGGGTTGAGACCATTCTGTCTGATGAAGGGTCTTGATCTGAAACGTCACCCATTCCTTCTCCCCAGAGATGCTGCCTGGCCTGACATGTCCATCATTGAATATAAGTGTCAGGAAGTTATATTGCTGCTTTATGGGACTTTGGTTAAGCAGCATTTGAAGTATAGTATGCAGTTCAGGTCATCCTGTTATAAGAAGGATGTGGAGGCTTTGGGGAGTGTGCAGAATAGGTCCCTGGATGCTGCCTGGATTAGAGGGGATTTAGCACTAAGGAGAAGTTGAATTAATTTGCATTGCTCTTTCTGGAGCATCAGAGATTGTGAGGAGAACTGATAGTAATAGGTAACATTGCGAGGCAAAGATAGGGTTGAGAATCAAAACCTTTTTCCCCAGGGTGGAAATATCAAGGATGAGAGGGCATAGTTTTAAGCCAATATGGGAAAAGTTTAACGGAGATGTGTGGGGCACGTTTTTTTTTTACACAGAGGGTGGTGGGTGTCTGGAACGCATTGCTGGGGGTGATGATGGAAGCAGATATGATGAAGGCGTTTGATGTTTTTAGATAGGCACATGGCTATGCACGATGTGAAGGGATCTGGATCACGTGCAAGCAGCGGAGATTAGTTTAACTTGGCATCATGTTTGGCACGGACATAGTGGGCCAAAGGGCCTGTTCCTGTGCTGTACTGTTCTCGGTTCCATGAAGTTCTTTGCAGGGAACTAGATCTACTGCAGATTAATGGGTACTGAGCTATTTTAGTAGGTACATAATGTTAAGATGCAGAAATTAGAATGCAAGTCAACTTGTGTTGACAGTATGTAGCATAAAAATAAAAACATTGTTACTTGCTAATAATGTGCCCAGAGGCTTTTCAAAACAAATCTCTTTGGAAAAGGCATCTCTGTTCTAGTATCGTATGCAGTCCTTTACATGATAAAGTGAAATACATATCCTTTTCAGGCAGTCATGTAATCACAAAAATCGTATCATGCTCTTCTTTTATTAGTATTAATATTTTCTGAGGCAGAAATAAAACCATTCCTGCATACTGCATATTCAAAGTTTTACATTAAATATATAAACAACAATTATTAATGTTGGCCAATAAAATATGGTATCATTCTTTGATTTCATAACGGAGAAAGTTTATAAATACATTGGCAATTCTTGATAAAAATGAACCACAGTGTCTAAAATGTTTGCAATTGTCATAAATTGCAATAAAAATGTCACTTGTTTGCAATGAGTCAAATTTGAGTTTAATTTATTATTGTTAAGACTTGAATGGAGCCTTGAGTACTGTTTAAGTAGAAATGTTTATATCTGTAATGTAACTCGTTTTTAACTCTTGATATTTTTGTAATGTGTATTAAAGTAAAAATTGACGCAGTTGCCCTAGTTAGTAAATGATGTAAAATGTATGGATTGACTTTACTGTCAAGGGTAGAAATGGTATAACTCTTGTACTTTTCTCTTTCAGTGTCCTGTCTAAAAACATTCCCCGTTCTCTTGGAGCAGGAGTTCATTTGTAAGTGTGAAGTCACTTTAATGGGATTGTAGCAACATCCATTCCGTAGCATATTTCTATTGATAAAGTTGTGTTCGTTGTAACGACTTTAGAATTAATATTTGGATTTGGATATAGATCTTGTATGCTAGAAATCTCTATTGTGCAGTTTTCCTTTAAATTGTTTGTAACTGTGTTGTTGGAAGTACAGTGGAGTCCAAGCCTTTCTCAACACACTGTTTTGTGTCCATTCACGAGTTGGAAATTTAGTTAATTTTTAGTCTAAAAATACTGCCTTTTTTATTGTCAATTCCTGCCAACTCTTTAGTTTCTACACAAATGTTCACATAGGCTTCATTGTTTTTTTTTGTCAATACAGGTTAACTGCAAACCAAGGAACAAGGAAAGACAATCTTGAATGGGAGATTTGTTCAGACCAAGCATTAATTCTGGTCATTACATTATGTATTGTTTTGAGGCGGCAAGGCTGGTCAGGAAATAAGATTATAAAACAAACAGTGAAATCACACAATGTAAAAAAGGTCCAATTAATTCCAAATGTCTGTATTTTGTTAAATTGTCCAATATATGCATGTACATTTGTAAGTTTGCAGTAATTTTGTTGTGCTGTTTCCAAGCATATCTAGTCAAGTATTTACAATTCTTTCTGGATGGTGGAACAAGGTTACTCACCACAACAGTACCAGTTACTACAAAAAGTGATTCTTGATTTCTATTGATTTTGCAGTTTCAGAGTGGATTTCTATTCTTCAGAAGTGAACCTGCTATATTTGATCATGAGGGGCACCCCAAATTTACAATGTAATTTCTTTATTACAGTTTCTATAAGTATTTAATATTTTCTCAAAGGAAAACAATACCCATTTTTATTGTCACTTCTTTAAGATGGCAAATTGAAAGTGACAATAAAAGGACTCCACTGTACTGCAGTAATAATTTCAACTCCGTACTATCGAAGAGCTTTCATGGAACTTAGTATGTATATGTTGCTTGTTCAAAATGCATCTAGGCAGCATTTTGATAAACAATACATTGATATAACTTTTTATTTTATATCTACCTGTGTGACTTGATTCTTGCAGTAATGCAACAAATAGTATCTATCTTATAGCTATCTAGTATTTATCTAAATAGCTTGATTTTATTTGCCTAAATTCAAATTGTGTCATTTTTTAAATGATTTCTTGTCTAAAAGTATATTGAGCTGCTATCTGGGGAAATAAATGGTAGTTGTTAACAATAATAGAGCTTATGAACACTGGATCATTTTATTATTTTTGAATTTCTGGACTTGGTCCAATTTTACAGATGAATAAAAACAACAATGTGTCAGAAATTGAAGATGAAACATTGTTGTGAAGGTGTTTGGTATAGTTTACCAAAAAGGTTCTTCGATATTCAACTAAGTAATGCTAAGCAACAGATCTTTAGTGTCTTTCTCAGATCTATCCCAGGTTTAGGCAGTGTGGAATAGCTATCCCTTCAATAGTATAAGTTGTCTTGAAGATTATTTTTGCAAATATCTTTTCAAGTGTAGACGCCAGTAAGATTGAGAAGAAGTTTGAGAATTTCAGGTTGTACTTCATTTGCAGGGAAAGGAACGTATCTGCACAGCGTTTTAGCAAATGGAAGTGACCTGCATCTATATATTGTTTGAAGTCCAGCATGAGAAGGTTGAGACAAAGTCATTACGTCTCTTCTAACCTAATGACTAGCCTGTAACTGATTGTGTTTTAGCTCAGTGTGGTCTGTGCCAATGGGAGATGAAAAGGATAACTGGAAAGTAAAAACTCTTGAAGAAATTTTGCAGGAAAAGAAACGACGAAAAGAACAGGAGGAAAAGGTTGATGTGAAACGTTTAAAAAATGTAAGTAGTAAATCCTGTCAACTTTTAGTATCCTTAGTGAGTGTGGTTTTGTTGCATTGCTTGGATTAATAACTCAATCTTTAATTCCAGTTTTCAACCAAAGCCAGTAACACCCTACTCGCCTCAGAAATATGAGTGTCCTATTTCTGTTAACGTGTTATCTTTGCTAGCTGTCTGCCAGTGACATTGGCCTGAGTTTTGGTTTAGCCTTTTTCCGCCTGATATAAGTGGCTGTTGGGAAATTGCGTCAACTCTGTCTGTGCAGGTACTTTATCAAGCTATAGTTTAATAGATCGATGGATGAATCTTTAGTTGTCCTTCTCTCCAGATTGACATTAGAAGCTCAGTGTGAGGAGCCTCATGGGTACAGACTTGCAATTCATCATTCGGATGCAGCACATGGGATTGTTCCTGGGAGTGTTTTGAAGAGACTGATCGGGATGAAATGTCAGTGAATGTCACTGAATTAATGAAACAAAAAGGAGACCTGATTGTTGAATCTTTATCTCCCTCCATCCTACATTCCTTGTATGTACAAAAGTCTTTGAAAATGCTGTCAGAATCATAGTTGTCAAGCATGATTTCACTACATCAAGGAGTCCACTAATTGAACCTTACAGATTTATGAATTGAGAGATGCAGCAATTTGTGTTCTTCCCACTGCCTAATGCATGTGTGCTGTACAGGTGCCCAGAAAGCTTGATAAAACATTTACCAAAACTCAGATAGAGTTATAGCTTTTTGCATTGTTTACAATCTTGGATTACTTCACCTGACACTACTTCCATATGCTTGCAACAAGAAATTCAGTTTAATCTTGACTTCTGTAGTTGAAGACTTATGGTCTTCAGCTCGTGCCACCAACAATCGAACTCCTTCTTAACTAAAGGCCTTTATTGTCATTGATTCATAAGGTGAGGCTGCTGATTGTGGATTGAAAAATGGCAGAATCGTACTGAAAGTGGATGATCGAACATTTGGGTGAATTGTGGGCTTCTAAGCATTACTATAACATGACAGATTACACTAAAATAGTTGTACCATAGACAGTGAGGAAAAATCACAAAGGGTAAACACAAAATGCTGGAGTAACTCAGCGGGACAGGCAGCATCTCTGGAGAGAAGGAATGGGAGACCCTTCACACTGACGTCAGAGGAGTGGGAGGTACAGAGATAGAATGTAGTCGGAGACACTAAGACTGGTGGGAGAACTGGGAAGGGGGAGGGGTTGGAGAGAGAGGGAAAGCAAGGGCTACTTGAAGTTAGAGAAGTCAATGTTCATACCGCTAGGGTGTAAGCTACCCAAGCAAAATATAAGGTGTTGTTCCTCCAAGTTGCGCTGGGCCTCACTCTGACAATGGAGGATCTTGATCAACAGGGTAAGTGGACCCAGGAACTGCAAATGGTGTTCAATTCTGGTCAGTGGGATATGTTGCAAATTAGGAAGTCAAACCAGCTTGGGACTTTCACGATGAGCGGTAGGTCCCTGGGGGCATGATGTTGGTTAGAGGGACATAAGAGTATATGTACAGAGCTTCTTGGCAGTGGCATCACATGTAGATAGCATGGTGAAAAATACATTTGGTAAGCTGGCAGGGCATTGATTACAGGAGATGGGGTGTTATGTTGCAGTTGTAAAACAACGTTGGTGAGCCTGCACTGGAGTATTGTGGACAGCTTTGGTCACCCTACTGTGGGAAAGCTGGAAGGAGTGCAAAGGTTTGTAAAATCAAGAGGGGGCAA
This sequence comes from Okamejei kenojei, assembly GCA_035221665.1. Taxonomy (NCBI): domain Eukaryota; kingdom Metazoa; phylum Chordata; class Chondrichthyes; order Rajiformes; family Rajidae; genus Okamejei; species Okamejei kenojei. Next base: position 14,284,227 of record CM069162.1, read on the forward strand.
AGATAAGATGAATGCACACGGTCTTCCACAAAAGGGGAATTAAAAACTTGAGGGCATAGGTTTACGGTGAGAGGGGAAAATTTAAAAGGGATGTGAGGGGCAACGGTTTAACACAGGGTAATGAGTATATGGAAAGAGTCGCCAGAGGGAATAATTGAGGCAGACAATAACATCTAAAGCACATTTGGACAGGTACATGGACAGGAAAAATGTAGAGAGATAAGGGTCAAATATGAGCACGAGACCACTATCTTGGTTGGCATGATCGAGCTGGGCTGAAGGGGCTTTTTATGATGCAGGACTTTATAACTATGTACTACTTTGCATGATGTGTGGGTGGATAGAAAAATCTAAAAAGCATGTAGTTGGTCATTTTTTAGCAGTGTGCTCCAAATTATGTTGAATTCCAATTGTTTTATAAATTAGTAAAAAATATATAGAAGAGTCTCTTACACAAAAGTAATTTCTCTAATTTAAAAGTTGCATTATTCCAGTGGACTAGTGGCGGTGTTCATGTTTAATAAATCTGGTAATTGTGGTCCACCACAGGAAATTGACTACAAAAGTAATCTTGTGTAGGAAGGAACTGCAGATGCTGGTTTAAACCGAAGATAGACACAAGATGCTGGAGTAACTCAGCGGGCCAGGCAGCATCTCAAGATAGAAGTAATGGGTGACGTTTCGGGTTAAGACCCTTCTTCAGACTGAGTTAGGGGAGAGGGAGATACAGAGATAAGGAAGTGTAAGGTGTGAAAATTAGACAGAGGGGATGAAGTTCAAGGAAAATGTAGAATACTTAATTGTTAGCGAGGAGAAGGTAACAACAAAGCAAACAGAGATAAAATGTAAACAGTAAAATGTAAAGGCAGTCAGATAGGTCAGAGAACTGGGATGGGGGGAGGGATGGAGAGAGAGAGAGAGAGGGGGAAAGCAAGGATTACTTGAAGATAGCAAAGTCAATATTCATACCGCTGGGGGATAAGATGCCCAAGCGAAATATGAGGCGTTTTGAGGTGATGTGAGGTATCTGACAATTGAGGCGGCCCAGGACAGAAAGGTCTGTGTGGGATTGGGAGGGGAGTTCAAGTGTTTAGCAACAGGGAGATCAGGTAGGTTCAGGCGGACTAAGCGGAGGTGTTCAGCGAAACGATCGGCGGAGCTTGTGCTGGGTCTCGCCGATATATAGGAGTCCACACCTGGAACAGCGGATACAGTTGGAGGAGGTACAGTTGAGGTTGGAGGAGGTACAAGTGAACCTCTGCCTCACCTGAAAAGACTGTCGGGGTCCTTGGATGGAGTTGTGGGAGGCGGTATAGGGATAGGTGTTACATCCCCTGCGGTTGCAGGGGCAAGTACCTGGGATGGGGATGGTATGAGTGGGAAGGGACGGGTTAACCAGGGAGCTGCGGAGGGAACGGTTTGTGCGGAAAGGGATGGATATGGGAAGATGTGGCTAGTGGTGGGATCCCGTTGGAGGTTGCGAAAATGCCAGAGGATTATGTACTGTATGCGATGGCTGATTGGGTGAAAGGTGAGGACTAGGGGGACTCTGTCTCTGTTGCGACTGAGGGGAGGGGGGAGTAAGAGAGGAGCTGCGGGATATCGAGGAGACCTTAGTGAGGGCCTCATCTATGAGGGGAACCCTAAAGAATGAGGACATTTCAGATGCCCTGGTATGGAACACCTCATCTTGGACACCAATGTGGTGTAGACGGAGGAATTGGGAGTAGGGGATAGAGTCTTTACAGGAAGAAGGGTGGGTAGATGTGTAGTAGTCTAGAGAACTGTGGGAGTCAGTGGTTTTATATTAAATATCAGTCTTTAGTCTATCTCCTGTGATGGAGACAATGAGATCAAGAATCGGTAAGGCGATGGTCTAAGTAAATTTAAGTGCAGGATGGATTAGTAGTAAAGTTAATGAAGTCAGTGAGTTCTGTGTGGGTGCAGGAGGTAACACAGATGCAGTCGTCAATGTAGTGGAGATAGTTGTGGGATAGGGCCCGTGTACGCCTGGAACAGGGATTGTTCGACGTACTCTACAAAGAAGCAGGCAGATGTGGTGCCCATGGCTATGTCTTGGATTTGGAGGAAGTGGAAGGAGACGAAGGAGTATGAGTAAGGACCAGCTCTGCTAGGTGGAGGAGAGTGTTGGGAGAGGGAAATTGGCTCATTCTGTGGTCGAGGAAGAAACGGAGGGCTTTAGGACCTTCCTGGTGGGGGATGGAGGTGTAGAGTGACTGAACATCCATAGTAAAGATGATGGAGTGGGGGCCTGGAAAACGGATGCCATTAAAGAGACGAAAGGCAATTGGACCAGGGGGATAGGATGGAGCCGAGGTATGTGGAATTTAATTCAGTGGGATTAATTTATTTAAAAGTTATCTTATTTGTTTAAAAGTTTGCATACCATTGTTCTTTGGGAAGGGTGCCTGTTTGGCTTGGATACTCCAGACCTGCTCTTAATGACTCAGTGATTTCTTGATTACGGAGGAAGAGTATGAATGTTAGCATGTCTTACATTCAAACTGTATGAGACAATGTATATGTTTTAATTCCTTACAAGTCTTGGCTGCAAGAGATAATTGGGTGAATTAAGTTTCATCTTAATCCAGTAGCATATTGTTAAATATCAAGAAATGAGAGGCTTTGAAAGACAAAATTCTCATTGTGAGGTTCCAGTATTAGGGAATGCAGAATTGTTCCTGGGCAGATGATTTATGAAATAAAATTTTTTCACAATCGTTATTTCACAAAAATATTTTTTGTTCATAACGAAGAGAATTGTGAAGTGTGAACAGGGGGATGTGGCCAGATGGCTTTAATAAGGTGGCCTCAGAGGTTATTGAACAAAATTAGAACATGTGGAATCGGAGTTAATATATGATGTGTGGATTAAGGAGCGGGCAACTGATAAACAGTGGAACAAAATGCAGATTAATTTTGGGTTGTGAGACAAAAGATTACTGAGGTGGTTTGGGACTTGCAGCACATTTGGACGTGTGACCAGATATGATGAATCCAAGTTTACTGATGTTTTTAAGATAGGAAATAACATGGTTGACAAGAGGATAAAGAGAGATTAAAAGATAGGGGAGATGCGAAAAAAAAAAAGTAAGATCTGTTTTGGTAAAAAAAAATTGAAAAGCAGATGGTTTTTAAGTAATGAGAAGGAATTACTTTTGCAAGAGAGCTGAGGATGTTTAGTCATTTATGTTATTCAAGCAAGACACAGAGATATTTGGACATTATTGGACTGTTGTGGAATCAAAGTTTCTTGGGATTTAAAAAAAGGAAAGCAGAGCCAAGGCTGATGATCAGATCAGCCATGAATAGAATGTGAAAATATCTGGCCCAGCCTGCCTCACACCTATTCTCACTCCCCACCTTTCAATGTCACAGGAAGTCTAATTTCTGTCTTCTGTAAATCCAATGGCTTGTCAATAGACAATAGGTGCAGGAGTAGTCCATTCGGCCCTTCGTGCCAGCACTGCCATTCACTGTGATCATGGCTGATCATCCACATTCAGTACTCCGTTCATGCCTTCTCACCATATCCCCTGACTCCGCTATCTTTAAGAGTTCTATCTAACTCTCTTGAAAGCATCCTGAGAACTGACCTCCACCGCCTTCTGGGGCAGAGAATTCCACAGACTCGCAACTCTCTGGGTGAAAATGTTTTTCCTCATCTCCGTTTTAAATGGCCTACCCGTTATTCTTAACATCGGGAACATGTTTCCTGACTCTAGCGTGTCCAAACCCTTAATATTATGTTTCAATCAGAAACATGCTTATGCTCTTCTTATGTTGTCTCCTTTGAAACCCTGCTCCCCCTCTTATAGTTCACTCATTTGTAGCTACTGCCTCTGGGTTCCACTCCCATCGCATTCATCTCTGGGCCCTCTCCTTCCCCGAGGGAACCACTGGGGGTCGGGGCTGTGGGGCAGATGATGAGTTTTACAATGCGTTTATTGTCTGTTTGAATCGACATGACTGGATATATAATGGTATTGGTTTATTATTGTCATGTTTACCAAGATAAGTGAAAAACCTTGTTGGCATAGTATCCAGTCATATCCTACTATACATGAGCATAATCAAGTACAGCGGGTACTCTGGTTAGAGAATTCTGAATATCACATCTTGGTTAGAAATGGTTGATCTCTTTCCAGAGTTTCTGGAATCTACCTTATCAATCCTTCTCGGGATCTTCAGCCTCCCTCAGCTCTTATTCCGGTCATAGTTATACAGCACGGAAAGAGGCTCTTTGACCCGAGTCCACGGCAACATCTCATCTAGATGATGGAATTGATAGCTTTATGGCCAGGTTTGCGGCTGATACAAAGCTACGTGAAAGGGCAGGTAGTGTTGAGGAAGCAGGGAGTCTGCAGACGGATTTGGTTAGGTTGAGAGTGTATTTTATTACTTTTGTCACATGTACCAAGATACAGTTAAAAGCTTTTGTTTGCGTGATATCCAGTCAAGAAAAAAAACTGTACATGAAGACAATCCAGCCGCCCACAGTGGAAAGATAAAGGCTAAATGTTTAGTGTAAAGATACAACATTGAAGTCTGATAATGTCCAATTAAAGAAAGTTCAAAGGTCTCCAATGAGGTAGATGGGAAGTCAGGACCGCACTCTAGCTGATGAGAGGACTGTTCAGTTGCCCGATAACAGCTGGGAAGAAGCTGTCCTGAATCTGGAGGTATGCATTTTCAAACTTCTGTAACTCCTCCCTGATGGGAGTGACCGGGATGAGACCTGTCCTTGATTATGCTGGCGGCCTTGCCGAGGCAGTGTGAAGTGTAGATGGAGTCAATGGAAGGGATACAAGTATGTGTGATGGTCTGGGTTACCTCCACAACTCTCTGCAATTTCTTGCGGTCTTGGATTGAGCTGTTCCCATACCAAGCCATGATGCATCCCAAAAATATACTTTCTGCTGTGCATCTGTAGAAGTTGGTGAGAGTTGTTGGAGATATTCCAAATTTTCTAAGCCTTTAAGAAAGTAGAGGTGTTGGTGTGCTTTCTTGGCCATAACTTTGACGTGGCTTGTCCAGGATAAATTACAAGCATTTAAATAATTTGAAGCATGGTAATTTGGCACAGATTCTCTGTTTCCTGGATCTCTGTGGAATTTGCCTGCAAACCATTGATTTGCTCAGGAAAATCAAGGAACTGCAGATGTTGGTTTACAAAAAATGACACAAAATGCTGGAGTAACTCGGTGGGTCAGGCTTATCTCTGGAGAACAGGGATAGGTCTTAACCTGAAATGTCACCTAACCATATTCTCCTGACCCGCTGAGTTACTCCAATGTCTTGTTTTGTTGATTTTCTCCTTTCTGACAAAAAAAAATCTCACCTCATGACAGTATCTAAACAATGTTTTGCAGCTCAGTCAGTCTAAGAGTAGACTACTGCTTCAATATTTGGCTTGCATTTTCTAACTCGGACACCCAGTTGTTTTTTCCACCAACACAGAAAACGTAATGAAATTGCTGCCAGTGCCTTGTTTACCATTGGATCAGAAACCATTTTATTTCAGTAGATAATATTCTGTATGTCATACAATGTTGCCCTGAACAATTGATTTTAATCAACCTCACCCTTACTGGGTGAAAGCATTCCACAATTTTTTGCATACTTTGATCCATGTAGATATTTGATCCATTTGTTAAAATGTGTATTTGGGAAATATAAGCTATGCAATGTTTTGATAACGATAACCGCTGTTCTTAAGGTGCCAAAAGTATCTTTGCATCAGCAAATAAATTGTGAAGAGTATTTTGTATGTACCGCAGTGGAGTCCTTTTACTGTTTCAATTTGTCAGCCCCATTTTAAAAAAACAGAGTGATCACAATCATAGTTTGCTTCCAACATGATGTAGTTCACGAGAGAAATATTGCAGTTTGCAGTGTTGATGGAGGGAAATTAATCCTTTTTTTCAGCAACTGCTATTTTTTAAAATGAAAAGTTTATTGTCAATTTGAAAACTCTTAACACTTTGAGCTGCAGAATGTTGGCCTCGAAGGGAGCTGCAGCTCTGCATTGTTACCTATGGTGCTAAGAAATCCATTAAACCCCTGGTATCAAGTATGTTAAGGTGTACGACTTTTGTACGCCATTATTTTCCATTTAGTTTTCTTTCTAAGCCTTGCATTCTCAAAACTGTAGTTATAATGATAAGAACTGAGGGAAGGTGATCAGCAGAAGGGATGATGAAGAGTATGTCGTAAGAACATGTGTTGGGGCATGAGGAAAATGTCATAGATAATTTATGAAATTGAAACTATTACTGAGCAGTGGATTGGTTCAGAATTACCATTCTATTTTTGTACATCTCAGTTGGATGACAGGGATTCTAAGCGAGACTCACTGGAGGAAGGAGAGCTTCAAGAACACAAGATGGAGATAACCATACGCAATTCACCGCACAGACGAGAAGGATCAATAGAAGATCGGTGTGTTTCCAATTTAACAAACTTTTTCTTTGTGGTCCCAATGCGAATGTCTGTTTAAAAGAAAAAATTAAGATTAAATAATTTCTTTTGCAGATCGATGAAAGAAGTCATTGGCTTTCATGTAGACCCTTCACGAGTTGGTTACTCTTCTAATCCATTCTTTAACATTTTGTGGTAGTTTCCGATTTTGCAAAATGTTTTATAATCCTGTTGCGAAACTCACTCTACTTAAAACAGATAAACGGGGATATTTCAATGGCATCTTTTCTTGTCTCACTGGTTTTTTAGCAATGTGTTTGGGAAATGTGACCTATTTTGTGTGCTAGGTTATAGACATTTTCCAGATTTCGGACTCATCCGCCAACTAAGTTAATTTTGTTTCCAGACACATCGGAGCCCTCTTCTCCAAACACACCAATGAGGAAGGTTTCACAGTAATTGATTATAAAACTCGGATACAGGCCGTTCGGCCCACCGAGTCGGCACCGACCAGCAATCCCCACGCATTAACCCTATCCTACACATACTAGGGACAATTTCCACTTATACCAAGCCAATTAACCTACAAACATTTACGTCTTTGGAGTGTGGGAAGAAAACCGAAGATCTCAGACAAAACCCATGCGGTCACAGGCAAAACGTGCAAACTCCATACTGACAGCACCCGTAGTCAGAATTGAACCCTGTTCTCCGATGCTGCAAGCGCTGTAAGGCAGCTACTCTACTGCTGTGCTGCTGTGCCGCCCATTTGGTCATTTGAAAGGGCTTCATGTTTCTCTCGAGTGCAGGGAGTGCACAATACAGATATAAAACCAAATCTCTAACTGTTGCAGCATGAATTCTCAACATAACCACCGCTGCACTCCAAAAAGAAGTAATTGTGGTAACGTTTTTTTAGGATTTTATGACAAACTGGTAGCACCATTATAGAAATACATTAATGTAATTAACGACATTTTTCTTCACATGGAATTTAGAGCAAACTATGCAGCAATACATATATTTAGCATCACATGAGTTTTCTTCAAATTTCCTTGACAAAGTACAGAAGCTACAAATTTCAAACAATTTCATGGGTCATTTTTGAGGTCATCTTGCGTATTCTATACATTATTGGCATTACGATTTAATCAAGCAGGTTAAAGTGTGGGAGCAATTCAAATGAGGTTTGCTCAACCACGATTCGTCATGGGCAGGTTGTCTTGTGAGGAAAAGTTGGATTGATTAGTTTTGTAGCCCCTGAAACGTGGAAAGATGAGACCTGCAAGGATGGATGTGGAGGAAATGTTTGCTTTTGTGGAGAATCTAGAACTTGGGGTCAACAGGGGTTTCCCACTTAAGGCAGAGATGGGGCACCATTTCTTTTCAATATTGAGTTTTTGGAACTCTCTTCCTCAGTGTAATTGAGGCAGAGTTTTTCAATATTTTTAAGGCATCTGCAGAGAGATTCTTGCTGAGCAATCAGATGAAAGGTTAGTGGGATAGATGGAAAGTTGAGGTTACAGTCAGATCGTAACCTTATTAAATGACGATGCGATCCGACGGGGCCATATGGCCCAATCCTGATCCTAATTCATTTGTTTGTATTCTCTCTACTATACTGTTTGCAAATGAACTTGGTTAGTTTGAATAACATTGCTAATATGTCCTCTTTTAAAAACCATCTAGAGGTGAGGAGGATGATTCTTTGGCAATTAAACCTCCTCAACAAACCTCCAAAAAAGAAAAATCTCACCACAGAAAAGAGGAAAGGAGAAAGGAGAAACGAAGGCATCGAAGTAGATCAGCTGAAGGTGAGAGATATCAATAGAATGTTATTTTTATGCAGATTTACATCGTGTGAAATGTGGGTGTCAGTTGTCTTTGAGATTAACATTCATTGTCGTTCTGAAATGAATTAGAATTTTTAAAAAAATTCTGAAGCAGTTCAGAACCAATGTAAGTTAACATATGGGTATTCATTAAGAAAGGATGGGAAAGATTAATTTGATAAAGACTATATGCAAGCGAGAACATAACTGATTAGGTTTATGAAAATGCAAATGTGAATTCATATTAACCATGAGATTTTGTTTCACTGCCAACTAGAGAAATATTGCATCTCAAAGGCCTGATTCTAGTTGTGTAAAAGGGGACATGTAGCAGAGGATTACAGGTGCTTTGTTAGGTAAACGTAATGCACCAAGAAAAACGGATACTAGATGCGTGTGGAGAGGTGATAAGAATAGTAACTGCTGATTTAAACAACTAAACTAGCAAATCAGAATCAGATTTTATTCGGCAAGTATGTTTTGCAACATACGAGGAATTTCACTGGCCCGGTCAGTCATACAATTAAAAAGCAACAGACTCAAAAACACATTTTAACATGATCATCCACCACAGTGACTCCTACACATTCCTCACTGAGATGGAAGGCAAAATAAAGTTCAAGTCCTTCCCTTGTGTCCTTCCTTGGTCGGGGGCCTCGAGCCCCCGTTGACGGGATGATCTTAACTCCCGTAGCCGGTGGTGATTGGGCCCTCCGCGTCAAGTCGAGCGTTCAGCCCCTGCATCGGGGGATTGTCAGCTCCCCGCGCCGGGCGATCAAACCTCGCGTCGGGCTGGTTGAACAAATGCACCTGTTTCAGGTATGCGAAAGGATGAATGTAATGCAACAGTCTTTAAATCAATGGATAAATCCTGTACATTAAAAAAAAAGATAAGATGTAAAATTTGATAGATGCACAGTCAAGAATAATTGGAATTTAGATATTAGACTACATGTTATATTAAACTGAATAATTACCTGGCAGATAAGAGCACCCAATCATTCACTAGTAAGTACTTTGATTCTGGATGTCATAGTGTGCTTTCTGTTAACATTCTATAAAGAATTATACAGGAAGGAAAAAACCCCAGAAGTGTAAGATTTTGGGGAAACACGTTTATCTGAAGATTGATAAACAGTGGAACTGAATAAAGTGGGGATTTCTTGGGCCACGTATGTGTGTGAGGAAACATGAAGCATACAAAGAAAGAGACAACCTAGAGGTAAAAAATCCTGTGGCTAAATAAAACTTCTATACACATACAAGTGCTGATAAATCTAAAAGTAAATTGAGGTGGTGATATGTTTATTGGGTGATAGATGAAGGATAACCGAGATAACAGAAATTCATAAAACTCTGTAAAGTAAAGGGATTGTGAATATCATTTGAGATATTTGGATGAAAATTGTTCAGGGATTGCAAACTGGCCAAAGTGTGAAATGAATTCTTTACAACAGTCTTCAGAAATGAATCATGGGGAAACAGGAACTGTTACGAAGAGTTTTAGAGAATTTAATGTCTTCAGGGCAATTAACTTTAAAATCTTCAAGAAAATGAGCCAAGAAATGGGTAAGGCTCTCACTGATATATTTAGGCGGCCTATTAATACCCAGAGGTATACATGAGGTTTGTGAATGTTATCCGAATGTGTAACATGTTAAAGTAAGTTATTGAAACTGTAGACCAGTCACTTATCTGTACCAAGGTATAGGATTCACTGAAGACAATTGGGAACAGTCAACAAGATGTTAAAATTTATAGCTTTTGTGCCAGGATGTTTTTGAGGAGCTAATTCAATTGATATCAAAAATAATAAATAATTTCCTTTCTGAATGAGTAGTCACACAATGTTCTCCTAATCAATGTTTTGTACACATTTGGCCTGAAGTACTCCATATTTACTCCGCACTCTGTATTTATAAAATGCTTTTGAACAGCTTTATTAACTTACAATGGTGAGAAAAAAATGTATATTTGAAATGTTCTCCTCTGCTGCTTCTACTTTTTTTTGAAGACCCACCTACATACGTTTGCCATTCCTCCAACCATTCAAGTGACGCATCACATTTCTCTGTTTTAATTTTCTGGCCTCTTTTCCAATTTAACTGCCTGTCGCTAAAATTCCATAAACTTTGCCTTTTGCTAAACGTTGATACTGCATTCTTCAAGCCTTTTGTTTATCAGCGGTTAAGAATGTCATCTGTTCCAACAATTAATCATTACCATTTCTATTCCTGTAGATTGTAAAATTTCCATTTAAAATTTACTATTTATGCTATCACATCGCATTTTAGGTGCCATGCTTAATTTTCGAAAACAACACTTCGAAAATTCATTTTCATCGCAACCGACTTTCTCAATGAGTATCTCGTATATTGTTTATTAAAAAAATGTCAGTCATGATGCACCTTCAGAAGCCTGTCACTAACAAAATTCTCCAAATAGGATATAATATTTGTTATCAGAATCATGGTCTGTGGATTGTTGATTTTAGGCCAGTTGGTTTATGGCTTTTTCTTTCTTTTTAAGTATTGGAAACTCTTGATGCATCTATCAGAACCCTGGGGACATGAGACTGCAGATGCTGGAATCTTGAGCAAAATACAAAGTGCCGGAGGAACTCAGTGGGTCAGGCAGCATTTGTGGAGAGAATGGACAGATTACATTTTAGATCAAACTTTGTTGAGTTTAAAGGGCTTGAAGACAAACTGAAGATGAGTCCAGACCCTAAATGTCATCTGTCCATTTCCCTCTACAGATGTTGCCTGGCCCACTGAATTCCACCATCACTTTACTTTTGCTCTATCAGAACCGTACATTGTAAAGATATTTGAAAGATTGCGGTCAGTGCTTCTATAATGTTTTATTTTACTTTTCTCTGTATTTGAGACCTTTTCCAATTTTGACCTTCACTAATTCATTACACTTCTTAATCTGTGCGTTTCCAGTGTAATTATATGTCCCGCCGCTCTCATTTTCAATAATTCAATAGCGAAACGTCCAACTGATTAACATTTGATATTTGCCAGTCCTTAATTAGTTCAAGTCTTCTTGCTTGTAATGCAATGTAGGTAAATATTCAGCCAAGCAGACAAGCTGTGAATAAATATCTTAACTGCAGGAATTAAAGTTGCGAGGTTTCTTTAATTATGTTTCATATAGTAAACTTGATCACGTTCACATAAAGACCAATATCATCCAGTTGGTGGTGAAGGGATGGGAAATCAGGTTTGATGTGATGATCCACTCTCATTCTCATAATGTTCCTCACATGGTGAAAATGTAAGCTCATGAACTGGCGGGTGCCATTAGTATGTAATCTGGTAATTCTACTCGTAATAATTAAAACGGTTAAATTGATTGTGCATAGCTTGCAATTATTTCTCTTTAGAAAAAATAAAGAGCTGATTTAACTAGGGTGTTTAAGATGATTGAAAGATATGGTAGGATGGGGCGGTCCAAAACAAAGATAAATAACCCTAAACTTAAAGCAACGCCTTTTAAGGTTGCTGTTTGGAAACACATCACATAGAAGATAGTAATGAAGAAACATTTCCCCTCAAAAATACCAAGAAAATGTGAGGCTTTGTCAATTGGACAAATTCAAAACTGAGATTAAAGGAATATTTTATAGGCAATTAAGGTTTGTGGGAAGATTGAATCAGGCTCTCTTAAGGCAGACTGAATTCCTTCCTCCTCTCCAAACATGAAGCTGAGGTGATCCATTTGTTACATTCAACAATTTCAGGCCCTGGGGTCTGATTAGCTTGTTTCTGCATCTGTTAAAATATTACAAGATGGAGGATTGTATTGCATGAAGCAATGTGGGTGAGTGTGAATGTAAAACAAACACTTAAAACCTCCTGGGGATACTGGTGAGTACTTCTGTATGTGACACCCAGAGACAACAGGATTCTGATACAGAACATTCAGAATGGTTCAATTTAAGTGGGTTTTAATTTACAAATCATTCGTATTAGTCTTAATTAACATTCAAACATGCAAATATTTGTAAACAGGAAAACACATGAGAGGAAAGGAGAAAGATAAGGAGAAAGAGAGGGAACATGAGCGAAGGAAACGGCAGCGAGAGGAGCAAGATAAGGCACGTAGAGATCGGGAAAGGCAGAAACGGAGAGAACTTGCCAGAGAACACTCCAGAAGAGAAAGGTGAAGGAAAATAATTTTCCTATGGGCTAGCAGCTGTTAAGCATATATAATGATTTAAAAAAAATGTAAATACAATCTATGGAAAACATGACAGTTTTAGTTTTGTTTTCTTTAGTAGTACAGAGATCAGATTACTTGCTTTTATGTTTTTTTTTAAAGGTTCTGCTTGGTTGTTCTGTGTTTAGTGATTAAAAATCTTTTTAACTAGCATTTTGTAACTGACAAAAAAGCTTATAAAATGATACCTATTGACTCTGATTGTAGCTGTTGCAGACTTGGCTAAAGTTGCAGAGATAAGAGTGGAACTAGGAAAGGATAGTACAATACTAAAAACTAGTTTGCACAAAGTCTTTTGGCTCTACAAATCATGTGGCTTAAAGAAGTATGGGCTGTTCAAGCTGAATTATTTAATATTTAGAAACTATTTTAAATCTGGGAATACGACAGAATAGTAATATTCTATTTCAATTATGTTCAAAAGTCTTTCAGTACTGAAGTCTAAAGATTACACAATGTGAACAACTCTAAACCAGGACATGTTGCATGTGTCTGCAGACATCTCAAAACACACAAATATTGCAAAAAGCGATGTACTTTAAATGAGTTGAAATCTCATCAGATTTGATGTTCCAACTCCCAATTGGCCCATAACAGCCATTGTCCTCGTGCCCATTCATCTTATCATGCCTCTTAAAACACACCTCACTCTATCGGCCAATGTGCTCAGCATTCATTTTGGTGTCGTTCCACCAACCATGCTGAGGCCATGACCTGCCCAACAACCATGGTCTGTCTGCTTATGTAATTTGGTTAATATCTGGGAGAATCATTATTTCAAAATTGCTCTTGCTTAAATCATATTTCCGAGGGGAACCTGGGCATATTTATTCTGTTGCTTTTAAAATAAGAAATGTAATTAATGCATTTGCAAAGAATGAGGTTTTGCTCTGGGGTCCTACATTAGAATTCCGTTTTAAAATACATCAAGGGGTTGAATAAACAAATAACATTGGGTGTACTTTAAAAATAGATGCTTAACAATGGCACAGATACATTAATCAGAAATTATGTTTTATTAATTAAAGACAGTCTCTGAAGTGTTAATGTGAGCTTGATTTTTGGGAAATGGCTCGTCTGTTTTTACTGGTAAAATATTTTCAATTTTTTTAAATTAAGTCTCTTAATTTGTCGAGTGGCATAGTTGAAGTTGGCAGGCAATTACTACTTTAATTGTTAACGTTAAGGAAAGAGTCCATTTTAAATAAGCGGGCATAATTTGACTGCTCTCTTCCCGCCCGACATGAAGTTTAGCAAAATGTTCAGTGACAGAGGTGGGACAATATAAATCACGTGGACAGTTCAGCAGATGTCCAGTGTGCTCTCACCTCTGGAATTTAATTTCTAGTGTCCTGGCTCCTCCTTTCAGCCATCAGAAAGCAGTTTCACGTACTGTCCACCATATCCTCACTGACCTAAGTATTATCCTGTCCTGTTATCTCAAATTTAAAAGCTTTTTTTTTCAACTTAAATCCCCCATTTTGTCCACCTCAAACTTTAGACTTTAGAGATTCAGTGCGGAAACGGGCCTTTTGGCCCACCGAGTCCGTGCCGACCAGGTCTCACCCTGTGCACCAGCACTATCCTATATACACACACTAGCGATAGTTTACAATTTTTACCAAAGCCAATTAACCTACAAACCTGCACGTCTTTGAGTGTGGGAGGAAACCCATGCAGTCACAGGGAGAAAGTACAAACTCCGTACAGACAGCACCCGTAGTCAGGATCAAACCCAGGTCTCTGGAGTGTAAGGCAGCAACTCTACCACTGTGCCACCCCAACTGGCTCCTTTCCAATATAATCATTCCCTGCACACTCCAAATGTTTGGAATTCAGGAGAAAAGCAATCTTTGTGACAAGAACCAGTCATTTGGATTACCAACAAGTGTGATATGGCATGGACAGTGAGAAAGAAGCTTAATTTGTGGCAGATCTATCAGGTCATTAAGGAACCTCACTGTGAACTCAAAAATCAGGCACTGGGTTTGCAGGGTGGGCATCTACTAGCTGTTTCAAAATGGAAGAAACAATGCCTGCAGTGTCACGAACTTGTGACATTGCAGGCTTTAGTCCTGTATTACTTAAAGGTTTCCGGCACATAACAATAGTGTAAAATATAGCCCGTAATAATGATCTTCTAAAAACTGATAGACAGTCATCCATATTGGTTTTGGTATTGACAATTATTAGCATGCATGGAAATATATTTGCTGAATTCTACAGATGGATTGTCTAAGTAGTTTTTTGTAATAGACTCTTGCAAACTTATAGATACAGTGTGAGGCAGGATGTGATGTGAGTTGCTACATGTGATCTGTAAAAACACCACTTGAGTTTTGGATTGCTTTTGTATATTGACAGTGCTTATGAATCTTCCAGGGACCGCCTTGAGCAACTTGAGCGTCAGAGGGAACGGGAAAGGAGAATGAGGGAGAGGGAACAACTGCAAAAAGAGCAATGGGAACTAAAAGAGCGTGAAAGACGAGCTGAGGACAGGCGAAAGGAGCGTGATATCAGGAGGGAAGGTATTTAGTTTAAAACACCCAGGCCTGGTGGCCCTTACAGGATTAGGTGCAGGACAGGTGCTTTATTTAAGATAAAGTTAATGTATTTGCATTTATCTATCTATATGATCCATGCAATGATACGCTTATTAAAAAGCACAAGGGATAATTACTCTTCACATTGCTCAGTGTGTTAACCCTCGCATTGGCCTTCCATCACAGATTTCCTGCTTCTCTGCCATGATACCTGGCGTTGCTCCTGAAAACCTGGTGACTGGATTGCTCCCTTACTGCCTTGGTTTTACAATAAGGTGCTGTAAACAGAAATTTGAATGGGAATGAGTCGGCGTTTCCCATTGCAGTTGTCATGCAGCAGCTTCTGCTTTTATTTCAGATTTCTAGCATCTGCAGCAATGTGAATTACAATCTTTGACCCTTATTTGGCCAGATGCATAACTTTGAGCTTCAGCTAGATGTAACCTGCACCGGTACATGATGATCACTTAAAGTACTTGATATAACTATCTGCTCAGTTTTGAAGGATTCTGCTCCACTCTCAATGCTCTGTGGCAGGTGATCTCCAACCCGTTGATTGTTGTATGTAAATGGGAAACTACTTTGAGCAATCCAGAAGATAATTGCTGGTCCAGGGGAAAGATCTTGTCTTCCAGGCCGGAACCATTTCACTAAACCAGAAGTTGTCAGTCCACTACGGGTTGTTGGACATAGGAGGGGGAACATTAGGTCACAGATGGGCCATATTCTCACTAACCAGTTGGCCAATGAATGGCTCCAATTCATCTATTTTAAATGTTGTCCTGGATGCTATCAGGGTGCAACATATCCGATCCGCTTTTACAACAACTTTTACAATTTCAGTCTGTTCTTTACTAAGTAGTGGTGCCTATTAATCAATTTATAGCCCGGACTCCCTGTGACCTGAAGCAGTCAACTCAGTGAAGGATTATGTTGAAGCACACACTCCAAGAAATCTATACACTGGACATGATCATTCAGCCCAGTGTGACCATGCCAACCAAAATGGACTCCAGATTAATTCCATAGAGTCATACAGTGCGGAAACTGGCCCTTCGGTCCTACCTGCCCATGCCAAAAATGTGGTCCATCTACACTAGTCCCACCTGCTCGTGTCTGGCCGGTATCTCTATAAACCTTTCCTATCCATGTACCTGTCTTTTAAATGTTGCTTATAGTTCCTGTCTCAACCACCTCTTCTGGCAGCTACCCTCTGTGTGAAAAAGTTGCACGTCAGGTTCCTACTTAATCTTTTCCCACTTACCTTAAGTTCCCTGATTCTTGATTTCCCTACTTTGGGTAAAAGACTCTACATTCAACCTATTTATTCCTTTCATGATCTTATACATCTCTATAAGATCAGCCCTCATTCTCCTGCGCTCCAAGGAACATTGCCCTAGCCTGCCCAACCTCTCCTTATAGCTCAGGCCCTCAAGTCCTGGCAACATCCTCGTAAATCTTATTTGCATTCTCTCCAGCTTAACAACATCTTTCCTATAATGGTAACCAAAACTGAACACAATACTCCAAATTTGGCCTCATCAGCATCTTGTAAAACCGCAACATAACATCCTAACTTCTATATTCAGTACCCTGACTGATGAAGGTCAATGTACCAAAAGCCACCGTAACCACCCTATCTACCTGTGACGCCACTTCCCAACTCGTAATTTGCATACCTGAAGGTTAAACAATAAAACAATGAAAGATAATCTCATGACGCTGCCCTTTAACTTTGTTTAATGCCTGGTTGTTGGAATTGATGAGGAATCTCCTGCATTTTTTCAGCAATGATGCATCACAGAGGACTGAATGATGAATATGCCGTGAAAGTAAAGCCCCATCATAGGAGCCACAGCCCAGTGTGGCGGCATGCAGAGAGGTTTGAACTTGATGAAAGGAAAAATGGTAAGGTCAACAAATTATTAACTTAATACATATTGTCTGAACAACAATAATAAGTCTGTACAACAAATCTGGTACAATGTTTTAACTAAATAAAATAGGAGACTCTAGTTTGAGTAATGTGGAGACTTATTGTGCAAAAGGGTTGTTTGTGTGCCTTATTTTATTTGCCCATTAGGGGAATGTACACAGTTAATGGTATGACCCTGAACGGCATTCATACACAGAGGGGTCAGGTCCGAGATGATCAATCTCTCAAAGTAGCAACATAACTAGATAGAGTGGCAAGGACAACATATGGTTTACTTGCCTTCATCAGTCAAGGCTTTGAGTATAAGACTCGGGAAGTGATGTTGCAGCTTTATAAAGCCTTGATTAGGACGCATTTGGAGAAGTGTGCACAGCTCTGTTCGCTCCATTACAGGAAGGATGTGGAACGTTGGAGATGGTGCAGACAAAGTTTACCAGCTTGCTGCTTGGATAAGAGGGTACTGTTTATAAGGAGAGGTTGGACAAACCTATTTTCTCTGGAACGTCAGAGGTTGACACCAGACCAGATATAGTGTCCTCCATAATGATTGCGTACAGTTTTGGTCTCCAAATCTGAGGAAGGACATTATTGCCTTAGAGGGAGTGCAGAGAAGGTTCACCAGACTGATTCCTGGGATGTCAGGACTGTCTTATGAAGCAAGACTGGATAGACTCGGTTTATACTCTCCAGAATTTAGGAGATTGAGGGGCGATCTTATAGAAACTTACAAAATTCTTAAGGGGTTGGACAGGCTAGATGCAGGAAGATTGTTCCTGATGTTGGGGAAGTCCAGGACAAGGGGTCACAGCTTAAGGATAAGGGGGAAATCCTTTAAGACCGAGATAATAAAGACTTTTTTCACACAGAGAGTGTTGAGTCTCTGGAACTCTCTGCCACAGAGGGTAGTTGAGGCCAGTTCATGGGCTATATTTAAGAGGGAGTTAGATGTGGCCCTTGTGGCTAAGGGGATAAGAGGGTATGGAGAGAAGGCAGGTACGGGATACTGAGTTGGATGATTAGCCATGATCATATGAATGGCGGTGCAGGCTCGAAGGGCCGAATGGCCTTCTCCTGCACCTAATTTCTTTGTTTCTATGTTTGGGACAAAGATCCATCAGTTATTTATTTGCCTCTGTACTCCACAATTTGAGATTTGTAACAGAAAAAAATCACATGTGGTTAAAGTGTAGATTGTCAGATTTTATTTGCCGCAAGGCCTGGCAGAGCATCACCAGAGAAGACACCCAGCAACTAGTGATACCTGTGAATCGCAGATTTCAAACAGTCATTGCATGCAAAGGATATGCAACAAAATACTAAAAATTGCTACATTTCATTTACGTGACGTTGCTGTGTCCCAAACGTATGATGCCCTGAAATGAGGGGGACTATGTATAAACACTTTTAATTTCTACATGGTGAAACCAAAATGTATAAAAATGGCCTTTATTAAAATCTGACATTGACCTGCTCCCATGCTGTATAGCCCTATGACTCCGTGACTATCCAGCCTCACACCTCAACCATCCCTAACTACCAAATCTCTGGGGAACGAGCTCATGTTAACTCCAATGTTGCTCAACATTTGTACTACTCGCAACATCCATTTCTTCTGAAGGTTAAACTTATTTCAGTCAGGAAAAAACTGGACAGAAAAGAAGAAATAAAGTGAGTGTAAGCAAAAGAGGCAGAGTGAGAAAGAATACGAGGTAAAGAAAAAAATATAAAATAGTAGAAAATCTGAAAAGGGAATCAAAGGAACTACTTTGCCGCAATGGATTGAATTGGAGAATTATTCGACAATGTCGCTAACATTTTCTTTCATAAATCCTTCTATCATTTGTGTTTTTTTCCTGCAGTAAAGGAAGAAAGGTATGAAGAAAAAGACCCGCCATCCGATCTGCAAGACATCAGCGACAGCGAAATAAAAACAACGTCTGGTGAATCTACCTCGGGTAGGTAGGGAGATGTGCTGGGCTTCCTAAAGCCAGGATGGATGTGTTATGTGTGTTGCGCATGTTTTGGCCCAGCATAATGTATGCACTTGTTACAAGTTGCCGCTTTTGCCTTATTAATCTGGATGTCTTTGAGCACCTCTGCAAAGGTCTGCCATGGATCTATATGAAGTTAGCTTAGTTTAATTTATTGTCACATGTACCGAGGTACAGTGAAAAGCTTTTGTTGTGTGCTAACCAGTCAGCTGAGACACTATGCAGATGCTCCCCGATATACGATGCTTCAACGTACTATATTTTGACTTTACGATCGGCATATGCTCGGCAACGACAGCAAGCCACACGTCATGTCTGGTCACATGATCGTAATGTGTTAAATGCATTTTCGACTTGCGATATTTTCGATTTACGATGGGTTTATCGGAACATAACCCCATAGTAGGTCGAGGAGCAGCTGGACATTACATTCAAGCCATCCGCAGTGTACAGATACATGATAAAGAGTGCAAGGTAAAATCAGATTAAAGATCGTCCGATGGTCTCCAATCAGGTAGATAGTAGCTCAGGACTGCTTTCTAGTTGCTGATAGGATGGCTTAGTTGCCTGATAACAACTGGGAAGAAACTGTCCGTGAATCTGGAGGTGTGCATATTCACACTTCTGTATTTCTTGACTGATGAGAAGGGGAGAGGAGGGAGTGACTGGGGTGAGACTCGTCCTTGATTATGCTCGTGACCTTGATGTGGCAGCGTGAGGTATAAATTTAATCAATGGTTGGTTTGTGTGGTGGTCTGGGCTGCGTCCATAATTCTCTGCGGTTTCTTGTGGTCTTTAATGGAGCGGTTTCCCAACCATTCTATGGTGCCCAATGAAATTCTTTCTAAGGCACATTTGTAGAAGATAAAATGCTTTCTACAGCACATCTGTGGAAGTCAGTGTCCATAAATACAGAAAGCAGAAAATAAAATTGCTACTAAAATCTGCTGGTTTTCTATAATGGATATTAAGTATAAAAAGATCCTGCAACAACACATGCACAGTAAGATTCTACTTGCTTTTTCCAGTGTAAGTCAGGAACAACAGGGACACTATTGATGGGTATAAAATTATGAGCGGTATAATTGGATAAATTGCAGGAAACCTTTCATCCTATCAAAGGTATATAAAATTGGAGGTTATCGATTTGGGTAAGAAATAAGAGTTAGAGAAGATCTGAGGAGGACCTTATTCACCCAGAGTGTTCTGAGTACCTTAAACACACTGCAGGAGAGAGGGGTCTTAACAGAGTCACTGGCAGCATGCAAGAAGTCACGTGAATCACCTGGCCATAGAAGACCACAGGCCTAGTGCTAAAGGTTGGGATTAATATGGATGATGTGGAATTTGTGGGCTTAATGAACAGTTCACATGCTATGTGACTCCTTGACTCTAATAGGGAATAAATCATGTTCAGCAATGGTGCATGATTCACCTCAAAAACAAGACTAAATAAGTCTCAGCACCAACAACAATTTTCACCCTGAGCAATTGCAACTGTAGCTTCATGTGTGAAGATTAAGGTGTTCCACATTTTGCTGTGTTCATTGCTTCCTTGTAATTATCAGAAGTGAATGTTCTTATCTGAATGCTCTTATCATGTATCCTCTACTCTTAAAAATAATATGAAACAATATGCTTAAACTTATGCTCGTTTCCCCCCCCCCGTAAAGTTTACATGTTGTGGTACTTCCACCTCCTGATCTCTTGATGGGTTTTTTTTTATTCCTCAATTTATTTCACAGGTTCTGCAACCGCTTCAGAGGCAGAGAGCAGTAGTGAGGGGTCTGAAGAATCACTAAGTCCATCTGAGGTTGAAACTGAGCCGTCTCCCGGTGAGGACAATTCCTAAAGGATTCCAGTACATAAATGCTCAAGCTAGCAAATTAAACTGATAAGATACAGGAAGTTTGGGGGTCAGATTTGAATGGGGGATTGTCTCCTATCATTTTCTGTTTATACATATTTAAGATATTAGGAGGAACAATCACTTAAATAATTTAGAACTGACATCATCTTTGTTCTAAAGGTTTTGAATTGCTTTTTGTTAGGAGAAATTAGTGAAGAGGAAGAGCAGAGCGATGAAGAAAGGCAGAATGGAAACCATCTCCAAATGGGTAAATGCCAATCCTGTACCTTCTACATGGCTCAAAGTGTAGCATATGATTGGTCCTGGGGCAAGGTGATTTGTTTTTCCTGATACTGAATTTGTTAGTTACAGAATCAAAATTTGACCATGATTCAGAAGAGAGTGTGGAGGAGGAGGATGAGGAGGAGATGGAGGAAGAGGAAGATGAAGAGGAGGAGGAGGAGAGCCCAATCTCAAATGCTCCGACTGAAGAAGAGTATGTTCCTGACTCCCCACCCGCTTCACCAGTCGAACTGAAGAAAGAGCTGCCACAGTACTTGCCTGCTCTCCAGGTAAACAACTGGGGCCTGACTGTTAGAGACATAATGTGGTAAAAGTACTCTGGGTCGGGCAATACCTGTGGTGACAGGAACTCTTCCACCTCTTTGATGAAAAGCCTGACCTCTTGAGTAGTTCCTGCAATTTTGCTGTTTATTTCAGATTTCCAGCATCGACAGTACTTTTAATCCAAGGTCAAAGAGGCCAGCCAACTATATTTCTTCTTGCAGAATCCTTGGAACAAGAGTAATGTCACTATGATTGTAGCTGTAACCTCATCCAGAAACAAGACTGCAAACATCCAACATTCATATCATCATGTCTTAAGCATTTGTTGAACTTGCGTTAAAAAATTGTTGATGAATGCTTCCAATGTAAATCGCCCACAGGTTACAGCAGGGGCATTTAAAGAGCTTGCGGTGGCATTTTCTTTCTGCTCATATTAACTGATAAGTCTTATATCTCAGTCCCTGACCTACATGGCACCCAAAACCCAAGGAAGAAGGGAATGCTGGAATATGGAACTAAAAACAGAATGCTGGAAGAATTTGTTAAAGAAGGAACTGCAGATGCTGGAGAATCGAGGGTACACAAAAGGCTGGAGAAACTCAGCGGGTGCAGCAGCATCTAAGGAGCGAAGGAGATAGGTGACGTTTCGGGTGAAGAAGGGTCTCGACCCGAAACGTCGCCCATCTCCTTCGCTCCTTAGATGCTGCTGCACCCGCTGAGTTTCTCCAGCCTTTTGTGTACCCCCCTGCTGGAAGAATTTAGTGGTTTAAGCAGCATCTGTGGGGGCAAAAGGTGTAAGTCGACGTTTCGGGTTGAGTCTGCATCAGGAGCTGTCGGCAATGATGTTTGCTTTTTCTGCAATGGGGGAGAATCAGCGAAGACCCCTCTTGCAATGCCACAAATCTACCACCAAAATGAACAATAAGATGCCTATGTTTATTAATCACCTTTCCACATCTGTGCAATACACCAAAATATTGTTTATACTTTGCTGTTCTTAGGGTTGCCGTAGTGTAGAAGAATTTCAATGTCTTAATAGAATTGAAGAAGGAACCTATGGTGTCGTTTATCGAGCTAAGGACAAAAAGACAGGTGAGGATTTGTTTTCATTCTAATTGTTTTGCACTCATGTCTTGTTTTGTTGCACTGGCTTTTTTTCTTTTTCCTCTCTTCTTGCAGAATTTCATGGGTAATATGTTTAAATAGTTTTTGTGCATCTGTGCCTGTGATGCTGCTGCAGCAAGATTTCCATTGTACCTGGACCTCACTGCACTTGTACATATGGCAATAAACACGACGAATCACACACATTTATGGCGGGTAGTCACAAGCCACATTCTTTCTGCAGTTTACCTGAAGCCTTCCACAACTTGAGATGTACAGAGACTGGGAGAAATGCAGTTGGTTTCATCCGTGACCTGTGATTTCACCGTCAGTGCTAGAGACTGGAATGGACCTCCTGTAATACTCATTTATGGACACTTTTTTTAAATCCATTTTTGTCATGTAGACATCACCGGCAGAGATAATATTTATTCTGAATCCCTAGTTGCATGCAAAATTGAGTTGAAGCTTTTGTGACTGCCCATATTTGAACATCTTTCATTGTGTATGTCCTGCCCTAGTTTAACTTCCCAAAATGCATGACTTCACACTCATCCAAGTTAGATTCCATCTGCCATTTCTTTGCCCACTTTCCTGGTTGGTGTAGATCCTTTTTGTAGTATTGCTCTAAAGTTTCTTCAGCCATGATCACATTGAATGGCGGTGCTGGTTCGAAAGGCCAAATGACCTACTCCTGCACCTATTGTCTATATTTCACTGGCATTTATTGGCATTAAATGCCATAAACTGGGGATTTTAGCGAATTGAGCCCTTTTTGTATCCTCAGTTTGGAAACACTTCATGTCTTGTGTTTTAAGTGTCATTCATCTACTTGCATTCACTTTACCTCTGATGTTCAACACTGTCTAGTCATATCTGACATTCTGGGTCAGGTGTCATCTAAGCCAGCTTTTCAAGTTCCATCTGGGCTGCACCATTTCCTAACACTTGTATGTTAATGCTTCCAATGCAGGGCACCTTTGTTAATGCAGGGCACTATTATTTCCAATCAAGGGTTTCATAGGTTTTAGACCAGAACAGTGTTGGACATGAGCATGCCTTTTGAGATCCTGTTCCTGTGCTTCTGACTGGCTACCCTATTTATGTACTGCCTACTATCTGTGATTATGACTGTCTACCCTATTATTGCCCCTCATAATTTTAAAAACCTCTCAGGTCTGCCCTCAGCCTTCAACGTTCCACAGAAAACAATTAGGTTGTTTTGCTTAATTTCACGTCACAGCGGTTATTCTGAACTATTTCTGATGTAATTAACTTTACTGGAAAGCCGCTGATAAATGTGCTATTCTTAATTGCCTCTATCAATAACCATTTTGGCGAAAACCAAATGGAGGAAAATTTCTTCAGAGCTTTTTGGTTGCATGGAAGCTAAGATCTCAGTTTCCCCTAACCCAGCATGCTGTTGAAGAGTTTGACTGTTGGCTACCTTTTGCGGACTTTTAACGTGAGAGGGAGAGAGTTTAAAGGAGATGCATGGGGCAAGTTTTGACACAGAGTGGTGAAATGGGCTGCCATTGATGGTGGTGGAAGCATAGATATTGGGCGTTTGGATGGGCACATGGATATGCAGGGAGTGGAGGAATCAGCAGCAGGCAAGTGAGATTAGTTTATCTTGGCACCATGTTTGGCACAGACATTGTCGACCAAAGAGCTGTACTGTTCCATGTTCTGTGTATCTTTGTTGGGATGTGTAAATGGCACAAACGTGTCATTGGTAAATTAATAGAGTTCTGACATTTGGAAACCAATAGTAACACATGTTCTGTGGGAAATGTACTACTTTCAGATGAAATCGTAGCCCTAAAACGATTAAAAATGGAGAAGGAGAAGGAAGGATTTCCGATTACATCACTACGGGAAATCAACACCATTCTGAAAGCACAGCATCCCAACATTGTCACAGTCAGAGTAAGTCAGCAACACATTTTCTATCTGGAATGAGAAAATGCCGCTTTTCTGGAATCGGAGGTTATCCCTGTACTTAGCTGGTCGTGTGTTAGATTTACAAGGGAATAATGCAGATTAATTTGTACATTGCTTTGTTTTAAGTCGGTTATTATGAGTGTGAGATGGTGTATTTAGCACCTCTGTTAGCTCTTGGAAGAAGAAATAACTATTTAGGCTTATAGTTGAACTAATGATGGGTTATAAAGATAGAGTGACATTTAATGGGGAGTAGGATTTAGTGCTGCTGTAACTCAGCTCCATGATACAGCATTTAGAGGTAATGTGAGACATGAAAGTAACCACTGAATATCTTGTTTCTGCAGGAAATTGTTGTAGGAAGCAACATGGATAAAATATATATAGTTATGAATTATGTTGAACATGACCTCAAGAGTTTAATGGAGACCATGAAGCAGCCTTTCTTGCCAGGTAAGATTGTTACGTATCTGAGCAATAAAAATCGATGAGACATAAAGCTTTAAAAAATAAATAAAAAGCTTCGAGGGCAGCAATATTGCCTTTTATAACATTGCTAATATCCTAAAATCTTCAAAAACTTTATTTATTCCAGAAATTCTTCAGCCTTACAAACTACTGCAAAATATTACCTTTGCTGTTTTGAGACCAGTTGGTCTGGTTACATGGATAGTTGTAAAGTTGTGCAGCATAGAACCAGGCCCTTGGGCCCAGCCTGTCCAGGCCAACTGTGATATTTACACTAATACCATTTGCCTGCATTAAATTTATGTGCCTCTACTTTCCTATCAAAATATCTGTAAAATGCACATTAAACATCAAACTTACTAAACAGACCTACATGGATATGACAAACACCAAAGGTCCCGCCATCACTCCCAGCGGTATGCCACTGCCTGTCGATTTTCAGTCAAAACACCTGTCCAACACTACCCCGCCTTCCATTACCAAGCCAATTTTGGATCAAATTTGCCAATGCATCTTAAATCCAAGAAGAACTCAGCAGGAAAAGCAGGATTTGGGGAGGGAATGGATGCTTGACGTAACGGGCCGAGAACCTTCATCTAGACTGAACTGACAGAGCAGAGCCAGTATAAAGAGATGGGGCGAGGGGTGGAACAACAACAAGCAAGTGACGGGTGGATACCAGTGAGGATCAGCCTGAAGAAGAGTCCCATTTCCCTCCACACATTTTGCCTGAGCCACTGAGTTCCAGTATTTTGAGTTTTGCATCAAATTTCAGCATCTGACATGTTCTTGTGCCTCCACCTCAGATCACTATGTGCTTTGATCTTTTGGACCAAACTATCATGTGGGACCTCATCAATTTTTCTTCGTTATTTCTCCAAAAATTACCCAAATCATATTTGTGAGACAGAATTACCTTTATCGTTTTGAGTGACTTATCAATTTCTCACTTTGACTTACTGTTTATATGCTTTATTTATAACTGACATTTATACAAAAAAACTTTCTACATGCATATTCATCTGTGAAATTATTTTTTTTTTTCCACTGTAGTTCCTCATGTAGGTCAGATGTAAATCAGCCATTTTGCTATTGAATGGCGGAACAAGCTTAAAGGGATGAATAGCCTCATGTGAAAAGGTTAGAAGGCTGATTGGGATGCTTCAGGAGGAATTAAATTTTTATTTGACGAATTGATTAGGAATTTGAAGGTAGCAACTGAATTGCAGATGTTTAGTTTAAAGATGTAGCGTGGAAACGGGCCCTTTGGCCCACCAAGTCCGTACTGACCAGCAATCTCTGCACATTAACACTACCCTACATGCACTTGGGACAATTTTACATTTATACCAAGTAAATTAACCTACAAACCTGTACGTCTTTGGAGTGTGGGAGGAAACCAAAGATCTCAGAGCAAATCCACAAAGTTCACTGGAAGAACGTACAAACTCTGTACAGACAAGCACTCGTAGTCAGGACCGAACCCGGGACTCTGGCACAGTAAGGCAGTAGCTCAACTGCTACACCAGCGTGTTGCCAAGGTGTTGGAGGACAGAGTTTGTGGCTAGATGTGGGATGACAAGAGGTCTGACAATGTTCTCAGTATGGGAAGGCTGCACCATCTACCTCAGATGAGATGGCACAGAGGAAGGGTGTAGAAGCTGCAGTGAGAGCAGAACAGGAGAGCTTAATGCCCCTGTCCCACTTAGGAAACCTGAACGGAAACCTCTGGAGACTTTGCGCCCCACCCAAGGTTTCCGTGCGGTTCCCAGAGGTTTTTGGCCTCCGGCAACCACTTCAACTAGCATCGCAACCGGCGTTGACTAAAAAAATTACCGATTTTTAAAACGGAAACCACTTTCGACCATTAGGGAGACTGATTAAAAACCTCCGGGAACCGCACGGAAACCTTGGGTGGGGCGCAAAGTCTCCAGAGGTTTCCGTTCAGGTTTCCTAAGTGGGACAGGGGCATTAATCTCTAAGTTGGAGCTTAATAGTGAAATAACAAGTACAGCGAAAAAACAAAATGGTATAGCCATTCCACAGAAGCTTATTTAATGTGGTGGATAATTCTCACAGAGGCTGGATGTGGACAAACTACATGGGTCATAAAGGAATGAAGTTCAGCTAGTGTTGAGGAAAGTGAAGCCGTGGGTGTGAATGGAATTGTGTGAATGGAACAATACGAAGGTCGAGGAATAGCCATCAATCTAGCTATTGGTTTCAGAGAGATTAGACGTAGGAACACACTGCAGTGACCTTCACGGTATGTGCTGGGGTCGTGATGCTGAGCTCCCAGGTGAAAACGTGGGAGTCTAAAATTGGTTGCTTAATTTACAGGTGAGGTTAAAACGCTTATGATTCAGCTTCTCAAAGGTGTTCGACATCTTCATGATAATTGGATCTTGCATCGAGACTTAAAGACATCTAATCTCCTGCTCAGTCACTCGGGAATACTCAAGGTCAGTCCAGCTGTATGAGGAAATAGATATAACTGGGTGCGTTTCTACTGTGCTGAGAATAGAATCCAGTGCACTTGTGTGTGGGATAGGTTGTCGAATACGTTTATGATCCCTGTGTGCAAAGGTAGATGTTCATTCATAAACGTGAATTTTTCTACCAACTGTGTGGACCAACCAACTTTTGTCTGTGGAGCTCTTTGTCTACTCCACCTTTGATTCAAGGTGATTTTCTTCCTTTTCCCTGCAGGTCCTTCATTCTCCAGTCTCCATTCCTAACAGGTGGGCAACAAGTGACCTGTTCCCAGTCATAAAACATAGAACAGTACAGCACGGAAACAGGCCCT
This sequence comes from Okamejei kenojei, assembly GCA_035221665.1. Lineage (NCBI taxonomy): Eukaryota > Metazoa > Chordata > Chondrichthyes > Rajiformes > Rajidae > Okamejei > Okamejei kenojei. Next base: position 14,311,935 of record CM069162.1, read on the forward strand.
TTGGCCCACTGTCTGTGCCGAACATGATGCCAACACCAACTCTTTATCTTCCTAATCCATAGTCTTCCATTCCCTGCATATCCAAAAGCTACTATCGTATCTGCCTCCATCATCATCCCTGAGTCTGTTCCAGACACACTCGATCCTCTGCTCATCTCCTTTAAACTGTTGCTCCTATCACCTTAAACTTGCGTCCTCGGAATATTTCCATCTTGCGTAAAAGGTTCTGACTGTCTACCCCATCTACACCACTCATAATTTTATATACTTCTATCGGGTTTCCCCTGTTGTTCCAGAGAAAACAATACCAGTCTGTCCAACGTCTCCTTGTAGCTAATGCCCTCTAATCCAGGCAGCATTCTGGTGAACCTCTGCACCCTTTCCAAAGCCTCCACATCCTTCCTGTAAAGGGGCAATCAGAACTGCATGGAATGCTCCAAATGCAGTATAACTAAAGTCCTACGAAGCTGCAACCTGGTGTTCTGACTCTTATACTCAATGCCTCAATCAAAGAATGCAAGCATACATATCATGTTCCAGGATCAGGCGCAAGCACACGGCAGAGTGGTACTGGAAGAGAAATCAGTTTATTCCCTATATCTCTGTTATTCTTCCCTCTTCACCTCTGCTTGTTGGCTTCTGGAAAAATAAGTAATGGGATGGCATCAGAATGTGAGAGGCTTGTGTGGATACACAGTCTGTTCATTGAGTCTTTTCTGCTGAGTGCATGCTGTCCAGTGTGTATCATCATCACCACTGCATATAGCATCACTGGCAAACAGTTTAAAGCAAACATAGGGCGTGTCTGTTTTTAAGATGAATAGTGAATTTAACATTGTGACGGGTTAACCTAGTGTTTGGCACAATATTCATTTGATGTCCACCTCTTCTGTTGAGAGATGTTCTGGGCATGTTGAAGAAGGGTCTCGACTCGAAACGTCACCCATTCCTTCTCTCCAGAGATGCTGCCTGTCCCGCCGAATTACTCCAGCATTTTGTGTCTACCTTATGTTAACCCACGGTGTACTGACCTAAAATCAAATATTCCTAAACATTCACTAGATTGGTGACTTTGGACTCGCCCGAGAATACGGATCCCCATTGAAGCCGTACACGCCAGTTGTCGTGACTCTCTGGTATCGGACGCCTGAGCTGTTGCTTGGAGCAAAGGTGAGTGATTCTGGGCCTGAGTTAGGGGATGTTGTTCAGAGAGTAAACAGAACTAACAATATCTATGTTTCTGGTTAATGTCGCAGATCAGCACGATAGTCACATTGTCTTTATTGATTCCGTTCAGTTGATTTTGATTAGAAATATTCATTATTGCATCATCTTGCCATTGTGAGGTCCTGGCTCCTAAGTCCCCTTTCACACACTGAAACCCTTGCTCCCTCTCACTCTCTGGGCCCCTGGTATCTGTGCTGCTGTGAAAAGTACTGGGTCCCCTTGAAAATATATTATTTAACTGTGTAACGTCCTTTTAATGAAAGTGAAATCCGTGTGCGTTATGAGTATTAATAATCCGGAAAATCTGCTCGGTTCACACCACCCAAGTCAGTGTTTTAATTTAGGTTGCCAATAATTATTAACAAAATTGTATTTATAAAGTTTTCCACTCCTCCCCATTCACCCCCCGCCCCCCTCCCTCCCTTTATCCACACTGAATGAGCTGCTTTACTTTATAAGGCAGGTGTTACATCAGTCGGCAGTGATCATGAGTCGTGCTGTTTGTTGCAGTTGTGTAAAAATGTAATTTACTTTGGAATTTGTTAAACTTAACGAGACAGGATTGTTACAGTTTACTTTGACCACCGCGGATGCCCTACCTCAGTACCTCTTTACTGCTTGAGTCCAGATCTCCGTTGCTTTAGTCTGAATGTTCAATGGGATTGTATGGTTGGGTTTAGGTGTATTTACCCTGTTGGGTGTAGAACCATTGAAAGTATGCTGGAAACCATTGGGAAACAATCGGTTGCTTTGTTTTCTGTGCAGGAATACTCGACGGCCATTGACCTGTGGTCGGTGGGCTGCATCTTCGCTGAATTCCTAACCCAGAAGCCCCTGTTTCCAGGGAAATCGGAAATAGATCAGATTAACAAAATCTTTAAGGTAAAGCACCTTCTCGAAACCACCCATGCAGCTCAATTTCAGGTGGACACCTGGATCTCTCGCCTCCCATTTCTCATTAACCAAGATTACTTCCTGCAGCTCTGAGAAACATTGTGGTGGATTTAAAAACCAAACTAACAAAGATATTATTGTGTGTGTGTGTGTATGTGTATATATTTATATTTGTACGTGTATATATTTATTTATATATATATATGTGTGTGTGTGTGTGTGTGTATATATATATATATATATATATGTGTGTGTGTATGTGTGTGTGTGTGTATATATGTGTGTGTGTACTTTTTTTTCTTATTTATCATATTGTTTACAGTGTACTATGTTTACATTCCGCTGCTACAAATTAGAATTTCATTGTTCTGTCTGGGACATGACAATAAAACATTCTTGACTCATGAAATTCACTGAGATATGCTAACAATTGCGGACAATTAAAAGAGCAATTTAATAAATACATGGAGCTGGCCATTTTATATTTCTACGTAATGCTGGGCTGTTCCAACGTGGCTCAACCTCCAGCTGGTCTGAAGGCTCTGATGTCCACCGCTTACTGCTTCATTTCAACACTGAGTTGGGCCTGGAGATATGTTTATACTGATCTTAATAATACTGAGTGCAATCACTACTAAAATCTGCTGGGCCTTCCAGGCGCTCACCAATCATCGTGAAATAGTCGGCTCAATGTTTTATTACAATGCTCTTGTGATTAACTTCAAATTATAAACATTTTGCTTAGTGATTTCCCTTTTGGGTTGGTTGCATTTAGAATTTGCTGGAATGTTTGTTTTCAGAATGAATGACGGTGACTTTTGAACAGACAATGAACTCAGTTGGTCACTCCAGATAGACCTCTACAAACTTGCAGCCAAGAGCAAAGGCATGCAAGTCTTTGTCTTAAAGACTTGTAACCACAGGCGCACCTGCATCTCCATCAGGGGCTTGTGTGTTTGGTTTAGTTTAGAGATACAGTGCGGAAACAGGCCCTTCGGCCCACCGAGCCCATGCCGACCAAACACTGACACTTTCCCACACACACTAGGGACAATTTGCAAATATACCAAGCCAATTAGCCTACAAAACTGTACGGCTTTGGAGTGTGGGAGGAAACTGGAGATCCCGGAGAAAACCCACGCAGGTCACCTGGAGAACGTACAAACTCCATACAGACAGCACCCGTAGTCAGGATCTAACCTGGGTTCCAAGCGCTGTAAGGTAGCAACTCTACCCCTGCGCCACCATGCCACCCGGTGCTTCATTGTTGGAAATTCAGTCAACATGCCTCTAATTATCTCGTGTGGTATCAATCTAGTTTAATTTTTGGTTTTGTTTACATCTTTGTAGTTGCACAACAGGATCTGAAGTCTATTGAAAGTGAAGGTTAAGTTTTACAGAGCAGCCTATCTACATTGTTACATTGAGCTGTGATCACATTTCTCTTGTAGGAGTTGGGGACACCAAGTGAAAAGATCTGGCCTGGTTATAACGACCTTCCTGCAGTGAAGAAAATGACCTTCACCGAATATCCCTTCAACAACCTGCGCAAGCGGTTTGGTGCCCTTTTATCGGACCAGGGATTTGATCTCATGAACAAGTAAGTGAGGACATGTCTTGGTTTAATGATTTAATGAATTCCATGTAACAGAAGTAGAGCCTGGAAGGAAGTTGCTGCAAATCTTTGCACGGGCAGATTACGTGATCAACTAAAAGTTGAAACCTAGGCAAGAGTGCTTTAAGGGTCAAATTTTCACTCCTATCTCGAATATAGTCTGGATTAAATCGTCTGCTTGTTGTCGCTCATGTACTCCTTCTGGTGGTGAAGCTCCCAAATTTAATGGCTTGTCTAAGCCTAATTGCCAATGGATGCATTCCAGAAGTCAACATATAGCCTTGTCATGACAATCTTAAAGTGGTAAAGATTGTTGATGAATGCAGTGGAAGAATTCCCCGTGTTTCTGCTAGAGATTGTGCTCGAGTTTGTTCATTAATTGTTTTGATTTTGTATTTGTATAGTGCAAGGAAGCCACCATTGTTTCTTGCAGACAATAACTTATTAGCAGGCATTGTATTGTCCTTGGATGATTGCTAAATGACATTAAAGCTCTGATCATCCACGCAAATTGCTTCTGCTGGTCCAGTATCACTCATTAGCTTGGAGTGTGTGCAGGATCCAGAGTAAGCAGTCAGAGACGGGGGTGGGTTTTCAGCCAGATGTGAGGTCTAGAGTGATTGTACGTTACTCACTCCCTTATACTCACTGGGTTCACTCAAAGTTTATTATACTGTTGCGTGACATCCAGTGGTTCAGAAAATTTGGTGATTCCCCACCCAAGTCCCAATGGTACTGGATTATTGGAGTTGTCCCGTACCTTGGCGATTGTGCTACGTTTGTCCCCACTCTAGGCTATCTAATCACAACTTCCTTCCAGTTATCTATAGTTGTGCTCTATGCCACTTTTCAATCACAAAATTATATTGTTCCCAATTTGGAGACTGTAAATGGCAACAATAGGAATACATTCCATCCGCTGGCAATTGTATAGACACCCTGAACAAGCTCAACACACAACAGAAGCATGAATTGTAAAAGCAAAAAACATAACAAACGTGTTGTTAAATAATGGCTAGAGCATCGTAGTTTAATGGTTTAAAAACAAAGTCATAAAATCATTGCCATTAATTGTTGTAAACTGTACTGATTGAACAAGTATTAAATCTAAAAGTGACATCTTGTGTAAATACAAAGATTAAATGCAGCAGTTTTATTTATAGCTTCAATATTTAATTCCAACAAGTCATTACTAACAGAAGTGATGTGCCTGTTGGTAGCTCCGGAGTCGGAGCGTGCGGCTGGGAATGGACTCTTACCTGTCTTACCTGCCAAGCTTCTTGTATGGAGGATGGTTCTCCCAATAGATGTTTCGATGCTTTCTGTTTTGAACACAGATTTCTGACCTACTGTCCAGCCAAGAGAATCACGGCTGAGGAAGCACTGAAACATGACTACTTCAGGGAGACACCTCTCCCCATAGAGTCAGCCATGTTCCCAACTTGGCCGGCAAAGAGTGAGCAACAAAGAGTGAAACGTGGGACCAGCCCTCGTCCGCCGGAAGGTGGTCTTGGATACAGTCAACTGGTGAGCATTTACGCAACATCCTTAACTCACACAATTGCAGAACATCATTTATCGTGGAACTATGTTCGGTGTGAAGATGAACGGGCAGGTGTTATACTTCCTGGAGAAATAACATGAGAAGTGGAATGGCTGGTGGGAGAGTGGTGCAGGAAGATTCAGAGGGCACAGGCCCTGTGGAATACTGAGAGGAGGGGAAGATGTGAAGGCAGTGGAAATTATGATCTATTTAATGTGAAGACTATAGCAGGCGAGATGAGAACAAGTGGAGTCCTGTCCTTGTTCCGTCTGGCTGAAAGGAGAAGGTGATGATATAAGTGAGAGAAGTAGAGGAGATGTGGTTGAGAGTCCCGTTAACGATGGTGGAGGGAAGGCTGGGGTTAAAGAAATAGGAAAACATTTTGAAAAGAACTTGTGGGGAAAATCACATCAGAACAGAATGTTTAAGACTTTAAAGCAGTGGAATGATTGAGTAAGCTGTGGTGGCTCTCATTTTGTGTGTGTGTGTGTGTGTGTGTGTGTGTGTGTATACATATACATATACATATACATATATAATATATATATATATATACACGCACACAAATAGTTCAGTTTTGCTGATGAGGCAAGAATTGACACCATTGAATCCAGTCTGCATGGAAATATTAAATTAAAATGTATCACTGTGTCAGGTGACTGGATAACAGTGGCAATGCTAGCTCATCCACTTTGGTCCCAAGGACAGATTAGAGCTTCTCCAAAATGGCCGAGGGCCAAGACTCAGGAGTGATCCCTGCCTTGACTACGACTCAGTTGCACAGCAGGCTTCTGCAATAAATGCCTGTGAGGCTGCGGAGGCAGAATGAGCACAGGGTGGGAAAGGAGCCGGGTCATGAAGCAACGAGTGAACAGCTATTTTGTATTGTTCTATTCAAACTATTTCCTTTCACAGGGAGATGATGATCTGAAGGACACTGGTTTCCACCTGACGACCACAAACCAGGGAGCCTCTGCTGCCGGCCCAGGCTTCAGCCTGAAGTTTTGATGCAGGCACAGGAGAGAGGACAATAGCTGAGGGCAGGCAGCCTGTGCACAAACTGCTTGGATACAGACATTCGCCATGTTTCTCATTTCGCACTGCGGGTCGACAAGGTTCTTAAATTTTTTTTAAGGCTTTTAAACTATTCATTTGTAAAATGTAAAATAATTCAATCAAGTTATTTGCAAAGCAGAGAATAATTGTGAAACTTGACTGGTCAAAGTGGAATATTTTGTGTACATGTAGAGTTTTGGTAAATTTAAAAATAAAGTCCCTTAAAAAGGTTTTAGTTTTGCTGTTCTGGGCATAGATTCCTTTCCCTTGACCATGTTGAGCTGATAGTAATTACTTTTTAAAAAACAACTACCTTTCAGTCTTGTGGATAGATACAAAATGCTAGAGTAACTTAGTGGGACATGTGGTATCTCTGGAGAGAAGGAATGGGTGACATTTCGGGTCGAGATCCTTTTGTCAGACCTAAAACATCACCCATTCCTCTCCAGACATACTGCCCGTCTCGCTGAGTTACTCCAGCATTTTGTGTCTATCTTTGGTGTAAACCAGCATCTGCAGTTTCTTCCTACACATTTCAATCTTGTGGGTTTTATGTAAGGGCGACAACTTGCACAATGCAGCAATTCCTTCTCTGCGGGCTCCGAAACATGGCCATGGTGCGAACTGGAGTGAAAGCTGCACTCTGTACATCAGCTACTTGGTGTCTGGTTCAGCTACCAGGAGCTGGCTCAGGAACATACTGCCTATGTCGGATACAGGTAGTTTAAATATTGATCACACAATAAAAGATGGCACAAGTTGAAGTTGATTTCTATTTGCAAACCCAAACATGAGATCAAGTTCTATTTATTTCAAGGACTCTGTGCAACCAGTGATTTGGACCACTCCGAGCTTCTTCCAGCACTCACTCAGTCACCTCCAGAGATCTGTTACACATTTTGGCCAACAGTGCAGTTTTTGCTCCACTCACCTTTGTGAATCCCACAGCAACACAGGCCGTCTAGGCGCGACAGTACATTTAGAGACAAAAATAGACCTACTATAACCAGCTGAACATTTTGACCCATTGGTCATCTGCAGTTTAAAGCACCTTTAACAATGACTGCATTATATACAAAGTGATTTGTAGCCCAAGCAGAAATTTCCACAGTGCAGGCACAGGTCTCGATTATTTATGGGAACAATGCTTGTTCGGTAATATCGTAAAAATACAGTCAAACATTTGACTCTGTCACAAAGTCTCGTCGGTTTAAGAGGATTGTCCCAAACCTGCATGAAATGGTTCTTATCTTTTAACCTTCAGCAGCCAGGAATATTTTGTGAGGATTTTGCTGCCTTTCTTCACCACGCATGTGTAGACTCCTTCATTAATCGCATTGGCGATGATGCTGAGCTTATTGCCCTTCATGTACAGGTATCCAGGGTATGAATACTCCAAGAGTTCGCCGTCTTTGTACCACCTGTAGAGAGAAAAGCATTCACTCTATAGAATTGGCTGTGTCCCTTTCAGGACTTCTACTGCTTCACACCCACATAAATAGTTTTGTGAAATTGAATAGTATAGCAACACACAGGAACAGGCCCGGTGTCCAACGAGGTTTGCGCCACCGGGATCATGATGCCAAGTTTAGAGATACAGCACAGGATCAGGCCCTATGGCCCACTGTGTTTGCGCCGACCTGCGATCCCTGCACGTTAACACTATCCTCTATACACTGATGGCAATTGTTACTAAGCCAATTAACCTACAAACCTACAAGAGTGTGGGAGGAAATCGGAGCATCCGGAGAAATGCCACGCAGGTCATGGGGAGAACCTACAAACTCCAAACAGAAGCAGCCGCGGTCAGGATCGAACCCGGTCGCTGGAGCTGCATGGCAACACCTCAACCAACATGCCACCATCTTTTGTGAAGTAGAATAATATAGTACCACACAGAACTAGGCCCTGCGGCCAACGGTGTCTGCTGAACACGATGTCTACTTAAACTGATCCTTTCTGCCTGCATGTATTCTATATCCATGTGCCCACCACTCTGTGGTTAAAAACATCCCCGCATATACACTGTATTCTTTAATTTTTTCATTTCTGACCTTGTAGCTGTGTCCTTCCATATTTAACATTTCCACCCGGGGGAAATAAGGTCCAGGTGGTCTAGCCAGAATTTTGCCTTTTATAATTTTATAAACTTCTGTTAGGTCTTCCCTCAGAAACTAATACACCAGAGAAAACAATCCAAGTTTGTCCAACCTACCCTTATAGATCAAACCCTCTAATCCTATCTGGTAAACCTCTTCTGCACCCTCTCAAGCCTTCACATTCTTCTTGTAAAGGGGTGACCATAACTGCACATAATACTCCAAATGTGGCCTAACTTTCTGGTCTGCACCAACCAGCGATCCCCGCACACTAACACTATCCTACATGTGCTCGGGACAATTTTACATTTACACCATCCCAATTAACCTACAAACCTGTACATCTTTGGAGTGTGGGAGTGTAGTTAGTAATAAAATCTTTGGATCTTTATAATGGTGTAAAGCTTCCGTTATTTGTATGGTCATCACTCAACAGGGAGGAAACGTAAGATCTCGGCGAAAACCCACGCAGGTCACGGGGAGAACATAGAAACTGTACAGACAGCACACGTAGTCAGGATCGAACCCGGATCTCTGGCGCTGTAAGACAGCAACTCTACTGCTGCGCCACCGTGCCGCCCTTATATTCCCAACTATATGTCCCAATCGATGAAGGCAATAAGACCATACACCTTATTTACCTGTGTTGCTGCTTGCGGGGAGATGTAGGCTTGGACACTAAGATCCTCCTGTATATCAATGCTGTTGCGTGTCCTCCATATAACCGTATACTGTCCCCTTGCATTCAACCATCTAAACTGCAACTTGCCCAAATTAAATTCCATCTGTGATATCGTTAACTGATCTATATTATTTGAAGCTTCTTCACTGTCTGCAATTCCGCCAATTATGTCATCTGTAAATCTCCGTGTGCTTATACAAATGTAATTTAAATGTTGTTATTGTACCTGGCTCAACCACTTTCTCTGGCAGCTCGTTCCATATATGTGAAAAAGTTGCCCCTCAGGTTGCTTTTAAATCTTAAACCTATACCCTCTAGTGTAGGAAGAAACCGCAGATGCTCTTTTAAACCAAAGATAGAAACAAAATGCTGGATGAAATCAGCAGAGAGAAGAAATGGGTGATGTTTCGGGTCGACACCTTTCTTCAGAAGTTCTTGATTAATGAAACAAATTAATTTTTATTTTAACAAATTAAAGAAATTAAAATACTGAAATAATTAGAAATATTGCATTGAAGTAAGTAGATTTTACCTCCAAGCTTTGATTATCCAGACTGGGATCCAACAAAATTAAAGGGAATTACGCTCCAAAACCAGGCCTGACTTTGGATAGGCATGTTCCCAGCAGAACAGTGCTCTCCTACGCACTCTGTACGGAGTCTCTGGTGCATTCCCCTCACAAACCCAGCTCCAGCCAGGAAGAATCACCGTGATAAAATTCCAGGGTAGACAAAATTGCTGGAGAAGCTCAGCAAAAATGCTGGAGCTCCCCTTCTCAGCTCTCCCAAAGCCCACTGTCTCCTCCTCTTCCTTTCTTCTTCCCGCACCCCACCCTCACATCAGTCTGAAGAAGAGTCTCGACCCAAAACATTGCCTATTTCCTTCGCTCCATAGATGCTGCCTCACCCGCTGAGTTTCTCCAGCATTTTTGTCCACCTTCGATTTTCCAGCATCTGCTGTTCCTTCTTAAACGTAATAAAATTCCAGGTTGGTTGGGGACAAAGTGGAATTCTACAGTGTGTTCTGGGTTGGCTCAGCAGGTGGCGCTAATGGACAACATCCAGTTAACATTGCCAGTGGCAATGGGATGAATGAACGCAGTTTCATTTACTGAAGCTTCTAGTATTTAAAATGCTGGCAACACTCAGCAAGTAGAGGGGAGGTGGGATGAGTGCCAATGGGGCAATCGGTCTGGAGAAGGATCCTGACCCAAAACATCATCTATCCACGTTCTCCAGCTGAGCTACTCCGGCATTTTGTGTCTACTTGGTAAACCAAGGAATCCGCTGTTCCTTGCCACTATTTTGTAGATGGGGCATCTTGGTCGGTATAGGCAAGTTGGGCTGAAGGGCCTGTATCCATGCTGTATGACTCTATGAAGGTCGCCCATTCAGAGATGTTTAAAGACTTGTCAGAGTTGTTACAGCAATGAATCTGGCCCATATATCCCTCTAAATCTCTCCTATCCATGTGCCTGCACAAATATATTTTCATTGTTGTTATTGCACCCGCCTCAACTACTTTGGCTCGTTCCTAAGTACGGCAGGAACTGCAAGGAGAGAGAGACAGCATTTCACATTTCAGGCTGTGGAACTCTCCCCACAGATGCTACCTGACCTGATGAAGACTTACAGCAAACTTTGCTTTAAGTTAGATTTGCAGCCCCCCCCCCCCCCCCCCCCCAACACAAGACCAGACTAACGTCGACCTTCCTCAGCAGATCCACGGGTGCCGACGGCTCCCCTGATCTCAGCTGGCACAATCATCTGGAAACAGTGTTGATGATTCCATTGTCCGGTTTGTCTAGAACCTGGGGTTCAAGATCCCAAAACAATGAGCTATCAGCCAGCGCTGGTGTCAAAAAGCTCTCCTGGACACCCCATATAACCAGAGATGCCAACCCTAAATTTAGTTCACAGTAACATTCAACCCATTTGTCCGTAACAAATGGGGTTAAATGCATTTCTCTCCGTAACATACTCACTTGGGGTTGTTGCCGGCGGCTATGCGCCTGCGCACTGGTGCAGATCAGCGGGCTGCCGGCGGGCGGGTGCGGCACATGCGCACTTGGCAAGGTTGCCGGCGGGTCTGCGCCTGCGCACTGGGTGGGGGTGGGGGGGAGGCCCGGTGATGGGGCTGCCGCGAGCGGCCGGCTGGCGGCAAGAAAGTGCCGCTGATCTCGCGGGCCGGCGCCGCCCGGGCTCTGGGCCGGGCGTGGCGTGGCTCGATATGGCGCCAGGCCCGGCAACCCTCCCCCACTGCGCACGCGCGGCCACTGGGGCCCGGCAACCCTCCCCAACTGCGCAGGCGCGGACACTAGGGCCCGGCAAAGTGCCGCTGATCGCGCGGGCCGGCAAACCGGGGACACATGGCGCCGGCGTTCACCACGGGAGGAACACTGGCGCGGCGGTGTTCCGTAACAGCATGTTTGGCTGCCGGAACACCGTAAAAAGGTTATTTCGCCGGGACAAAATACGGCGAATCCGGGACACTTGGCATCTCCATATAACCTCCACCTCCTCTGAGCCTTGTACAGAAACGTTTCCTAGGTAACATTAGGGAAATTGATATCCCCCTGTACTATATCCTCATATATATCACATCTCCCTACTGCTGCCTACATCCCTGTTCCTCTCACTCCTGTTCACTGTCGGGAGGTCTGTAATACTTTTTCAGCAAAGTGATGTCTTGCCCAGAGTAGGTGAATCGAAGACCAGAGGACATAAGTTCAAGGTGAAGGGGAAAAAATGTAATAGGAATCCAAGGGGTAACTTTTTCACACAAAGGGTGCCGGGTGTATGGAACAAGCTGCCAGAGGAGGTAGTCGAGGCTGGGACTATCCCATCGTTTAAGAAACAGTTAGGCAGGTACATGGATAGGACAGGTTTGGAGGGATATAGACCAAGTGCAGGCAGGTGGGACTAGTGTAGCTGGGACATGTTGGGCTGGGCCATAATCAGCTTAAACTGCGGACAGGACAGTGCTCCCCCAACAGCAAGGAGCCGTGTATGTACCCGACACAAAATGCTGAAGTAACTCAGCAGGACAACAGCATCTCTGGAAAGAAGGAATGAACCTGTGGGCCAGGCTCAATCAGTCTGAAGAAGGGTCTCGACCCAAAACATCAACCATTCCTGTTATCCAGAGATGTTGCCTGTCCTACTGATTTACTCCAGTATTTTGTGTCTATCTTTGTTCCTTCCTACAACTTATAAGTACCAGCATCTCTTTGTCTGCAAAAACAGCACTGACTGATGGGAGCAATTAATGTGCCTGTTCCCTTTTCACTTCCCCCACTCCGTCGTGCAAAACAGTTCTGTAGTCGGGTCACTGAGTTCCCCGTCCCTCCCTCCTGTCTCCACCACATCTCAGTCTGTGCTGTGTTATAAGAGGTTCATTCTTTAGGTCATTCTGTCCCCCCCCCTCCCCCCCCCCCCCCCCCCCCCCCAACTCTACCCCTCCCTGCCCTGCTCTGTCCCAGACCATCCCCACCAGCCTCAGCCTCGCCCCCACCCTGCCCCTTTCCCTTCCCCACCCATGTCTCTGGCCCACAATACTGGAGTAACTCAGCGGATCCGGCAGTATCTCTGGAGAAAAGGAATAGGTGACATTTCAGGTCGGAACTGCAAGATGGAGCCCGATCCACAGGCTCTATCTACTTCCATTTTTGAGGTGTCACTGGACAACTGGGAGGAGGAGGAGGAGGAGGATGGCAACAATCTTTGCTTTCCCCAAGGCTAAGCCTAGCCAACATGTGCAGTTTACTGCAGACAAAGAACTGTCCACATTTTTTTTAAATCCCTGTTGCAACTTGCAAGCTGCAGGACTGGTTCAGTGAAGCCTCTGCTCACCGTTTAATCCACTCACAGCTCCTTGCCACAAGTATGATGCTGGAGAAACCAAAGACCTTGTTTATTCTGGCATGGGTCTGAGAACCTGACACGAGGCTGGCAGTGCTGGAGAGACAGAGTCTTCCTCAGGAACACTTCGTGAAAAGTAAAACAACTTTCAGGAAAAAAAAAAGTACACTCTAATTTCAGTCAAACCTTTCACTACACTGGGATGCCCCAGGGGGAACGTGGACAATGGTCGTGATGCACTGAGGAACCATGGCAGCCATTTCCTGAATACCAAGCTCCCACAAGCTGACAACCAGATAATTCATTTAGCGACAGGTAGACACAAGGAACTGCAGATACTGGTTTTACAAAGAAAGACAAAAATTGCTGGAGTAACTCAGGGGGTCAGGCAGCATCCTTAGAGGACATGGGTAGGTGACGTTTCGAGTCCAGACTCTTCTTCAGAATTCCCCAGACATGTGTAGGAAGGGACTGCAGATACTGGTTTTGTGATAGACACAAAAAAGCTGGAGTAACTCAGCGGGTCAGACAACATCTCTGGAGAGAAGGAATAGGTGATGTTTCGGAGCGAGACCCTTCTTCGGACTTCAGAGTTACTCCAGATTTTTGCGTCTGTCCCCCAGACATATTCCAGAGAAGAGTTTATCTCAAACTAACGCTGTCTGTTCTCATTCACCCTCAATTACAAGTAGTTTCTGCAAATACCCTGGGCACAGGGTGCGCCTGTACAACGAAGGAGATCGTCAAAAGGAAATTTGAGGCTGGCGGACTGGAACATCCAAGAGTTTCCACCTGATAGCCCAACTCACCAAGCCCCTGTGGGGTTGGTTGAGGCCATTCAGCCAACACCTAGCACCTCCCATGAGCTCGTTGTCTCGGGACAGAGGCTAAGAGGCCAGAGGGTAACGTTCCTACACAAACAAGCAAACTCTTTGTAATTCATCCACAAATGTTGATACAAACTAGAGCAAAGCATTTTGGTGAGCAAGGCATCTGGTCCCCGAGGACATATGATACCATGGCCGTGAGCAATTCAATCAAAGCTCGGATAAACGGATTAATTCCATAACAGTGAGGCTGATCTGGATCCTTGCCAGTTCATTTTCAGCTCCTTAAGCTGCAGAAAGAAGTTGGATAATAAGCATCTATTTAAATTAGACTGAGTTGTAAACAAAGATCAAGGCACAAGGACTAAGATTTAATTCCTTGGCCTCAGAATGGAGATCAATATTATTTTCCAAAGAGAAGTGGGAATGTGTACATGTGACATTGAAGAGCAGTGGATTGGGTGCACGGGTTCAAACTGCTGAGATTAAAAGGTTCAGACTTCTGGCTGCAACCCCTCTGCAGAAGCTAGGATGCATTGAACTGACACACAGAGGAACAAACAGCTTCAAATGTTTCCCGATGATAGACACTAGTGAAAAAGCTGGTGTAACTCAGCGGGGCAGGCAGCATCTCTGGAGAAAAGGAACGGGTGACGTTTCAGGTCGAGACCCTTCTGGAAGAAGAACCCAATCAAAAGAGATGGGTGACTTTTAGGGTCTCGACCCGAAACGTCACCCATCCCTTCTCTCCAGAGATGCTGGGTGTCTCGCTGAGTTACTCCAGCTTTTTGTCTCCATCTTGGGCTTAAACCAGCAATTGCAGTTCCTTCCTCGACCCAATGTTTCCCACTTGCGTTCTGCCCCCACGAAAACCCGCGCGATGGCCTGGTGGTGTCATCGTGCTGTGTGACAGGTTGTGCTGGAAACACATTGCTGGGACTGAGAAATGCACTCAGCTCACTAACACTGTTAGTGTTAACACAACACAAAACTACGAGCTCGGAGTGCACCGCACTTACTGCAAGGTTCCTTTCTTGTGGGCTATCTTCTGTCCACAACGAATTGTAACTTTTCTTCCCTTGGGAACTCGTTTAACCTTAGTCCTGGGAGGGATGTTTGTCGGAGCGATGGTCGGAAATGGAGGGTCTGCAGAACAAAGGTTTTCACACTTATATTTGTTTATCTTTCCAACTACACAACCAAATCAATGTTCAAATTACAAAGTAAAGTCTTAGACAAGGGATAGATGGGACGGATGGGGCAGCTGGATATAACAATTGAGACGTGGAGAGAGATGTGAATCATAGAATCATAGAAAATAGGTGCAGGAGTAGGCCATTCGGCCCTTCGAGCCTGCAACGCCTTTCAATATGATCATGGCTGATCATCCAACTCAGTATCCCGTACCTGCCTTCTCTCCATACCCCCTGATCCCTTCAGCCACAAGGGCCACATCTAACTCCCTCTTAAATATAGCCAATGAACTCGCCTCAACTACCTTCCGTGGCAGAGAATTCCACAGACTCGCCACTCTTTGTGTTCATAGCAAAAGGATTTGAGTACAGTTGTACATGGTCTTGGTGAGGCCACACCTGGAGTATTGCGTACAGTTTTGGTCTCCTAATCTGAGGAAAGACATTCTTGCCGTAGAGGGAGTACAGAGAAGGTTCACCAGACTGATTCCTGGGATGGCAGGACTTCCATATGAAGAAAGACTGGATAGACTCGGCTTGTACTCGCTGGAATTTAGGAGATTGAGGGGGGATCTTATAGAGGCTTACAAAATTCTTAAGGGGTTGGACAGGCTAGATGCAGGAAGATTGTTCCCGATGTTGGGGAACTCTAGAACAAGGGGTCACAGTTTAAGGATAAGGGGGAAGGCTTTTAGGACCGAGATGAGAAGATCTTTTTTCACACAGAGAGTGGTGAGTCTGTGGAATTCTCTGCCACAGAAGATAGTTGAGGCCAGTTCATTGGCTATATTTAAGAGGGAGTTAGATGTGGCCCTTGTGGCTAAAGGGATCAGGGGGTATGGAGAGAAGGCAGGTACAGGATACTGAGTTGGATGATCAGCCATGATCATATTGAATGGCGGTGCAGGCTCGAAGGGCCGAATGGCCTACTCCTGCACCTATTTTCTATGATTCTATGAAAAAAGATCTTCTTAACTCGCGGTTTAGGTCGCTGCCGCCCCTCTCCTCCCACAGTGCAACATGGCTGTGGTAGCGGGCATATCTCAGCCTGTGCCCACCGCCAGGGTGAAAACCAGAGCAGGAGGCGAGGCAGCTGAGAGTAACGACAGTGGGAAATGTTGGTGAGAGAACGACGGCCAACAGTACTGTACCTCTGCAGAAGTTACAGAAATGGGGGCAATACTTCTTCATAAAAGTTTGTCGATTCGTACAGAAGCCCTTCTGTGCCCAGGAGGGACATTCCTCGTGTCTGTCCAGGCAACCTCAAATTAAAGAAACAGGATGAGTCATTAGCTGAGCAATCCTTCAGTATAATGTCCCTCATCCTTACCTGTGGCACATTCCCCACAGGCTCTGACAGCCCCACAACTCATTTACCCGCTCCTCCTGTGTGTCTGGACCTTTCTACTCTCCCCACAATAGCCAACGTTGTTTTCAGTCGTGTTTTACTATTGCCTTGCCTCTTGCACATGCTTTCTTTTAGAAATGTTTGTGTGTGATTTATGTATAATTTGTTCTTGCGAGTGGCCCGAGTTGTCCGTGCCTGTGATGCAGCTGCTGCAAGACAGGTGTTTATTGTACCTGTACTTATTGTACTAGTTCACCTGGCCTGACTTGCAGCGAGAGGCTGTTCAGGGGCATCATCGCACCAGAGATAGCGATAGGTGGTCAGCGTTTAAATCTATGAATATCACGACTGCTCCTTGAACTATGTGTGTGTGTGGGATTGACGGCACAGGAGAAGCCCATTCGTGAGTGGGCCTGGTGATGGTGGAGGCAGATATGATAGTTGCATTTTAGAAGCTTTATGATAGGCATACAGGGAATGACGGGATAGGGAATATGTCGATAAGAGTTGGTCGGCATCAGGTTCAGCAGATACGTTGTGGGCCAAAGGGCCTGTTCCTGTGCTGTACTCTTCAATGTTCTATGTTATTCAGCCCATCTCGTCCATGCTGCTGTTCATGCCAAGAGGTCCAGAATGAGCTTGGTGGCAGGGGGCAGGGGGCGGTGGTGGGTGGATGCTGTCCTGGTTGGAGGTCTGTGACCAGCGGTGCAATGCAGGGGATCAGTGCTGGGACCTGTATTGTTTGTGATATCGATTAATGACTCGGATGTGTATGTAGGAGGCATGATTAATAAATCTGCAGACGACACTAAAGTTGGTGGTGTTGTAGAAAGTGCGGAAGGTTTCTAAGGCTACAACAGGATTCAGATCAGATGGAAAGTTTGGTGAAGCATCGCAAGATAGAATTTAATCCTGACAATGCAAGGTGATGTATTTTGGGCAATTAGATTAATAATCCTAAACCTTCACTTTTTTGGGGTATTATGGGTTTTACAGATTACTATCTTAGTCCCCCTAGTCCCCACCCCTTCAGCCGTCGCATACAACCCATAATCTTCCGATAGTTTCGCCACCTCCAATGGGATCCCATCACTAGCCACATCTTCCCATCTCCACCCCTTTCTGCCTTCCGTGGAGACCGTTCCCACCGCAACTCATGGTTAACTCATCCCTTCCCACCCAAACCGCCCCCTCCCCAGGTACCTTCCCCCCTGCTACAGCAGGAGAAGCAACACCTGTCCCTACACCTCTCTCGATTCTGTCCAGGGACCCTGACAGTCCTTTCAGGTTAGGCAGAGGTTCCCTTGCACCTCCTCCAACCTCATCTACTGTATCTGTTGTTCAAGATGATTCATACATCAGCGAGACCAAACGTAGACTGGGCGATCGTTTGGCCGAACACCTTCGCTCTGTCTACCTGGACCTACACAACACTTTAATTCTCCTTCCCATTCCCACACAGACCTTTCTGTCCTAGGCCTCCTCCATTGTCGGAGTGAGGCTAATCGCAAATTGGAGGAATAGCGTCTTATATTATGCTTGGGCAGTTTACAACCCAGCGATATGAATGTTGATTTCTCTAACTTCAAGTAACCCCTGAACTCCCCTCTCTCCATCCCTCCCGTACCCAGGTCGCACCAGGTTCCCATTCTCACCTAGCAAACAGCTAACAATGGCCTGTTTCTTTTATCATCATTACTTTTTTGCATATCTTTCATTAATTAGTTCTACATTTCTCTACATCACCATCTATATCTCTTGTTTCCCTTTCCCCTGACTGGTGTAAAGAAGGGTCTCGACCCAAAAGGTCACCCATTCCTTTTCTCCAGAGATGCTGCCTGTCCCGCTGTGTTACTCCAGCATTTTGTGTCTACTATGTTTGCATATCTATTGGGCGACTGCACGTAAGAATTTCAGTGCATTGTTTTGGGACACGCGACAATAAAACTCTCTCTCAACTCTCGAGCAGAGATGGTCAATGTTTGTCTTTGAGATCAGAGATGTATCGGCATTGATATTGATTTATTATTGTCATGTGTATGGAGACAGAGTGAAAAGCTTTTTGTTTGTGTGCTATCGTATACGAGTATGACAGATAGTGCAATGAGAAAACTAGCCGAGTGCAGAGACAGCATTACTGTCTCTGAGGCGACAGCCCCCTCCCAACCCCCTCCCCTGTGCAGTGAGGCCACATGGTCCCAGCAAGGGGGAGGGTTGACAAGTTGGGTGGGTCCATTTCTGCTGCGTAAACTGCAGCTTGGAAATCACAATTCCAAACCACAACCCAGATCTTATTTCCCAAGAGCAAAGGTGGCTGATTTATCGAGGGAAAGCACCGGCTGTCTTAAGATTCCTTGGCCGAGATTCTCCCTGATCTTTGGGAACACAATGACATTGGCCTAAGGCCCAGCCCGGGGAACAGCAGGAAATCGGAAGCTGTGTCTGTTCCCAATGGGGAGGGGGCACCTGCAATGGCAGATGGGCCGGGGCTGGGAGGGCTGTCAGTGCACCAACTGTGTATCCGCCTGTGTATCACAAACCTCAGCCACCTCAAACTCCAGACTGTGCAGTGCAAGCTGCTCACCCTCACTCCCTCACTGGTCCTCCTGCATACAGAGAACAGTACAGCACAGGAACAGGCCCTTCGGCCCGCAACGTCCGTGCGAAACAGTGTGCCACGTTAAACTAATCACCTCCCTGCACGTGCTCCACATCTCTCCATTCCCTGCATATCCATGTATCCTTCTAAATTACCCTTAGATGGCACTATGGTATCTGCCTCCACCACCTCCCCTGACAGCGCGTTCAAGGTTCCCATGACTCCCTGCGTAAAAATCGTTCCCCGCACATCTCCTTTAAACATTACTCCTCTTACCGTAAAGCTACGCCATCTATTTTTCTCCGCCCCTTGAGTTTTATATATTTCCACCTTGGAGAAAATGTTTTGACTGTCTACCCTATCTATGTCTCTCCTAATTTTATAAAGTTCTATCAGTTCTCCTCTCAGCTTCCAACATACCAGAAAAAAGTACAGTCTTCGTCTGTCCAGCCTCTCCTGACAGCGAATATTCGCTAATCCAGGCAGCATTTTGGTAAACCTCTTCTGCGCTCTCTCTAAAGCTCACACTTTCTTCCCGTAATGGGGCGACCAGAACCGCACACAATCTTCCAAATGCGGCCAAACCCAAGTCCAGAGTGGAAATGTACCGACGCAGAGCAGCTCCTCACCGTAAAGCCTCCAAATGCCCCATATGTCGTCCGCAGTGATTTTGTCTTTTCCCGTGAGAGTTGCGTTCCTGTTCATAATCGCCTTGGAGTTCAGCGAGTGCATGAGGCCGAGGCTGTGTCCGATCTCGTGGGCAGCCACGTGCACCAGGTCCGTCAGCCACACCACTGCACGACACAACACAGACACATTGACAGAGCCATCAACCTTCGCAGCTGCACGACGACACGGCCACTCTCACTGACCCCCCCCCCGGTGGTAACTCCAGGTCTGTACCAGCGCACATGAGCCGTGACGGTACAAGGCACGAGTCAGATAAAGCTTGGACCAACGATACAGAGGCGAGGGTTCGAATCCCACCACCGGAGCATGGAGAGTTAAATTAATTAAATAATGTGTCATTAAGAGACAAGCGTTAGTAAGGCGACAAAGAGCCTTTTAAGTCGTGATTAACTGCTCCGTCTCACTGTCTCTGAGCCCAGACCCACAGAGTGGGTGGCTCTCATGACTATGGAGCCTTATGGTCAATAACATGGTGATTGAGCATTGGATCTGCCCACCCTGTGACAACAATACCCTTGAATAAAGAGTCCTGATAAAAACGTGGAGTGTCATTTGTCACACCGTGTCCTCAGGGTGATTCGGTTAAGGGTCAGATCACACTTACAGGTCAGGGATACTGGATTAGGTCAGACCATCACAGGCACTGATTTCCCCACCATTGAAGAGATCTACAGCAGGCGCTGCCTCAGAAAGGCAGCCAACATCAGCAGAGACCCACACCAGCCTGGCCACACACTCGTTGCACTCAAGAATCAAGAGTCAAGAGTGTTTTATTGTCATATGTCCCAGACAGGACAATTAAATTCTTGCTTGCTGCAGCACAACGGAACAAGTAAACATAGTACACAACACGAGAAAAAAAGTTCAGTGTGTGTATACACATTCACACTTACTCCATAAATAAACAAATATAGTGTAATTATAATAATAGTCTGTTATAGTTCAGAGGTTATTTGCTGTTGTGTTTAATAGCCTGATGGCTGTAGGGAAGAAGCTGTTTCTGAACCTGGTCGTTACCGTTTTCAGGCTCCTGTACCTTCTTCCCGATGGTAACGGTGAAATGAGTGTGTCCAGGATGGTGAGGGTCTTTGATGATGTTGGTCACCTTTTTAAGGCGGTGACTTCGATAGATTCCTTCGATGGTGGGGAGGTCAGAGCCGGTGATGGACTGGGCAGTGGTCACACTTTTTCCAGTCTTTTCCGCTTCTGGACGTTCAAGTTGCCGAACCAAGCCACGATGCAGCCAGTCAGCAAGCTCTCCACCGTGCACCTGTAGAAGTTCGAGAGAATCCTCCTTGACATACCGACTCTCCGTAATCTTCTCAGGAAGTAGAGGTGCTGATGTGCCTTCTTTATGATTGCATCGGTGTGCTGGGTTCAGGAAACATCTTCGGAAATATGCACGCCCAGGAATTTAAAGTGTTTTACCCTCTCCAGCATCGTCCCATTGATATAAACAGGGTTATGGGTCCTCATCCGTCCCCTTCCAAAGTCCACAATCAGTTCCTTGGTTTTACTGGTGTTGAGAGCCAGGTTGTTGTGCTGGCACCATTTGGTCAGTCGGTCGATCTCACTTCTATACTCTGATTCATCACCATCTGTAATTCGTCCAACACCAGTGGTGTCGACGGCGAACTTGATGATGGAGTTTGCACTATGTCCGGCTTAGCAAGAAGATTTAGGAGCCTGAAAACTCTAGTGTCCAGGTTCAGGAACAGCTGCTTCCCTGCTGTCATCAGGCTATTAAACACTACAACCTCCAAATAAGCTCTGAACTACATAAGCTTGGTTTTGTCTTTTTGCACTATTAGTGTTTGTTTTATGTATGTATGTATGTATGTGCGTGTGTACGTGTCTGTGTCTGTGTGTGTGTGTGTGTAGATACATATATATATATATATATATATATATATATATATATATATATAATTTTTTTTCATTTATTATATTGTTTGCAGAGTACCATGTTTCCATATTCTGTTGTGCTGCAGCAAGTAAGAATTTCATTGTTCTATCTGGAATATATAACAATAAAACACTCTTGACTCTTGGCCAAGTGGTCAGGACCAGGGGTTGTTCTGGCTGAGTGGTGCGTCACTGAAGCAGCCCAGTGTTACATCGGGCTCATCATTAATTACAAGTAAGCAACTAACTATGACTGGCAATTGGTCATCAGTTGAATTAAACATCCATTATCCCACCGAGATCCATGTCTCGTACTGGGAAAGGCAGCAACATTCCACGCAAGAATGTTTCTATTTACATTGGGAGGCCACAGCAAAGTTACTGAATCGATGCACTTTGGTAAATAAGCTGGCGGTGGTTTCGTCAGTATAATAAATGTGCATTTATCTGCACGGATTTGAGCACCTGAAGAAAACCCAAGCAGTCACAGGGAGAACATACACATTCCATGCAGACAGCAGCCGTAGTCAGGATTGAACCCGGGTCTCTGGCGCTGTAATGCCCCTGTCCCACTTAGGAAACCTGAATGGAAACCTCTGGAGACTTTGCGCCCCACCCAAGGTTTCCGTGCGGTTCCCGGAGGTTTTTGTCCTCCGGCAACCACCTTCAACTAGCATCGCAACCGGCTTCGACTAAAAAACCGATTTTTAAAACGGAAACCACTTTCGACCATTAGGGAGACTGACAAAAACCTCCGGGAACCGCACGGAAACCTTGGGTGGGGCACAAAGTCTCCAGAGGTTTCCATTCAGGTTTCCTAAGTGGGACGGGGGCATTTGG
Organism: Okamejei kenojei; assembly: GCA_035221665.1. NCBI lineage: Eukaryota > Metazoa > Chordata > Chondrichthyes > Rajiformes > Rajidae > Okamejei > Okamejei kenojei. Next base: position 14,334,313 of record CM069162.1, read on the forward strand.
CAGCAACTCTACCGCAGCACCACTCTGCTGCAGTTTTACAGGTACTGTTAAATTGTTCTGTTTTTGCGCAGACTCACCTTTCGCCCAGCTGAATCGCGTTTTACCCATTATCCAGTGCTCATAGTCATCAAAATGGATCTCTCCGTTAGTCGGGAAGAAAGCGTGTGCTAATTCTCCCGTTATTCCATCGAAACAGGGATGTGAAGGAGTTTTCAGGCAATCGGTGTGATTTATGGAATAAAACCCTGGGGAAGGAGGTGAAGAGTCTGATGTTAATGGTTCGACGTTAACAGCTACCACATCAAAGTGGCTTCACGGGGAAGCTATAATCAAATGTGTCATCAACTCCCCTGCCTGCTCTACAATTTGGGATGAATCACTGAGGATTTGGTTTTGCCTTGAGACTGCTCATTTTTTCCCACTCTTGAATGAACTGAACTGTATCGGTGACACTGTCCTTAAACCCAATGAAATCTCAAAGAGGCAGATGGGCACTGAGTGAAGGAGATGATGGGGCCGGGGGCTGGGGGGGGGGGCTTGGTCAGAGAGTGAGAGAAGAGAGCGGGTGAATGAGAGAGAGCATCATACAGCACGGAAATAAACCCTTTTGCCCAACTTGCACAAACCGACAAAGATGCAACATCTACACTAGTCCCACTTGCCCGCGTTTAGCCTTGCCCTGCTAAATCCCTTTCCTATCCATGTATCTACCTAAATGTCTTTTAAATATTTGCTACAGTACCTGCCTCAACTACCTCCTCTGGCAGCTCATTCCATATACCTACCACCCTCGGTGTGAATATGTTGACCCTCGTATTAAACCTTCCCCCTCTCACGTTAAAGCTGTGTGGCACAGTGGTATAGCGGTAGAGTCGATGCCTTACTGTGCTAGAGTCCTGGGTTCGATCCTGGCAATGGGTGCTGTCTGTATGGAATGTGTATGTTGTCCCAGTGACTGCTCGAGTTTTCTCTGGTTTCCTCCCACATTCCAAAGGCCTGTAGGTTTGAAGTTTAATTGGCTTCTGTAAGTTGTCCCTAATGTGTAGGATGGATCTAGTATGTACAGGGTGAGTGTTGCTTGGTGCGGGCTGAAGGGCCTGTTCCCACATAAAGTATGTCCTCTGTTTCCTGATTCCCCCACTCAGTGTAAAAGACTCTGTGGATTCACCACATCTATTCCCCTCATGATTTAACACACCCGTATAAGATCACCCCTCCCCCTCCTGTGCTTCAAGGAATAAAGTCCCTATAGCTGAGGCCCTCAAGCCCTGGCAACATCTTTGTAAGTCTCCACACTCCTTCCAGCTTAACAACGCCCTATACCAAACCTGAACACAATCTCCAAAGGCTGCTTTATCAAAGTCTTGTACTGTTGTAACATTATATCCCAACTTCTATACTCAATACCCTGAATGATGAAGGCCAATGTGCCAAAAACCTTCTTGACCATTCTTTTAACTTGTGACGCTACTTTCAGGGAATTGTGTGACTGCATTTCAAAACCGCTCTGCTCCACAACACTCTCCAGGGCTCTGGCATTCACAGTGAAGGTCCCCAAAATGCAAGACCTCACACTTATCTGCATTAAACCACATTAACCATTCCACAAACTACTTGTCCAACTGATCATGGTTCTGCTGTAATTTTTGACAACTATCTTCTCTATCCGCGATACCAACCAACTTTAGTGACATTGGCAAACTTCCTCATCATGCTTTGAACATTCTCATCCAAATTGCTGGAGTAAACCACAAACAAAGCAAAAACAAATCCTGAGGCACACACTAGTCACCGGCCTCCAGTCTGAAAAACTACTTTTCACCATCACCCTCCGCTCTTTTCCATGAATCCAATTCGCTTTCTAGTCGGCTCGCTCTCCCTGGATCCCATGTGGTCTAGCCTTCCAGAGCAGCCTATCATGCAGAATCTTATCAAATGTCTGGCTGAAGTCTATATTGGCATTGTTTACAGCTCTGCCCTCTCAACCTTTTTGGTTACCTCTTCAAAAAACATGATCTCCCACAAACAAAACCATGCTGACCATCCTTAATCACTCCCTCTCTATCCAAATGGACGCATATCTTGCTCCTCAGAATTCCCAGAGTGTGCCAGAGAGTACCAGAGAGAGAGAGCGAGAGCGAGAGCGAGGGGAAGAGAGCGAGGGGGAGAGAGCAAGGGGGAGAGAGCGAGGGGGAGAGAGCGAGGGGGAGAGAGCGAGGGGGAGAGAGGAGGGGGAGAGAGCGAGGGAGAGAGAGCGAGGGGGAGAGAGCGAGGGGGAGAGAGAGAGAGGGGGGAGAGAGCGAGGGGGAGGGAGCGAGGGGGAGAGAGCGAGGGGGAGAGAGCGAGGGGGAGAGCGCGAGGGGAAGAGAGCGAGGGAAAGGAAGAGGAAAAGAGAGGGAGGAGATGATCAGAGAGTGAGGAGAACTTAACTAGGGCTTGTTTGATCCTTATCAAATGTCTGTGCACCCCCTTTTAAAATGCCCTCACAATCAACCTTTGCATAAAACCATTGCAGGAGCTCACCAATTTTAATATTAGCCTCGGCCTCTGGAGGAACCTTAGTAAAATTGAACGGAGTGACTTCACTCCACATTTGGAAAGCTGTCGCGATCCCTCTCACTGTGTCTTCTTCACTCAGGGTCTTTGGAAAGGACAAAATCCTGTGGAGAGAGGAAATGCACTTTGCTGAAATGATGTACGTGACATATACCCCTGAGAATGTGCAGATTTAGCAACTTCCTCCTCTGGAATGAATTCCTTTCTCAGTGACTTCCAATCTTGCACCTTGACCAGCAACAGGATGAGGCCCCTTTGACCTTTGACCCCTGACCCCTGACCCTGAGCTGCCTTCCCATATAATCCCAACTCTCTCCTCATTTCCCTCTAGTTGTCAAATATCTATCGGACTCAGATCCAGATTGAACAATTGCTGAACAGAGAATTCCAAGCTCCTCAATGAGCCGGTGGGTAACGTTCCAACTTCCAGACTTTGCCGCCAAGTTTCAGACTCCCAAACCAATGGCAGCAATCATCTCCCTCTGCCCTTTCACTGATGTTACTACCCTGAAAACTGGGGTGATGTGGTTTATTTTGTTCTTTTAAAAAAGTTTTTTTGGAAGCTTACAACCCAATGGTATGAACATTGAATTTTCCGATTTCAGGTAATACTGCCTGACGCAGATGGAAACAGGCCCTTCGGCCCACTACGTCCATGGCGACCACCGATCACGCGGTCACACTAGATCTACATTATCCATCCTCTACACATTTGGAGAAATTTACAGAACCCAATCACTCGCACGTCTTCGGGACGTGGGAGGAATCTGGAAGCAGCCAGAGGAAACCCACGGGGTCACAGGGAGAATGTGCAAACTCCACACAGACAGCATTCGTAGTCAGGATTGAACCATGGTCTCTGGTTCTGGTGATTGGAAGGGCTTACTGTAACGACACCCCATGGTCCCACAGTAGGAACTGGGGTAGGTTTGGGTTTATTGTCATCACGTGTACCGAGGTACACTGGAAAGCTTAGTTTTGCATGCTATCCAATCAAATCAAATACTATATATAAATTCAATCAGGCCAAACTCAAGTTCAATAGGTAGAGGAAAAGGGAAGATTCAAGTGCTGAATAGTCCTCGGTATTGCAGTGCATCAGTTCCACGGACAAAATCCAAAGTCCGCAATGGGGTAGCCGTGAATCGAACAGTACCCTAGTGTACAGAATGTCAATTGGCTTTGAATCTTGTGCTGGAACATCAATTATTCAATGCTGAACTGGCTGATATTTTGTCGTTTCCTTCATTGTTAAACAATGATATCCCCACCATGAATATAAATCAGATCAGGGTTGTGTTCGGACTGCTAAGACTTTTGATTTGTAAGTTCAGGTAACGAGAGTGTGGTGGCAGTGGTGGTGGGATAGCAGCTGGAATTCTCAGATGAGCTCCTGGCCCAGAGTGGGTGGGGGTAAAGAATATGGGGCATTTGGAGTAGGGAAGGGTGGGAGTTGAGCAGGTTGTGGAGGGAAAAGGAACTGAGTGGGAGGGGTAATGGGAGAAAGGTGTCCACTGGCCGGGGAGGGGTTAGATGAGAAGGAGGTGGACAGTTTACCTGACATTGGACGATTCGATGCTCTTACCACTGGGCTGTAAGCTGCCCAAGCGGAATGTGGGGCGCTGTTCTTCCAGTTTGGATGTGGCTTCACGCTGCCTGCCCATGGAGTGGCCAGGACAGAAAGGTGAATGGGAATTTGATTTGGTGGCTTTGATTTGAGAATTAAGGGACAGAAGTTTAGGGGCAACATGAGGGGGAACCTATTTACTCAGAGAGTGGTAGCTGTGTGGTATGAGCTTCCAGTGGAAGTGGTGGAGGCAGATTCGATTTTATCATTTAAAAATAAATTGGACAGGTATATGGACGGGAAAGGAATGGAGGGTTATGGTCTGAGCGCAGGTCGATGGGACTAGGGGAGAATAAGTGTTCGGCATGGACTAGAAGGGCCGAGATGGCCTGTTTCCGTGCTGTAGTTGTTATATGTTACATATATGAATGGGAGGGGGAGTTAAAATGAATGATCAACAACCGGGCGATCCAGCCGGCCTTGGTGGACCAGGCATGTGTTCGGTGAAACAGTCGCTTAGTCCAAAGATCCTGTAGCGGAGCAGGTCTCGTTCATGTGGGGATGCAAAGAAATTTGTTCACCAGCGATTGAGTGAGATGGAGTCGGGGCGGGGATGGGTAAATCTGATTGTACAACAAGGCAGTGTAGTTATAAACAACAGAGGAAGCAGAACCTGGTGGCTAAGGAGCAGACACAAGGTGCAGGGGGGAAACTGCAGATGCTGGTTCACTCGGCAGATGGACACAAAATGCTGGAGTAACTCAGCAGGTCAGGCAGCGTGTCTGGAACACAAGATGCTGTCTGACCCACAGAGTTACCCCAGCATTTTGTGTCTGGGATTCTGTTTAGCTTCTGGTCTCTCTGGATTCAGAAACCTCACAGTACAAACTCGTGATAACTTTCACGCTGAAACTCAGCGGGTGCAGCAGCATCTATGGAGCGATGGAAATAGGCAACGTTTCGGCCCGAAACCCTTCGGGTTTAGACCCGAAACGTTACCTATTTCCTTTGGGTTTCGTCCCGGAAAAGTTGCCTATCTCCTTCGCTCCATAGATGCTGCTGCACCCGCTGAGTTTCTCCAGCATTTTTGTGCACCTCCGATTTTCCAGCATCTGCAGTTCCTTCTTAAATAACTTTCACGCAGTTGTCGCCCGACCCTGTCCTTACTTGTAGGTTAAGTTGAAGTGCCGCCACTTCAGCATCTGCGGGGTTAACGTGTATCTCTTGCTCCGTGCCCGGTGTGGGTGCGAGTCCAGCCGCTCCACGTCCAGCTGCAGGTAACTGGGGAACGCGTCTTGATGCTGGGGGGGTGGGGGTAAAGCCACAGGTCCCTTGATCAGCGGGCTTCACAAACCTGCTGCTCAGCAGATAGATACATGTACAGAAAATGCACAAGAAGAAAACACCACCACGACCCCCCCCCCCCCCCCCCCCCCGCAACGTCGATAGCAAAACCAGCACCACTGGTATAAGAAGCCGCTGTCTCTTGCAAGAGAAACTTCACGTTTCCAGCGGCATGGACATTAATACTTAACGTTGGGTGGGACAGGGTTGACGGAGGCATTGACGTTGAGGGGCAGGTGGGGAAACCGGGGACATGTGGAATTCTCTGTCTCTGGAGGCAGGTTCTCTGGATACTTTCAAGAGAGAGCTAGATATAGGGCTCTTAAAGACAGCGGAGTCAGGGGATATGGGGAGAAGGCAGGAACGGGGTACTGATTGTGGATGATCAGCCATGATCACATTGAAGGGCGGTGCTGGCCCAAAGGGCCGAATGGCCTACTCCTGCACCTATTGTCGATTGTCTATTGTGTACAGAATTCACCACATCATTGAACATGTTGCAACAAGCTGTGCGCCCAAGGTGAGATGTGGAAGTTATTCAACAATTCACAGGGTTTAGGGGCACTGTTAACTTCGCACAGCTGCCAGTTTACATATTGTGTTGTGCTGCTGCAAGTAAGAATGTCATTGTTCTGTCTGGGACAAGTGACAATAAAACTCTCCTGCCTCTTGAAAAGGGGGCAGCTTGACTGGTTGCCGCTTGACAGTCATTCAGTTGTTGTGCTCAGGCAATACTTCCAATGACAAGCACTCCTGTGATCTGAGAGGAAGACATTGACTGGTCAAACTGTCTCACAACGCCCCTCTAACAACTCCTCAGAGGGGTTTACCATCTGAACGAGACTGTGTCTTAGTTCCACGAGACTGTGTCTTAGTTCCTCGGTGCGGGAATGCTCAACATTCAAAAAGTAGAAAGCATTTTATCGGGATGCATCACAACATGGTTTGGGAATAGCTCCATCCAAGACCTTAAGGAATTGTGGACGCAGCCCAGACCTTCAAGCAAACCAAACTCCCTTCCATTGAGGGTACACAAAAAGCTGGAGAAACTCAGCGGGTGCAGCAGCATCTAAGGAGCGAAGGAGATAGGCGACGTTTCGGGTCGAGACCCTCTTCAGACTGGTCAGGGATCAGGGAAACGAGAGATCGGTGATGTGGAGAGATAAGGAACAATGAGTGAAAGATATGCAAAAAAGTATCGGTGATAAAGGGAACAAGCCATTGTAAGCTGTTTGTGGTGTGAAAATGAGAAGCTGGTGCGACTTGGGTGGGGGAGGGAGATAGAGATAGAGGGAATGCCAGGGCCCGAGGGCTGAGGGAGAGGTGGGAAGGGGAGGAGACCGCAAGGTTAACAGAATTGAGAAAAATTCAATATTCAAGCCCAAAGGATGCAGACTCCCAAGCGGAATATGAGGTGCTGTTCAGCTTGCGGTGTTTGCTCACTCTGGCCGTGAGGAGGCCCAGGACCGAGAGGTCGGATGTGGAATGGGAGGGGGAGTTGAAGTGCTGAGCCACCGGGAGGTCGGTTGGTTATTGCGGACCGAGCGGAGGTGTTCGGCGAAGCGATCGCCAAGCCTCCGCTTGGTCTCACCGATATAGATCATCTGGCATCTGGAGCAACGGATGCAGTAGATGAGGTTGGAGGAGGTGCAGGTGAACCTCTGTCGGACCTGGAAGGACTGCTTGGGTCCCTGAAAGGAGTGGAGGGGGGAGGTGAAGGGACAAGTGTTGCTTTCTTGCGGTTGCAAGGGAAAGTGCCCGGGGAAGGGGTGGAGTGGGAGGGGAGGGAAGATTGACAAGGGAGTTGCGGAGGGAGCGGTCTTTGCGGAAGGCAGACAGGGGGGGAGATGGGAAGATGTGTCGGGTGGAGGGGTCACGTTGGAGTGGCGAAACTGGCGGAGGACTATATGTTGTATTTGCCCGGCTGGTGGGGTGAAAGGTGAGGACCAGGGGGACTCTGCCTGTTTGCGAGTGGGGGAATGGGGAGCGAGGGCATGTTGCGGGGTATGGAGGAGACCCTGGTGCGAGCCTCATCAATAGTGGGGGAGGGGAATCCCCGTTCTCTGAGAATGAGGCCATTTGTGATGACCTGGTGTGGAACACCTCATCCTGGGAGCAGATGCGGCGTAGACGGAGGAATTGGAATAGGGGATGGAGTCCTTACAGGAAGCAGGGTGGGAGGCAGGAGTAGTCCAGGTAGCTGTGGGAGTCAGTTGGTTTGTAGTGGATGTCGGTCAGGAGTGTATCACCTGCAATAGAGATAGTGAGGTCAAGGAATGGTAGGGAAGTGTCGGAAATGGTCCCAAGTGTATTTGAGTGCCGGATGGAAGTTGGTGGTGAAATGAATGAAGTCAGTCAGTTGTGTGTGGGTGCAGGAGGTGACACCAAAGCAGTCGTCGATGTAACGGAGGTAGAGGTCGGGGATGGGGCCCTGGTATGCCGAGAACAAGGATGTTCGACATACCCAACAAAGAGGCAAGCGTAGCTGGGGCCCATGCGTGTGCCCATAGCTACGCCTTGTGTTTGGAGGAAATGGGAGGAATCAAAAGAGAAGTTATTGAGGGTGAGGACCAACTCTGCTAGGCGGAGGAGGGTGTCAGTGGACGGGTATGGGTTGCTCCTCTGGTCGAGGAAGAACCGGAGGGCTTTGAGACCGTCCTGGTGGGGGATGGAGGTGTAGAGTGACTGGACGTCCATGGTAAAGATGAGAGGATGGGGGCCTGGGGAATGGAATGCACGGAGCCGACGGAGAGTGTCTGAGGTGTCTTGACATAGGTGGGGAGGGATTTAACAAAGGGGGATAGGATGGCGTCAAGGTATGTGGAAATGTGTTCGGTGGGGCACGAACAGGCAGAGACAATGGGTCTGCCAGGGCAGTCGGGTTTGTGGATTTTGGGGAGAAGGTAAAAATCGGGCCGTGCGGGGCTGGGAAACGATGAGGTCGGAGGCTCGGGGGGGTAGGGAGCCGGAGCTGATGAAGTCAGTTATGGTGCTCGAGATGGCGGCCTGGTGTTCGTCAGTGGGGTCATGGTCCAGGGGTAAGTAGGAGGAGGTGTCCGAGAGTTGGCGCGCGGCCTCCGCTTTGTAGAGATCGACGCGCCAGACTACCACGGCACCTCCCTTGTCGGCGGGTTGATAACCCAGTCTGGGTTGTTACGGAGTGAGTCGATGGCAGCACGTTCAGGGCTGGAGAGATTGGAGTGAGACAGGGGGTGGAGAAGTCGAGGCGGTTGATGTCCCGACGGCAGTTCTGGATAAATAGTTCTACAGCCGGAAGGCTACGAGGGGGCTACAATCCCTTCCCCATTGACTCCATTTACATTTCATGCTGACTCAGCAAGGCTACCAGCATAATCAGGGATGAGTCTCACTCCATATAACCATATAACAATTACAGCACGGAAACAGGCCCTCTCGGCCCTTCCAGTCCGTGCCGACCATTTGTTTTCCCCTAGTCCCATCTACCTGCACTCAGACCATGCCCCTCCATTCCCTTCATGTCCATATACCTATCCACTTTACTTTTAAATGTTAAAATCGATCCTGCCTCCACCACTTCTGCTGGAAGCTCATTCCACACAGCCACCACCCTCTGAGTAAAGAAGTTCCCCCTCACATTACCCCTAAACTTCTGTCCCGTAATTCTCATGTCATGCCCTCTTGTTTGAATCTTCCCTACCTCAATGGGAAAAAGCTTATCCACGTCAACTCTGTCTATCCCTTTCATCATTTTAAAGACCTCAATCAAGTCCCCCCTTAACCTTCTGCGCTCCAAAGAATAAAGACCTAACTTGTTCAACCTTTGTCTGTAACATAGTTGCTGGAACCCTGGCAACATTCTAATAAATCTCCTCTGTACTCTCTCTATTTTGTTGACATCCTTCCTATAATTAGGCGACCAAAATTGTACACCATACTCCAGAATTGGTCTTACCAATGCCTTGTACACTTTTAACATTACTTCCCTACTCCCTTTTCTCCCCTGTCCCAACAGGCAAAGTGGTACAGAAGTGTGAAAACGCACACCTCTAGATTCTGGGACAGTTTTTCCTCCAGCTGTTATGAGGTGACTGAACCATCCTATCAACAACTAGAGAGCAGACTTGAGCTATTCTCTACCTCAGTGGAGACCCTTGGATTATCTTTAATCAGACTTTACTGGACTGTATCTTGCACTGAATGTTATTCCCTTTCTTCTGTATCTGTACACAGTGGATGGCTCGATTATAATCATGTATAATCTTTCTGCTGATTAGTTAGCACACAATAAAAGCTAAATGAGTCTGAAGAAGGGTCTCAGCCAGAAACGTCACCTATTCCTTTTCTCCAGAGATGCTGCCTGACCCGCTGAATTACTCCAGCTTTTTGTGTCTATCTACGGTTTTGACAATAAACTAAACTATATAAACTAATCTGCAGGAGTCAACCAACATGCCGGTTGTGGTTTGGGCTGTAGGTTTGGAGAAAGGGCTTTGACTGCATCTGACATTGAGGCATCTTGTGTCCAGTCTCTGACCAGGTCTGGAGAGGAGGGGAAACACACCCCAACAACAGAGGCTGGGTTCTCAGTCCATCCACCAGACTGGGGATCAGGGTGGAGAGAGATCTCGGTCTCACAACACTGAGAGGGGTTAGATTATTCAACTCACACATATGCCCAGAACATCTCTCCCATTTTGCACAGTCAAACGCTGCCCAGGCAGGTGGGGAGATCTGGGGACCGTTCCCGAGACAGGGTGCAAACTGGAATGAAATGAGAGCATGGAATGGACACACAGGTGGTAGCAAACAGCCATCAGCCTGAAACATTTGTAGGAACAAGGAACTGTGGATGCTGGTTTACCAAGGAAAGACACAAAAAGCCCGATGAAGAAGAGTCCCGACCCAAAATGTCGCCTGTCCATGTTCTCAGTCTCAAGAAGGGTATCCACCTGAAATGTCACCTATTGCTTCCCCCCCGGAGACGCTGACTGATAGATAATCTAGCATTTTGTGTCTTTCTCCAGAGATGCTGCCTGATCTGTTGATGTATTCCAGCATTTTGGGTCTATATCCGGGGATGCTGCCTGGCCCGTTCAATTACTTTAGCATTTTGAATCTAACCTGAAACATTAACTGTTTTTCTCTCTCCAGAAATCCTTTCTGACCATTGAGTAAATCCAGCAGTTTCCGATTTTACAAGAATTACGCCCTTGTTCATTCAAATGCACTTTAAGACAAAAAAACTTCACTGAAGGTATTAGAGGATTTTAATGAATTTCAGCAATTAAAAGGTTAAGGTTTATACTCACTAACTGATGTCGCCAGGCAGGGAATGCATCTGCATCTTGCTGTCCAGGTATAAACACCAGCGTTACAGCTATGCACATAAATACTTTAGTCAGATCATCTTCATCCTTGGAGTGAGGAACAAACTTCATCTTTACTAAATCTCAAATTGCCAGGTTTCTCTCACTATGAAATCCGCTTTCACGCAGGAGCCTGTGGAGGGCTCACTGTTCCTGTGGCTTTGAGCGCAACGCCGCTGAGAAAGTGGGTTTCAATGGTTCTGTTTAGTTCAGTAGCACCAGCGTGAGCTGCGTTTCCGAGAGGCTGCCGGAGCCAAGCTCTGTCAAGTTACTTGATCAGATGAGGATAATATACCGTGGACCCATTCATCTGCAAAGAAGGCGAGTGAGAAACAGCTGGACATTCTGCAACTTTGGTGGGTTGGACCCACTTCAGCTCCGTAATCAATGTCAGATGTAGAGTCAGTCGGCAACAGCAGGGGACACTCTCAGAAGAGCGCAGGCTGCAGTTAACTCCACAACCCACAAGTTAGATCACATTCATCACATATATAAATGTGCAAATTCTTGCCTTAGAGCTACATTTTTGTGCACAGTTTTCTGTTTTGATAGAGAAAAATAGATCCGCATTATTTCCAGGAACTACTTGTGTTTCCATGTAGACACTTGTTTTGACAATGCACCAGGCCAAACATTCCTATAATGATGAACCTGATAAAAGAGTTCAAGATAAAATTGTGCAGAAAGGAACTGCAGACGCTAGTTTATACCGAAGATAGACACAAAGTGCTGGAGTGACTCAGTGGGTCAGGCAGCTTATCTGGAGAACAGGAATAAGGGACATTTCGGGTAGGTACCCTTCTTCGGACTCCAATCCGAAGAAGGGTGCCAACCTGAAACGTCACCCATCCTTTTTCTCCAGAGATGCATCCTGTCCCGCTAAGTTACTCCAGCACTTTGTGTCTATCCAGATAAACATTCTTGGTAGTGCCATGAATATCCAGCATCAGTGAAGAGAGACACAGAGTTAATGATTCAAGTGACCTAACAACAACATACAGACTTAAAACACCATCTCTGTATCCCCCTCTACAGTAGCTGTCTGAATTGAAGAGCTGGCTGAAGGGCCTATTTCCCCGCTCTACCGCTTAGTGACTCTGTGACTTGCTGAGTATTTCCTGCATTTTCTGCATTTAACACAATCATCCCCTCCAAGCTGGTTACCAAACTCTCAGAACTGGGTCTCTGTGCATCCCTCTGCAATTGGATCCTCGACTTCCTCATTCACAGACCACAGTCTGTTCGTATTGGTGGATATGTGTCAGCCTCGATAACAATCAGCATGGGAGCACCTCAAGGCTGCGTGCTCAGCCCCCTGCTGTACTCACTCTATACTCATGACTGCGTAGCCGGTCACAGTGCAAACTCCATCATCAAGTTCGCTGACGACACCACTGTTGTGGGACTTATCACTGATGGGGATGAGTCGGAGTACAGAAGAGAGATCGAGCGACTGTCCATATGGTGCCAGCACAATAACCTGGCCCTCAACACCAGCAAAACCAAGGAACTGATTGTGGACTTTGGAAGGAGTAGGATGGGGACCCACAGTCCCGTTTATATCAACGGGTCGATGGTTGAAAGGGTCAAGAGCTTCAAATTCCTGGGAATGCACATCTCTGAAGATCTTTCCTGGTCCGAGAACACTAATGCAATTATCAAAAAAGCACATCAGCGCCTCTACTTCCTGAGAAGATTACGGAGAATCGGTTTGTCAAGGAGGACTCTCTCTAACTTCTACAGGGTCACAGTAGAGAGCTTGCTGACCGGTTGCATCGTGGCTTGAGCGCCCTGGAGAGGAAAATACTTCAAAAAGTAGTAAACACTGCCCAGTCCATCATCGGCTCTGACCTTCCTTCCATCGAGGGGATTTATCGCAGTTGCTGCCTCAAAAAGGCTGGCAGCATCATCAAGGACCCACACCACCCTGGCCACACACTCATCTCCCTGCTACCTTCAGCTAGAAGGTACAGGAGCCTGAAGACTGCAACGACCAGGATCAGGAATAACTACTTCCCCACAGCCATCAGGCTATTAAACCTGGCTCAGACAAAACTATGATCATTAATAACCCATTATCTGTTATCTGTGGGTACACAAAAAGCTGGAGAAACTCAGCGGGTGCAGCAGCATCTAAGGAGCGAAGGAGATAGGCGACGTTTCGGGTCGAGACCCTTCTTCAGACTGGTCAGGGATCAGGGAAACGAGAGATATAGACGGTGATGTGGAGAGATAAGGAACAATGAGTGAAAGATATGCAAAAAAGTATCGGTGATAAAGGGAACAAGCCATTGTAAGCTGTTTGTGGTGTGAAAATGAGAAGCTGGTGTGACTGGGGTGGGGGAGGGAGATAGAGATAGAGGGAATGCCAGGGCCCGAGGGCTGAGGGAGAGGTGGGAAGGGGAGGAGACAGCAGGGGTTAACAGAATTGAGAAAATTCAATATTCAAGCCCAAAGGATGCAGACTCCCCAAGCGAATATGAGGTGCTGTTCCTCCAGCTTGCGGTGTTGCTCACTCTGGCCGTGGAGGAGGCCCAGGACCGAGAGGTCGGATGTGGAATGGGAGGGGGAGTTGAAGTGCTGAGCCACCGGGAGGTCGGGTTGGTTATTGCGGACCGAGCGGAGGTGTTCGGCGAAGCGATCGCCAAGCCTCCGCTTGGTCTCACCGATATAGATCATCTGGCATCTGGAGCAACGGATGCAGTAGATGAGGTTGGAGGAGGTGCAGGTGAACCTCTGTCGGACCTGGAAGGACTGCTTGGGTCCCTGAAAGGAGTGGAGGGGGGAGGTGAAGGGACAAGTGTTGCATTTCTTGCGGTTGCAAGGGAAAGTGCCCGGGGAAGGGGTAGAGTGGGAGGGGAGGGAAGAATTGACAAGTTATTTGAACTTTATCAGTTTATTTATTCATGTGTGTATGTATTTATATAATGATATATGGACACACTGATCTGTTTTGTAGTAAATGCCTTCTATGTTCTGTGTGCTGAAGCAAAGCAAGAATGTCATTGTCCTATCAGGGACACATGACAATAAACTCACTTGAACTTGAACTTGAAATTAATCTTAGAGCAGGCTCAATGTGCCAACCCTGCCCCACCTCCTCACATAAACCCTCTGCTGCCAAGTGACAGTGGAGACATCCTCTACAGTCTCTTGTGCCGAAAACGCACCGTATACGCTGCATGGACCCGCTCCAACCTGCTGTGCGGAACACATCCTTGTGCCCTTGTCATGCGCTGCAATCAGAATGTTTAAACACACTGGCCCAACTCATCTTCACATCATGGAGTCACAGAGGCACAGACTCTTACAGCTCAGAAACAGGCCATTCAACCCATCTCATCCATGCCAACCAAGGTGCCTTCCTGAGCTAGACCCACTTGCCTGCATTTGGCCCATATCCCGCTAAATCCTTCCTATTCATCTACCGACCCAAATACCTTCCTCTGGCAGCTCATTCCATAGACATCACCACCCTCTGTCTGAAAAACCTACCTCTCAGATAACTCTTTCCCCTCTCACCTTAAACCTGTGCCCTCTAGTTGTTGACAACCCTATGGAATTCGTCACATAACCAATTCTGCTGTTGTAGCAGCAGCCAGTAACCTGGAGATGGGATGAAATAAACTTCACACAATTAATGGTCTGAAATAAACCTCACACAATTGGGACAATGAATACGGCTAAGGAGGAGATCACAACTCCAGTCTGAAACTTCCTGCAAAGTAACTGGAGAATATCCTCGCCAAAAATGGATCTACCAGGCAACACCCAGCCTGAGGTCATTTGTGGCTGGCCTTGATCAGCTCTTGCATCCAGCTCTTCACCTCCCTTTCACAGTTCACAGTGCAGGAGGCAAAGAGAAATTTGCCAATTGTAATCAGCTGATTACATTTGGAAAAGCAGAGACTGATTGGGGACGAAAATGGGCATAAAGTGCTGGAGTACCTCAACAGGTGAGGCAGTATCGCTGGACAAAAAAGATGGCTGACATTTCGGGTCGGAACCTTTCTTCAGACTGCCTAATCAAACCCACCCACGCAGCACCACCAGGATATCAGTTCCCCTCCAATTCCATTAAGTAGTCTGAAGAAGGGTCCCGATCGGAAACGTTACCCATCCTTTTTCTCCAGAGATGCTACCTGACACGCAGAGTTTCTCCAGCACTTTGTGTCTATCTTTAGGAGAATATTTCATCTGCATTTACATTCATTACTTCATTTATACCCCTTTCCCTCTAATCTCATGCCTTAGGCCACGGTTCCACATGGCAGATCAAGGATGTGTGGGCAATCACGTTTGGAGGTAGTTCAGAGGATGGTGGGTTGGAACCATTACCGGGTCCATAGTGGATGGGATGCACACAGAGGTGGCAGGGCATGTGGCTTGTGTCAACGGGTGGACGATGCTCATTGTGGGCCCACTGGTCTAAAGGGAGTTGGGTGCACCGGTTAAGGGTGCACCCACAGGAGCCGTTGGAAGTGAAGGAGGGGGAGGAGCGACACCCGACCGGTAAGGTTAAAAATCGAGCGCGGGGCTTGTTTTTTCCAGAGGCCCACAGGAGCCGTTGGAAGTGAAGGAGGGGGAGGAGCGACACCCGACCGGTAAGGATAAAAATCGAGCGCGGGGCTTGTTTTTCCAGAGGCCCACAGGAGCCGTTGGAAGTGAAGGAGGGGGAGGAGCGACACCCGACCGGTAAGGTTAAAAATCGAGCGCGGGGCTTGTTTTTCCAGAGGCCCACAGGAGCCGTTGGAAGTGAAGGAGGGGGAGGAGCGACACCCGACCGGTAAGGATAAAAATCTAGCGCGGGGCTTGTTTTTACCCAAATCCATAACGTTCCATTTGGAGAAGTGGGTTTTTTTTTGGTTTTTTTTGAGGAAGCCGCTGATTGGTGGAAGAGGACCCGAGGAAGCAGCTGATTGGGTGCAACCCCGGGTTTACAATTTTACATTTCTGCCTTCTGGGAGTGAGGGATTCTGGGAGTTAAGGATCCAGTATTTAGTAGTAAAGTTTAAAGGATAAGTTTTTGTGTTTTTTAATATTTAATACAGTGTAATTTGAGAGTAAGGTATGGCAGTAGAGATTGGCCCCGTGGTTTGTTCAGCCTGCAACATGTGGGAGATCAGGGAGATGGTCGGTGTCCCTGGTGACTATGTTTGCAGGAAGTGTGTCCAGCTGCAGCTCCTGGCAGACCGCATTGAACGATTGGAACTGCGGCTGGATTCATACTGGAGCATCCACGATGCGAAGAAAGTCGTGGATAGCACGTACAGTGAGTTGGTCACACCGCAGGCAAACGGTAAGAGGACAAGAAGGGAATGGGTGGCCAATACCCAGCAAAGCAGTAGGCAGGTAGTGCAGGAGTCCCCTGCGGTCATCTCCCTCCTAAACAGGTATACCATTTTGGATACTGTTGAGGGAGATGGCTCATCAGGGGAATGCAGCAGCAGCCAGGTTCATGGCACCATGGGTGGCTCTGCAGCACATGAGGGGGGAAAAAAGAGGGGAAGGGCAATAGTAATAGGGGATTCAATTGTCAGGGGAATAGATAGGCGTTTCTGCGGCCGCAAACGAGACTCCAGGATGGTATGTTGCCTCCCTGGTGCAAAGGTCAGGGATGTCACTGAACGGCTGCAGAACATTCTGGAGGGGGAGGGTGAACAGCCAGTTGTCGTGGTGCATGTTGGCACCAACGATATAGGTAAAAAAAAGGGATGAGGTCCTACAAGGTGAATTTAGGGAGCTAGGAGATAAACTTAAAAGTAGGACCTCAAAGGTAGTAATCTCCGGATTACTACCAGTACCACGGGCCAGTCAGAGTAGAAATAGGAGGATAATGCAAATAAATACGTGGCTTGAAAAGTGGTGCAAGGGGGAGGGATTCAAATTTTTTAGGGCACTGGGACCAGTTCTGGGGGAGGTGGGACCGGTACAAACAGGACGGTTTGCACCTGGAATGGAATGGAACCAATGTTCTTGGGGGAGTGTTTGCTAGTGCTGTCGGGGAGGATTTAAACTAATGTGGCAGGGGGATGGGTACAAGAGCAGAGAGGCAGGAGGGTGTAAAATGAGGGTAGAAGCATTAGGTAGCAAGGTGAAAGGTAAAAGTGGCAGGCAGACAAAACCAGGGCAAAAATCAAAAAGGGCCACTTTTCAGCAAAATTGTATAAGGGGTAAATGCGTTGTAAAGACAAGCCTGAAGGCTTTGTGTCTCAATGCAAGGAGTATTCGTAATAAGGTGGACGAGTTGAACGTGCAGATAGATATTAATGATTATGATATAGTTGGGATCACGGAGACATGGCTCCAGGGTGACGTAGGCTGGGAGCTGAACATCCAGGGATATTCAATATTCAGGAGGGATAGAGAGAAAGGAAAAGGAGGTGTGGTAGCGTTGCTGGTTAGAGAGGAGATTAAAGCAATGGAAAGGAAGGACATTAGCTTGGAGGATGTGGAATCGGTATGGGTAGAGCTACAAAACACTAAGGGGCAGAAAACGCTGGTGGGTGTTGTGTACAGGCCACCTAACAGTAGCAGAGAAGTTGGGGATGGTATCAAACAGGAAATTAGAAATGCGTGCGACAAAGGCAAAACAGTTATAATGGGTGACTTCAATCTACATATAGATTGGGTTAATCAAATTGGCAGGGGTGCTGAGGAAGAGGATTTTTTGGAATGTATGCGGGATAGTTATCTAAATCAACATGTAGAGGAACCAACGAGAGAGCAGGCTATTTTAGACTGGGTTTTGAGTAATGAGGAAGGGGTAATTAGCCGTCTTGTTGTACGTGCCCCCTTGGGCAAGAGTGACCATAATATGGTTGAGTTCTTCATTAGGATGGAGAGTGACATTGTTAATTCAGAAACAATGGTTCTGAACTTAAAGAAAGGTAACTTTGAGGGTATGAGACGAGAATTGGCCAAGATTGACTGGCAATTAATTCTAAAAGGGTTGACGGTGGATATACAATGGAAGACATTTAAAGACTGCATGGATGAACTACAAAAATTGTTCATCCCAGTTTGGCAAAAGAATAAATCGGGGAAGGTAGTGCATCCGTGGATAACAAGGGAAATCAGGGATAGTATCAAAGCAAAGGATGATGCGTACAAAGTAGCCAGAAAAAGCAGCATACCAGAGGACTGGGAGAAATTCAGAGACCAGCAGAGGAGGACAAAGGGCTTAATTAGGAAAGGAAAAATAGATTATGAAAGAAAACTGGCAGGGAACATAAAAACTGACTGCAAAAGTTTTTATAGATATGTGAAGAGAAAGAGGTTAGTTAAAACAAATGTAGGTCCCTTGCAGTCAGAAACAGGTGAGTTGATCATGGGGAACAAGGATATGGCGGACCAATTGAATAACTACTTTGGTTCCGTCTTAACTAAGGAAGACATAAATAATCTGCCGGAAATAGCAGGGGACTGTGGGTCAAAGGAGGAATTGAGTGAAATCCAGGTCAGTCGGGAAGTGGTGTTGGGTAAATTGAATAGATTAAAGGCCGATAAATCCCCAGGGCCAGATAGGCTGCATCCCAGAGTACTTAAGGAAGTAGCTCAGGAAATAGTGGATGCATTAGTGATAATCTTTCAAAACTCTTTAGATTCTGGAGTAGTTCCTGAGGATTGGCGGGTAGCAAATGTAACCCCTCTT
The DNA here is from genome assembly GCA_035221665.1 of Okamejei kenojei. Classification (NCBI taxonomy): domain Eukaryota; kingdom Metazoa; phylum Chordata; class Chondrichthyes; order Rajiformes; family Rajidae; genus Okamejei; species Okamejei kenojei. The sequence goes on from CM069162.1 coordinate 14,352,782, forward strand.
TTTAAGAAGGGAGGGAGAGAGAAAACGGGGAATTACAGACCAGTTAGTCTAACATCGGTAGTGGGGAAACTGCTAGAGTCAGTTATTAAAGATGGGATAGCAGCACATTTGGAAAGTGGTGAAATCATTGGACAAAGTCAGCATGGATTTACAAAAGGTAAATCATGTCTGACGAATCTTGTGGAATTTTTCGAGGATGTAACTAGTAGCGTGGATAAGGGAGAACCAGTGGATGTGGTATATCTGGACTTCCAGAAGGCTTTCGACAAGGTCCCACATAAGAGATTAGTATACAAACTTAAAGCATACGGTATTAGGGGTTCAGTATTGATGTGGATAGAGAACTGGCTGGCAAACAGGAAGCAAAGAGTAGGAGTAAACGGGTCCTTTTCACAATGGCAGGCAGTAACTAGTGGGGTACCGCAGGGCTCAGTGCTGGGACCCCAGCTGTTTACAATATATATTAATGATCTGGATGAGGGAATTGAAGGCAATATCTCCAAGTTTGCGGATGACACTAAGCTGGGGGGCAGTGTTCGCTGTGAGGAGGATGCTAGGAGACTGCAAGGTGACTTGGATAGGCTGGGTGAGTGGGCAAATGTTTGGCAGATGCAGTATAATGTGGATAAATGTGAGGTTATCCACTTTGGTGGCAAAAACAGGAAAGCAGACTATTATTTAAATGGTGGCCGATTAGGAAAAGGGGAGATGCAGCGAGACCTGGGTGTCATGGTACACCAGTCATTGAAAGTAGGCATGCAGGTGCAGCAGGCAGTGAAAAAAAGCGAATGGTATGTTAGCTTTCATAGCAAAAGGATTTGAGTACAGGAGCAGGGAGGTTCTACTTCAGTTGTACAGGGTCTTGGTGAGACCACACCTGGAGTATTGCGTACAGTTTTGGTCTCCAAATCTGAGGAAGGACATTATTGCCATAGAGGGAGTGCAGAGAAGGTTCACCAGACTGATTCCTGGGATGTCAGGACTGTCTTATGAAGAAAGACTGGATAGACTCGGTTTATACTCTCTGGAATTTAGGAGATTGAGAGGGGATCTTATAGAAACTTACAAAATTCTTAAGGGGTTGGACAGGCTAGATGCAGGAAGATTGTTCCCGATGTTGGGGAAGTCCAGGACAAGGGGTCACAGCTTAAGGATAAGGGGGAAATCCTTTAAGACCGAGATGAGAAAGACTTTTTTCACACAGAGAGTGGTGAGTCTCTGGAACTCTCTGCCACAGAGGGTAGTTGAGGCCAGTTCATTGGCTATATTTAAGAGTGAGTTGGATGTGGCCCTTGTGGCTAAGGGGATCAGAGGGTATGGAGAGAAGGCAGGTACGGGATACTGAGTTGGATGATCAGCCATGATCATATTGAATGGCGGTGCAGGCTCGAAGGGCTGAATGGCCTACTCCTGCATCTAATTTCTATGTTTCTATGTTTCTATGTTAATGGGACGGAGGTTAATGGCGGCAGAGGGCCTGACCTCTTCTTTAAGGCGGGCACCTTCTTTAACAGATAATTGTTGTCGACCATTGCCACCCTGTTCTTGCACCACCCCACCCCAGTCATTTGTCCTTAGCCACCTGCTCTCTGCCTCATCCCTCCCAATGTGTTTGTCTGACCCACTGCTGCTTCCTCCTCCACACATCTGTGACCATTTCCCAGGCTGGTGTCCTGCAGAACCTCACATGCAGCATCTTGCCCAAGTATCTGCAAATGTCTGACTGCCTTTCCCATGGGACAATGTGCTGCTCTGGGCCACATGGAATGTGTAAATCTCAGTGAAACCCGTCCAGCCAGATGCCTGCACGGTGACAATACTTCCTTTGTGTAAGAAGGAACTGCAGATGCTGGTTTCAATCAAAGATAGGCCCAAAAAGCTGGAGTAACTCAGCGGGACAGGCAGCATCTCTGGAGAGAAACATCACCCATTCCTTCTCTCCAGAATTGTCGCCTGTCCCGATGAGTAACTCAAATTTTTTGGGTCTATCTTCGACAATACTTCCTCGACCGGACTCAGCTCCCCTGAAGATCATCGAGTCATAATCGTACAATGTGGAAACAAGCTCTTTGGCCCAACTTGCCCACACCGACCAACATGCCCCATCTACACTAGCTCCACCTGCCTGTGTTTGGTCCATATCCTTCGAAACCTATCCTACCCATGTACTTGTTCGAATGTTTTTTAAACATTGTGATAGTACCTGCCACAACTACCTCCTCTGGCAGCTTGTTCCATACACCCACCATCCCTTGTGTAAAAAAGTTGCCCACCTGCTCCCCACCTCAACTCTGTGCTATACCCAGAATTTCACATGTAGCATCTTGCCCAAGGTTCGGCAAATGTCCTACTGCATCTCCAATTGTTTATCCGACTCCGTGAGACAATGTGTTTCGTGTGAAAACAAATGAAGCACTTGATCACCCACAGAGCCAGCGACACTGGAAAATAATCCTTTGGAGAGCTGTTCCCTGTGGCTGCGTGCAACGTTCTGGCTGTTTGCTGCATTCATGACATTCCTGAATTTATGACATTTAATCTGCAGCCTCACAGAGTCCTGCCACAGAACCTCTACCCATTCCCTCGCCTCATCAACATCTCCCACTTTGTCCCCTCACTCAAAGCATTTGGCACAAACAAACATCAGATCAGATTGTTTATGAATTTGATACTTGTACTGGAGAAAGATCGGGCGACTCGTCTAATGGACAGAAGTTGGTTCGTGTGTATAAGGAAGAAAGACCGAGTGATGGCAGTGAGTGGGGCTGTTGGACGACTTTCAGAACAATCTGGACACAACAGGGATTGTGACCAAATTTATACTGAATCGGGACTGGATGGGGAAAACAAGTCAGAGATAAGAAGTTAGACAATAGACAATAGGCGCAGGAGTAGGCCATTGGCCCTTCGAGCCAGCACCGCTATTCAATGTGATCATGGCTGATCATCCCCAACCCGTTCCTGCCTTCTCCCCATATCCCGCTATTTTTAAGAGCCCTATCTAACTCTCTTGAAAGCTATATCCAAATTGGCTGGGTAGTACATGATTTTCAAATATTATACGTATATCCACGTGAATCTTTTCTGATAACCGTGAATCTTTTCTTTCTTAATAAATCTTTCACTTTTTATCCTTTTCAGAACTTTGGAGCTTGTCTCCATGAGTCCTTGGCATCCTACGTACAATGATTCAAACTCTAAGATGCCCAACACCCTGATTCAAAAAAACTGCAGTGCTGGAGATATGACAGAAAGTACCAAGCACTCGGTGGAGTGGAAAGAAAGAGAGAAAGCTTCCGGTCATTGACCTTTCCTATGGGAGAAGTGAAGGGTGCTTTAAGTGGCAGAGAAAAGAGGAAGTCCGAGATTGGATGGAGTTCAGGCCAGTCTGAAACTCCAGCGGTGAAGGTGTATAAATGCAGGAAAGGCGAGATACGAGGCAGCAATGGTTGAATTCGATGCCACGCCCCAGCTACCCGCACCCACCAGATCCTCTGGGCCACAGCGAATGTGTAGATCACAGTGGCGTGGGAGATGGCAGCCTTCATGCGGTCCACCCTGTTTCGACTAATGCAATCAACACGACGTGTACAAATGTAGTTTGTCATGCCGCTTTATATAAACTTTAGGCTGCGCACGCCATACACATCTAGATGTCAGCGCGGTGACAATACTTCCTCGACTGGACTCAGCTCCCCCCTGAAGATCATCAGGTCATAGTCGTACAATGTGGAAACAGGCTCTTTGGCCCAACCTGCCCACGCCGACCAACATGCCCCAAGCGCCTGTGTTTAGTTCAGATCCTTCGAAACCTATCCTATCCATGTACTTGTCCAAATGTTTTTAAAACATTGTGATAGTACCTGCCTCAACTACCTCCTCGGGCAGCTTGTTCCATACACCCACCACCCTTTGTGTAAAAAAGTTGCCCACAGGATTGTTTTCTTTTTCTCCGCCCCCCCCCCCCCCCCCCCATCCCCTACTCTGGGTAAATGACTGTGCATTTACCCTATTTTACTTCGGAGTCACGTGAGTGACTACGTGAAGACCCCGTCCAGCACGCATGCGCGACATTAGCGTTCATGCAGTGCACCCGCGACGAACGGGAGTTCAAGGCGCTCCCGCTACAAATTGAAAAGTCGGGCCAACAGGTAAGTTTACCGTGGCCGTGTGTCTTTCTCTCTGTGGTCTTGTGTTCCAGGAAGAATGAGCAAGGCCCGAGGAAAGAAGTCTGCAGCTCGCCCCCGTTCGTCCTTCGTTGAGGAATGCTCTTTGGAGGGGGGGCAAGAGGCGGCGGTTATAACTACCGAGCCGAGCCCAGCACCGCTAGTGCTGCCTGAGCAGCGGGCTGGAGGTACCTGCAGCCGGGACCGGGCGGTAGTGTCCGACGTTTCGGATGAAGATGCCTTACCGCTCGAGAGCACAGGCAGCCGCCTAAGCCGCATGGAACGGCTTATGGAGCAATTGCTCCAGCGAGATCTGCTGAGAGAGCAGCAGCAGCCTCGCCAAGGGAGTTCAGGCACTCCCGCAGTGCCTTTTACGGCACTGGCCATTGCTTCACCTTCTTTTGAAGGCAGCATTGGCGACCAGGTCTGGGCTGGTCAAGAAGAGGGGTCACTGGCTGAAGATTTCGGGAGTACGCAGGGTGTACAGGAACAGGAAGAGCTGCTGGGTGTGGTCAACCGCTACGTGGCCATTCCACAAGCGGGTCGGCCATTAGAGCCGAAACTTGCAGCCAGCATTAACCACCTGTCCTCTAAACCCCTACAAGAACAAGTGGTCAATGAGGCTCTTCAACTATATACAGCCCCAGTAAATTGTACATCTTTGAATGTACCTGCTGTCAATAGCCAAATTTGGGGACATTTGGGGCAGAACATCAGAAACCTGGAGTTGAAGCTCCAGAAGATCCTTAAATTCCTGACTGCAGGAATAACATCTTATGCTCGGTCCATTGATGGTGCGGACATCTCCACAAATCAGCAAGACACATTAGCTCTGCTGTGCACCACTCAGTATGAGATAAATAATTTGCGAAAGGAGATTATCAAGCCTGCCCTCAACCCTAAATTTGCGGGACTCTGCAAAACACCAGGGTCAGAACCTCCTATTCTGCTCTTTGGGAAAGACCTTCCAAAAAAGGTGAAAGACCTGGAAGAAGAATCCAAGACCTTTGGTCTCGTGAGGGCAGGTTTGGGACCGAGCAGACCCAACAAACCCAGGCGGCAGTACCCCATGGCGTCCACCAGTCGTCGACCACACTATGGGACTGGTGAAAGCTCGGGGTCCGCAACCATTCCCCGTAAGCCTTTTTTAGGCCAGGGCCCAGAGCGGACCCCATGGAAAATGCGCCACCCCCAACAACATCGAGATCAACATCAACCCTCTACAGCCCAGCAGACGCCTCATCACCCAGCGAAGAGGCAGAAGAAGCACCAATAACCATGGAGGTAGGTGGGTCTGGTTCCTCTCAGCATATGTGCAGTAGGGGCTCTGTGCTAACAGGGGGGAGATTGCACTTGTTTTTGGATGTATGGGAATCCATCACTAATGACAAGTATATACTCAGCAGCGTTCATGGCTACAAAATTGACTTAGTCCATAAAGATTTTCCACCAGTTCAGCATATACCCAAAAGGGTATTCACCCTCTCAGTCAAGGAAAAACAAGAGGGTCAAGCTGAACTAATGAGGTTACAAGCTAAAGGTGTCATTGAAAGAACAAAACATGAACCTTTGGAATTTGTGTCTAATATTTTCACTAAAATCAAAAAAGATGGTGGACGACGCATCATCATTGACTTAACTACTTTGAACAAGTCTGTCAGGTATATACATTTCAAGATGGATACTTTTGAAACAGCCAGACTATTGGTTTCTAGGGGGTACTTTCTAGCAAGCATTGATTTAAAAGATGCCTACTACTCAGTACCCATACACAAGGACCATCGAAAATATTTAAAATTTATCTGGATGAAACAACTATGGCAATATAAAGCCTTACCAAATGGGCTAACCTCTGCTCCAAGGTTGTTCACTAAAATCTTAAAACCTGCCTTGGCATTATTGTGGAAACAAAAGCATATAGTCATGGCATATTTAGACGACATTTTAATAGTAGGGAAAACCTTGGAGACAGCTATTTTGGCAGTCGCAGCCACCAAACATTTGTTTGAAACTTTGGGGTTTGTCATACATCCAGAAAAATCCAATCTTACACCGTCCACTGCCATGGACTATCTTGGATTTACGATAGATACTGTTCGCATGATTGTAACTCTGCCGAAGGGGAAAGCATTAGAATTGGCGCTATCATGCAACAAACTCATGAATAAACATCAGCCAACCATACGGGAAGTAGCTAGAGTTATTGGCAAAATGGTAGCAGCTTTCCCAGCTGTACAATTTGGGCCTTTGCACTATCAAAATTTGCAAAGAGCTAAAGTGCATGCACTAAAGCAAAATTCAGGTCACTTTGACCGAGCTATGAGTTTAACTGCTGAATCCATTCCAGAGTTACAATGGTGGGCGAGGAATGTAAGACTCAGCTCCAGTCCCATAATGATCACCAACCCAGTATTAACCATTCAAACGGATGCCAGTGCTTTGGGCTGGGGAGCAACTAACATGCAATCCAGCACAGGGGGCAGATGGAGTAAATTTGAATCATCTTGCCTACAGACACGGGGTATCAACTATTTAGAAATGTTGGGTGCGTTTTATGGGTTAAAAGCATATTCATGTAATACGCATCATGCACATGTCCGGTTGCAACTAGATAATACCACGGTGGTGGCTTATATCAATCACATGGGTGGTGTAAAGTCGATATCGTGTGACAATTTGGCCAACCTAATCTGGCAATGGTGTGTTGAAAGGCATATTTGGTTATCAGCAACTTACCTTCCAGGTAAGCAAAATACAGTGGCAGACACCAGGTCACGTAGATTTAATGATAACATCGAATGGATGTTAAATCCCAAAGTGTTTGCTGAAATTACAAAGCAATATGGCACACCAGATATCGATCTATTTGCATCCAGGCTGAATCACCAGGTACCAACGTATGTCGCTTGGGAACCAGACCCTGAGGCAGCAGCAGTTGATGCATTCTCGCTGCATTGGGGGAAAATGTTCTTTTATGCTTTTCCTCCCTTCTGCCTCATCAGTCGGGTATTACGCAAGATTCAATTGGATTCCGCTTCAGGAATCTTGATAATACCTGACTGGCCTACACAGCCATGGTTCCCAGTGGCTTTCGACATGGCTGTTGAAACACCGTTGGAATTCCCCAGCAGTCGACAGTTATTAATCCACCCAGTGTCAGGCATTAGTCACCCGTGCCATGACAGAGTCAATCTCCTGGCTTGCAGATTCTAAAAAGACCTCTACTGGGCCTGGGACTGTCTGAGGACGCCATCAACATGATGACCGCATCTCACCGGGGGTCCACCAGGAGACAATACCTGACCAATATAAGAAAATGGGAACGGTATTGCTCCAAAACAGGAACTACCTACACCACAGCTACAGCCACCAGTGTTGTGGAGTTTCTGCTTGGATTACATCGGGAAGGACTCAGCTACAGCGCCATTAATACAGCCAGGAGTGCGTTGTCAGCTTATTTGGTTCCAGCAGCAGGACAACTGACTTTGGGGTCCCATCCACTAGTGGTCAAAATCATGAGGGGCATTTTTAACACTAATCCCCCTAGGCCTAGGTACACTCAGATCTGGGATGTCAGCATAGTACTGACGTACCTTAGGGGATGGCCACCACCCAGGTCACTTACTCTGGAACAACTTACACTGAAATCAGTTATGCTCATGGCTCTAGTGTCAGCTCAAAGGGTACAGTCCCTCCACCTTCTGAGGCTGGACAGCATGACAGAGTCATTGGACTGTATCACATTTCACATTCAGGGGCTGGTCAAACAATCTAGACCAGGTACCACGCCTCCAGTTATGGAGTTTCGGGCATATTCACCTGACCCACGGTTGTGTGCCAAGACCCATCTCGCCAACTACATAGACACAACATATAACTTAAGAGGGAGAGAAAAAGCCTTATGGATAAGCCACAAGAAGCCTCATGGTCAGGTGACGAGCCAAACCATTTCAAGGTGGCTCAAGCAGGTGCTTAAGTCCGCGGGAATCGATACTAATGTGTACAAATCTCATTCCACCAGGGCTGCATCTACGTCGGCGGCTAGGCAAATGGATGTGCCTATGGACCATATTCTGGCCAGAGCAGGATGGTCCTCGGAAAGAACTTTCCAAAGGTTTTATAATAAGCCGCTGGCGGAGCCTGCTACATTTGCAGACAGAATTTTAGAGTCTGCAGATAATATTTAATTTAAGCCCGGGGGAGCTCTCTGTTTTTTCTTGTTATTAATAAACCTTTTTTGTTCACAAACAGGTTATTGTTGATTATATAACATGCTTCCTCCCTCTAAGGTCTTCAGGCAGTGAGTGAAGCATGAGCTGGTACACGGTTCGGATTCACAGAGCTTTGAAGTCTTCACGTAGTCACTCACGTGACTCCGAAGTAAAATAGTAAGATTAAATGAGAACTTACCAGTTCGAAGTTTGATCTGTATTTTATGAGGAGTTACGATGAGGGATTACGTGCCCTCCGCTCCCACCCTCTATTATACAGATCAACTGGTAATTAAGTTCTTATTTTTTCTTTACTATATTTATTTCAATTGTTGTGTTTTCTGTGAATCCACACCGCTGCTTTGAAGAAATGTCGCGCATGCGTGCTGGACGGGGTCTTCACGTAATCCCTCATCGTAACTCCTCATAAAATACAGATCAAACTTCGAACTGGTAAGTTCTCATTTAATCTTACTATTCTATTCTCCTCATGATCTTATGCATTCTTCAAGGTGGTGGTGGCGACGGATGGGGGAATTGAACGGTGCCGGTGATCGGGCTGGGCATACCTCCCGTGCTCTCAGAAGCGCTCTGGGGATTCTGAGGTGGGTTGTGGGAGGCACCCTGGGGCCCTGTGAGTGAATGGTGGGCATGCCAGGCGAGGGACTGTGTGTTCGTGGGTCGATATATCTGGATCGAGGTGTCAGTGGAGTGGGCCGCTGATTCCACCTAATCCCAGAATCCAAGGGCCTCTAACATCCAGAACCTGCTCCATCTTTGTTCTGTGTGCAATCACTGATAGGGTCTCAACAATCCCTGGGACGAGCATATGGAAATGATATGCAAGTTCTTTACCTGTCGTTGTGCCCACTCATTGTCCTTCCCCTTCATGCGGTTCCCAGTCTATCTTCATCTCAGCTGAGGCCCTGCAGCAGTGACATTGAGGAGGAGGAAACATTGCCACACTATGTTGAAACGTGGGTGAAGAAATGCTTTAAATTCCCCACAGTATTGAGTCATGGGCTCACAGTGCAGGAGACAAAGGGGAGGTTCTGAGAAGAGAGACTTTCCATCAGATGACTACATTGGAAAAAGCAAAGAGCGATTGGGACAATGATAGACGCAAAGTGCTGAAGTAACTCAGAGAGTCAGGCAGCATCTCTGGAGAAAAAAGATGGGTGACGTTTCAGGTCGGGACCTTTCTTCAGACTGCTTAATTAAACCCACCCGTATAGCACCAGCAAACCTGCCTTTCAGGATATTGGTTCCCCTCCGTGTCCGTGCGGAGAGTGGTGAGGACAGCGGAAGAAAATACTCGGGACTTCTTTCCCCTCAATTGGGGATATTGCGACCAAACGTTGCGTGTCTAAGGCCAGCAGTATTATAAAGGACCCCACACATCTCCATCACGGACTGTTCACTCTGCTGCCCTCGGGCAAAAGATATCGTAGCATAAGGAGCAGAACATCAAGGTTCTGCAACAGCTTCTTCCCACGAGCCATCAGACTCCTGAATGCCATGTAATGGGCTGCCACCATTGTCTATTTATCCTTTTATCCATTTTATCCTTTTATCCATTTTATCCTTCTGTTTATTATCATGTTGCACGGGGAGCCAAATGCAACGGAATTTCATTTGGAATTGCATATATCGATGTATTTCTAAATGACATTAAAGTTTGTTTGACTTTTGAACCTCCAGTTCATTTCAGCAGTCTGAAGAAGGGTTCTGACCCGGAACATCCCCATCCTTTTGCTCCAGAGATGCTGCCTGATCCGCTGTTACCCCAGCACTTTGTGTCTATATTTGGTATAAACCTGCATCTGTGGATGTCAGGGGTTGTGGGGAGAAGGCATGAGAATGGGGTTAAGGGGGAGAGATCGATCAGCCAATGATTGGATGGTGGAGTAGACCTGTTGGACCGAAAGGCCTGATTCTGCTCCTATCACTTATGACCTTATGCAGTTCTTTGTTTCGACTGATTGGGGACAGTCAGTATGGCTTTGTGTGTGGGAAAACGTTGTTTTTCAAAGCGGTATCCAAGAACATTGATGAGGGCAGAGTAGTAGATGTTGTCTGCAGGAACTTTAACAAGACCTTTGACAAGTTTCCGCATGGTAAGGTATACTGGAAGGTTAGAGCACATGGGATGCAGGGTGAGCTGGTCACTTTGATGCAAGATTAGTCGGAAGGTTGGAGGGTTGTTTTTTCAGACTGTGAGACGTTGGCAAGTGGTGTTATGTCCGTTGTTGCTTGTTATTTTGCATTAATGATGCAAATACAGTGGCTTACAAAAGTATTTATACCCCTGGAACTTTTCCACATTTTGTCACATTACAACCACAAACGTAAATGTATTTTATTGGGATTTTATGTGATAGACCAACACAAAGTGGCGCATAACTGTGAAGTGGAAGGAAAATGATACATGGTTTTCAAATTATTTTACAAATAAAAAACTGAAAAGTGCGGCGTGCAAAAGTATTCAGCCCCCTTTATTCTGATACCCCTAAATAAAATCCAGTGCAACCAATTGCCTTCAGAAGTCACCTATGTGTAATCTAATCTCAGTATAAATACAGCTGTTCTGTGAATGCCTCAGAGGTTTGTTAGAGAACATTTGTGAACAAACAGCATCATGAAGACCAAGGAACACACCAGACAGGTCAGGGATAAAGTTGTGGAGAAGTTAGGTTGTAAAAAAAATATCCCAAGCTTTGAACATCTCACGGAGCACTGTTCAATCCATCATCCGAAAATGGAAAGAGTATGGCACAACTGCAAACCTACCAAGACATGGCCGTCCACCTAAACTGACAGGCCGGGCAAGGAGAGCATTGATCAGAGAAGCAGCCAAGAGGCCCATGGTAACTCTGGAGGAGCTGCAGAGATCCACAGCTCTGGTGGGAGAATCTGTCCACAGGACAACTATTAGTCGTGCACTCCACAAATCGGGCCTTTATGGAAGAGTGGCAAGAAGAAAGCCATTGTTGAAACAAAGCCATAAGAAATCCCGTTTGCTGTTTGCTACAAGCCATGTGGGGGACACAGCAAACATGTGGAGGAAAGTGCTCTGGTCTGATGAGACCAAAATTGACGTTTTTGGCCTAAATGCAAAACGCTATGTGTGGTGGAAAACTATCACTGCACATCACCCTGAACACACCATCCCCACTGTGAAACATGGTGGTGGCAGCATCATTTTGTGGGGATGCTTTTCTTCAGCAGGGACAGGGAAGCTGGTCAGAGTTGATGGGAAGATGGATGGAGCCAAATACAGGGCAATCTTGGAAGAAAACATGTTAGAGTCTGCAAAAGACTTGAGACTGGGGCGGAGGTTCACCTTCCAGCAGGACAACGACCCTAAACATACAGCCAGAGCTACAATGGAATGGTTTAGATCAAAGCATATTCATGTGTTAGAATGGCCCAGTCAAAGTCCAGACCTTAATCCAATTGAGAATCTCTGGCAAGACTTGAAAATTGCTGTTCACAGATGCTCTCCATCCAATCTGACTGAGCTTGAGCTATTTTGCAAAGAAGAATGGGCAAAATTTTCAGTCTCTAGATGTGCAAAGCTGGTAGAGACATACCCCAAAAGACTTGCAGCTGTAATTGCAGCAAAAGGTGGTTCTACAAAGTATTGACTCATGCGTACTTTTGCACGCCACACTTTTCAGTTTTTTATTTGTAATAAAATTTGGAAACCATGTATCATTTTACTTCCACTTCACAATTATGCACCACTTTGTGTTGGTCTATCACATAAAATCCCACTAAAATACATTTACGTTTGTGGTTGTTACGTGACAAAATGTGGAAAAGTTCAAGGGGTATGAATACTTTTGCAAGCCACTATAGAGATGGCACAGTTATAAAGTGTATGGACGACACTACAATTGGTAGTAAAGCAGACAGTGAAGAAGTTTATCTAAAAAGATCTAGAGAAAATGTAATTAACTAGGACATTGGGTTGAGGAATGGCAGATGGTGTTTAATTCAGAGAAGGTGCCTTCTTTGGTAAGACAACTAGAGGAAGACTTAGTAAATTGTAGAGCCCTTGAGAATATTATATGAGGCACCATGGGGATGCAGATTCATGAAAATGGCAACATCGGTAGACATGGAGGGGAAGGCAGCATTTGGAATGCTTGCTTCATGCATCAGTATATGGCACCAGATCCACCAGAGTAAGTAGTAGATGTGGGCAAAATTATATTTAAAAGACATTTAGGCAGGTACATGGATAGGAAATGTTTGGAGGGATATGTGCGGTAAGTGGGACTAGCTCAGCTATAAAAGCTGGCCAACATGGACTAGTGGGCCGAAGGACCTGTTGACGGTATATGATTCTATATTGACTCTGACTACTACACAAGAGGACTGGAGCAGGAGTAGGCCATTTGGCCCCTCATAGCTGATCTCTGCTGACCTCAACTCCTCTTCAATACTGCATTCAATACCTCCAATGATCCAGCTTCCACCATCTCCCTGGGCAGGGAATTCCAGAGATTCGCCAGCCTCTGCCAGAATAAATTTCTGCGCACTTCATTTCTATAGGCTGGAGCATTTCTGTAACTTGGAGCACCCGGAGAAAACCCTTGCGGTCACATGCACATTGTCCAACAAATGAAAATGTCTCAACTTCTACCCTGCCAATCCCCCTTAGAATACCATATGTGAATAAAGTCACCCCTCAGTCTTATAAACTCCAAGGAATGCAGTGGTGCAGCGGTAGAGTTGCTGCCTTACAACGCCAGAAACCTGGGTTCCAACCTGACTACGGGTGTTGTCTGTACGGAGTTTGTACGTTCTCCAGGTGCTCCAGTTTTCTCCCACATATCAAAGGTGCAGGTTTGTAGGTTAATTGGCTTCTGTAAATTGTCCCTAGTGTGTAGGATAGAACTAGTGTGCAGGGGGATTGTTGGCTGGCGTTGGCTCGCTGGTCCGAAGGGCCTGTTTCCACGCTGTATCTCTAAACTAAACGACTTTCCAGCCTCTCATGGTGCAACAACTCGCACATTAGCTTGCTGAATCTCTATTGGGCTGCCTTCAATGCTACTATCTTTTTAGGTAAGGGGACAAAAATTATGCAGTTTTACAGGTGTAGCCACACCAACACCCTGTACAACAGGAAGAAAGCCTCATGTTTTTAAAATCCAACCCTTCGCAATGAAGGCTAAAATGTTGTTTCCTAGACTACTAGCTGGAGCTGCCTGCTGCTAGCTTTTATGATCCATGCACTAGAACGCCTTGTGTAGGAAGGAACTGCAGATGCTGGCTTAAACCAAAGCTAGACACAAAATGCTGGAGTAACTCAGCAGGTCAGACAGCATCTCTGGAGAAAAGGAATATGTGACGTTTTGGCTCCTTCACAATGAAGACTGATACAAAAACTGTGTCCAACATGACTACCATATCTATATTTGCTGTATTAAATCACACTTTCATTCCCTGGAGGCTGCACGTTTACCTTAGCTGCCCCTTTTCTATTCATATATCCATAGAAACTCTTACTGTTTGTTTTTACACCACACGCAAGTTTTCTCTCAAAACTAATTTGACTTAAAATTCATTGACGCGAAACATTAATAGTGCCAACGACATTGGGCAAAATTCCACCTTGAACCTGAAGTACATCCATCCCAAATAAAATCTGCAATAATGTGCCTAGAAATTCATTCCCTCTAATCGTTTGTTCATAAAGTCCGTGTTAATCCTTTCACAGGTTTAACGCTGCAATTGTTCTGATCAGCTCCGCTCATGAACGCAGGCGGCACATGCTTGACTTCACAGTGAGTGCGGGTTTGCCATGGATAAATGGATGACTTTACTTTTCCCCCCCGAGTGTATGGCGCCCACGGGAAGTCTGCAAAGATTAAACTTAAAATGGTTCGGCTGTTTTCAGACTTGGACATAAATAGGTGTTTCCTGCCCACTGTGTTTTTGGCCACTCTTCATTTTATCCAAGTCAGCTGAACCCTCGTGGTGCCAATGATGAAAAGTGCACAGTTCCTGCACATTATTTCTCCATTTACAAGCAGTTACAAATGAATAACGGTTTATTACTTCAATGCACACCAGCTGATAATTTCACCGTTAGTTTACACTCCACCGGCAGCTGCATCGTAGACCACACACAGTTTCTGTTCACGTCTATTGCTAGTAGAGAGATGTTTGGAAATATGCTCTTGAAAGAAACCTTTTCCTTTGCTCAGTATTTGGAATAAACAAATGCTCCAATGTTAATGCATTATAATACATTATAACGTCGATGCAAATCCTTTCCAAATGCAGTGATTCAAATGTAATTAAAAATAATGTAATTGCGGCAGAGAACCTCAACATGAGGATTCCCTAACCTGTGGTAGAAGTAAGACCATGAGAATAAAGCCTTGAACACCACAAGTCCTGTAGTCTCACCTTGCCATCACCCAAATGCTGACATTGGTACTATTCTTCAAGACCATCCCAATTTTAGTGAATGATCACTTTGTACTGACCAGGATATTGATCTCTTCCTTAACCTCAAGGTCCACAGCTACTTTAGGCTTTGGAGATAGAGTGTAGAAACAGGCCCACCGAGTTCGCGCTGACCAGTAATCCCCGTACACTAACACAAGGGACAATTTTACAATTTTACCGAAGCCAATTAACCCACAATCATGTACTACTTTGGGGTGGGAGGTAACCGGTGCACCCAGAGAAAACCCACATGGTCACAGCAAGAACGTACAAACTCCGTACAGGCAGCACCCGAGGTCAGGGCCCAACCCGGGTCTCTGGTGCTGTCAGGCAGCAACTCTGCTGCTGTGCCACTCCTGAGCAGCTACTGTTCTGAGTTACCTCCCTCCACTATCCTTTGGTGAAAGGATCTGTTGATCACCTGCCTCTGAATAATATACAGAAATTGCAAGAAATCAGCGTTTTACAATGATCTTCACAGTACTTCACAGTGAACGACTTGAGGTTCATGTCGCGGTATTTTTGAGGACGGGGAAAATGCTGGGATGTAATTGTTCATCAGCCCCGACCACAAATAACCGGCTGGTTACATGCCGGCTCCAGAGATAGGCAGCGGCTACTGCCGGCCCAAAGCTAATTACCAGAGAGATCAAAGGGCTTCCCTCTCGAGACAAGACATTGAGCGATTTGTGGTCTGAACCCACTGTAATCTCAAAACTATATGAGGAAAGAGGAAAAATGTGCACAAGAAAGCCAGGCATTTGGGAACTGCAATTTTATTTAAACAGCAATTCCTGAACACACACACACTTTCCACAGTGATACAATTTGTTTGGCACATGTAATCTGATTCACTATACCAGGAAGAATCAACTTAACAAAAAGCTGCTGAATTATGCAACATTTCTATGAAATAACATACTTATATGTCAAGTTGCAGGAAATAAGACGACCACGCACCAACACAATTAGTGAAATGCTCTCTCTGTCGTATCACATGATACCTAATCTGCTTAGCTCTTCCACGTTGCATTTCCAAACTTGTTACGTCGGCCTGATAAAGACTGTCTGAGACATTAAATTCTTCAGGGGCATTCTTGATTCCATTTGGCGGGTCAGATCAGCAAGCTAACATGTCCAAACGTTGCCTATTTCCTTCGCTCCATAGTATGCTACTGCACCCGCTGAGTTTCTCCAGCACTTTTGTCTACCTAAGCTAACATGTCAACCTAAATCCTTTCCAAATACTAGCAAGATCTTCTACCCCCATTACCATTACAATCTCCTTCTTGAGTTAAGGAATACCTGCCATGCAATTTAATATTTCTTCCAGTTCTTGTTGTAAATACATTGGTGATTTAATCCTGAATCAGTTGGAAAATGGTCATGATTTAACAAGCCAGAAATCCCTTGAGAAAGAATTTCAATTATTTAATGAGAAAAGAACGATAAATCTTTCTTAAACTTGTCGCTAACGTATGAAAGAATTATGAACCTATGCTCCCTAGAGCACATATAAACACCAATTGGATTTTTCTCTCCGACTCTGAGTTTTCTGCTCTATATAATTTCCACCCAATCTTTCTGTCAGAGTTGGAGAACACCAGGTCCAGATAGAATCATACACCTGATTAATCAAAGTCTAACACGTCCAGCAGGCTATTTATGATCCAATCAGCCACAAAGAGACACATGTCCATACCGCACAGTGTTAAGGTTTGGCCCATCAATAATCCGCAGATACTGGAAACCAAAATTGAAAAGTGAAAATGCAGGAAAAACTCAGCAGGTCGGGCAGCATCCGAGAAGAGGAGCAGTTAACATTTCAGGTTGGAAACCCCTCGTCAGAATGGAAAAAGAGAGAGGGAAAGGTAACCCTGGCATCAGGGAAGTGGGGGAGTGGGATTGGTGGATCAAAGGAAGTGCCTTTGGTGGGGTGAAATAGTGCAGTCTTTATCTGGACAGTGAACTCCTTGGTTCGTTAATGTTTGTATCATGACTGGCTATATATGCCTGCCATTTATTTCAAGGCATGTCCCAGAAGGACAAATGAAACAACATTACCCAGACTTTACGACAATAGCAACACATCGCACAGGCAAAGCTTCAATGCCTATTTAATGGCTGCATCATTTCACCTCTGACAGACATTCCCTATGTTTCAAATAACAAAGTACTGGAGGAACTCAACAGGTCAGGCAACAAATGTGGAGGGAATGGACAGATGACACTTTGGGTCAGGACCCTTCTTCAGACTGATGACCCCACCTGTAATGTTGTCTGTCCACTACCTCCACAGATGCTGCCTGACCCGCTGAGTTCCTCTAGCACTTTGAGTTTTCCTCTGGATTCTGGCATCCGCAGCCTCTTGAGCCTCCATTCCCTTTGTTGCACCCGTCACCTTCCCCAACCTGCGCAACTAACCTGCTCTCTCTCTCTTTCTCGGTTCGGACTAAGGCTTTTCGACCTGAAACATTAGCCAGTCCTCTATCCAAAATGCTGCCTGCCTTGCTGAGATTTTCCGGCTTTTTTCGTTTTCACTCAGGACCACCAGCATTTCCGGTAAAGCAAAGATCTGTGGCTATCAAGAGGCAGAAAGTCAATGCTGAACCAGACTTAACATGTATACGCCCTGAATACAATGTCCAACTCAATGGTCAAGGCCGAGAACACCTGAGACAACTGTGGCTTTCCAAATTATTTCATAGCTTTTATTTCCATGGAATAATTAAATATAAAAACATCCTACAATAGAAAGTACAAATAAAAATAGGATTAGTATAAGGATTAAAACAAGCACTAATTCTTGTAATCTTCCATGTAATTTTTCATACTAGTATCCTTACCCAAGTTGATCTAGAGGATCAAATCAAATTGCTTGATTATGATTTCATCAGAATAACTTACATTCACGACCAAAAGGGTAACACTTACACCGAAAGCTCTGTAATTAAATATTGAATTATCAGGTCACCCTCTTTCTTTTCATTGACCACATTTCTTCTCAACATTTTACCACGGCTTCCAGACAATATTCAAAGTAAAACTGTTCAATTCACATTAAAATGATAGACGAGCTGTCAAAAATACTAGGAGGAGGATAGTCTTTAAATAAAGTTTGCGGATAATTAACAGTTTTGTTATTTTGAGTCATGGCTACCTGGTGGAGATTGTGGTTTGTTGCTGAGCAGAGGTGTGAATGAGAAGGGCCAACGCTGCTCGCGGTGACATCTGCAGAACTGCTGAAGTGCATTTTATATTCCTAGAACTTTTAAATATATACATTGACCATAAACCACAGTTGTTAGATTATGGATTATATTACATTGTTTTAATATACATATCAGGAAGGTTTTTATGCCGCATCTCTGTGCACTTTTCAAGCATTTGCAAATATTTTGAGAGGCGCCACGCAGCAGATTAATAAACTTGCTTCATGTTAAGTACAGCTGTGCTCTGTTCCTTGGTAACGTATCACCCACTGGTTGAACACAGAGGACATTGCGCTATCGGAAAGGCTGAGGAAACAGCAAGTACAAACGTCAAACAGGTGTATTCTAATGACGTTGAGAAGGGTTAAAAGTGAAGTCGGCTATAAAGACAAACACGCATATCACACAGAATGTCCAGGACAAAGGATGTTCGGGAAGGAGAGAATCAGTGAAAAGAAGGCTTGTCATGCATCAAACAAAAATCTGTATCCGCTCTCGAATGTTCTGACGACAGATTGGACATGCTTTCAGAGTAATGCTGCACTCCAGACACGATCCGTGGCCACACTGGAACACCAGTTTGATCTGACAGTCAATACAGATTGGGCAGGTGATCCTCTCCTCCATCTGCCGATATCGAGACTGTAGTTGCTCCAGCAGCTTCCTCTGGTCTGGGGGTTCACTGCTCGAGCTGCTTTCAATCTCCGTGTTATCTGCCGCAGGAAAACACAGTCAGTGCTTTGCCATTGCCCAATGCAACAGCCACTAGCTTGTGCTGGTAAGATTGGGATAGATTAAATATATTTCATCTAGGAGACGGAACCAAGAATTAAGTGCTTAATTGATGTCACAGCAACATAATCCTGTGGCTCTGTCACGGCAGCATGAAGTTGGACATGTAGGGCCATTTCAGGGGTTCACAGGCTTAAACGTAACTATGGGTTATGAACACTGAAAACCAGGTTACCAGGAATGGAAGTTACTATACAGACCTGAAGATGATGGACTTAAGTCAAATGTAACTTTTTTTTAAATGGGCAAAACAATTAAATTGTATGAAATTATCAAAAAGGAAACAAAATGTGATTTACAAAACTGTTGAAGTCTGTATAAATTGGACATTGACCCTCTGTTGGTTCAGAACTCTATTGCAACCAGTAATGACATTTTAATGCTTTTAAAGGGTTTAAACATCACGATAATTAGGGCAAGATCAAACATTTCATGGTTGAACTTCAGTACTTGGCACGGATCATTGCCTCTCATTTGTTCTGCACTTTAATAACTGGCTATGATTACTTCTGGTCACTTGAATAGCTACAAATCTCAGTGAACACAGAGTCTGAGCAACAGGATGTGAACTCAAAACCAAGTATTTGAATTGAGGCTGACATTTCACTACTGATTCGCTAGGAATGATGGCAACATGTTTCCCCAGTGTGGAGATGTGGGCATGATATCTTTGTATGAATTCAAAGAAATGAACACACAATATTTGAAGGGCACTGTGTGGCACTGCTGGTTGAGCTGCCACCTCACAGCACCAGAAACCTGGGTTTAAAGGAGATGTGCGGGGCAATGTTTTTGTTTTACACAGTGTGGTGGATGCCTGGAATGCACCTACAACGCTGGTTGTAGAGGTAGGTACAATAGTGGCATCTAATAGCCTTTAGGAAGGCACATGCAGGGAATGGAGGGAAGTCTCTCTCTTCCAAGTTCATTTGTATAGACAATCATTTTACACTGAATCTTAACTAAACTTAATTGGATCCTTTGATGAAGACACAAGAATGCAGATGCTGGAAGCCTTTGATGCTATGAGTGCTAAGTGTATGACGCATGTACAAAGAAGGGCTTGACAGCACTAACATGTTAGGTGCATCTTAAATAGAGGGTTGTGACCTGCTATTGTGTACTGAATATTAGCTGCTGACAGAGGCAATTAGTTAGGAACAACGTCAGAGACAGAACCAAGAATTGAGCACTTAATTGATGTCTCAGCAACATAATCCTGTGACTCTGTCAGGGCAGCTTGAAGTTGGTCATGTAGGGCCATTTGTGGGGTCGACAAGCTGAAACGCAACTATGGTTTATTAACCAGTTACCAGGTTAATATGCAGACCTGAACATGATGGACTTATGTCAAATTTCACTTTCTTTAAATGGGGAAAAAAAAAGAAAAAGTTGTGCAAAATTATCAAAAATGAAGGGCCTGTCCAACGGGGATTTTTGTCGGCGACTGCCGGCGTCATATCAGTGTTGCCAAAAGATTTTGAACATTTCAAAATCCAGTGGCAACAAAAAAAATGTTGCGACACTTGAAAAAACACCGCTTGTCAAACGTCATCATGCCTCCAATTTTTCGGTGACCTGATACGTCGGTCAATGATGCCGGCAGTCACCGAAAAAATCATCAAGTGGGACAGGCCCTTGAAACAAAATGTTATTTACAAATCAGTTGAAGTCTGTTCAATACACTGTATTAATTAGACATTGACATTGACAATGGAGGGAAGTCTCTATCTTCCACGTTCATTCGTATAGACAATCATTTCACACACTAAATGGATAAATCTTAACCAAACCTAATCCTATGACAAAGACACATGAATGTTGATGCTGGAAGCCTTTGATAGAGTAGGAATGTACTAATCACATATGTGAACTTTCAAACCTACATCCCGAGATTCTGATGCTCCCACCCTGATTCCACTGATACTTCTGCTCCCCAGACCTCTAGCCTATAACACCATCCATCACAGCAGTCCTCTCTTTCTCTCCACCTTTCCCCAATAATCTAAGCTCTATTTGACGTTCCACTCCTACCTCTGGAAAGGATTATCCATTCCTCACACAGTTTAAGGCCAGTTCTATTAAGCATGGTGTCAGGTTTACTCCAAGCACCCTCACACAAATCTGCTGTAGATCCACACTGTAGCACTTCCATCCACCTCTTCCCACAGTAAAGAACTTTTAGCCCAGTGTTCTTTGCCAAATTGATCCTAACTGTGTCACTCAACAGCCAAATTATCCTCAATCCCTTTAAGATGCTCCTACTCAGAATGCAGAGTTAAGGCATGTGGTTAATATATTACCATGTCTCATTTTCTTTGATATAGTCACTTGGCATTTGATGCACTTCTTCATTCTCACTGAACACTCTGTAATTGAAAAAAAACATAAGAAATCAGCATCTATATCTAATTTCCGTTTAATATTTTGTAATATTTAGCAAATGTTGTTGGTAATACAGGAAAAAAACAAAAAGCTTCTAATCTTCTCTTGCATGAGAACTGCATATGAATTTGAAGAACTTAGATCAGGAATTATTGATTATGTAAATACAAAACAGATTGCTGCTATGAACCACTTCAATCTGTCTCATCTGACTCCTAATCCTAAACAGAAAAGTTGGGGAAGGAATAAACCGTTCTATGGTTTTTCTCCGCCATCCCAGAGAAACTCTGGCAGTCAGTTTACATGTTATTCTCTCGCCCTGTCACGTTTAAGAATTGGAACATACATTGATGTATTGGCAGCCAGGACTGAGATTTCCTGCTACCCCGCTGGCCTTTCTGTTTTGACTATTCTTCCAGTTCCCATTCTAACTCACGAGGCACAGCTTTCTGTCTTACCGAGTCTTGTCTACTTATCAAGAATAATAAATCAGAAACAAAATAGTTAGATATGCCTTTTTGATTAAAACCAGTCCTTTGCATGGTCGAAAAGCTAAACATACAAATGTTGGAAATCCGAAATTAAATCCAAAAGTGCTGGAAATATTCAGTAGGTCAGGCAGCATCCGTTCAGAGAGAAATTCTTCCTACTAAAGGAGTATTTACCTCAAAGTAAGTAACATGGATGAGATTATTCGAGCAATTATCTTGATGGGAGTGCGGTACACAGAGCTGATGATCACACACACTGAAAATGTCAGTGAGTAACATGGACCAATGATTCTGGATGCACCTTACACCACTCACCAACAAAAGCACCACGTGCTTACAATACCATCGCAACCTCTAAGAAACATTTAGACCGGTACATGGATAGGACGCATTTAGAGGGATATGGGCCAAACTCAGGCAGGTGGGACTAGTGTAGGCGGGACTTGTTGGTCAGTGTGGGCAAGTAGGGCCGAAGGACCTGTTTCCACACCGTATGACTCTCTGACACTAGTATTTGTTTACAATAAAAAGGGGCAAAAACATTTGTTTACAATAAAACGGGGAAATTGAAAAATATACCTCCAGTGGAACCATCCTAACCATAAGCCTACATCAGGAACAAACCACTGTGGACTTTGCACCACTATGGTTGGTCTACGTATTTCAGTGCTTCCCACTATTGTGATCTAATTAGGATATCTGGCAGCTTACCATGTATTTAATGTTGTGTCTAATGTGCCTGCAAAGCTGCAACAAATAAGAATTTAATTTTTCCAGTTCACATCCGGTGCATGTGACAAATAAACACTTGAATCTGCAGCAACTATTTTCTAAGTTGATTTCATTGACTGAAGCGTGAAGCTATTTTTCTCCCACCAAACGTTCACTTTGCAAATAGATGATCAAAT
This sequence comes from Okamejei kenojei, assembly GCA_035221665.1. NCBI lineage: Eukaryota > Metazoa > Chordata > Chondrichthyes > Rajiformes > Rajidae > Okamejei > Okamejei kenojei. Next base: position 14,375,412 of record CM069162.1, read on the forward strand.
GTTTCAATCTGCAGAGATCACAGGGCTCTTGAGTTTCATTGTGGCCACACTGGGATTCGGACAACACCCATCGCTGCAAACTGCTGTTTTAATGGCCACATTGTTGCATGATTTCAGCACCACTGGGGATATGTACGCTCCCCACCTAGTTTGACGGATGGAGGCAAGGTTCTCCTCATTCTACCTCTCAGCGAAATGATCACCTTCCCAACAATTAGCCAGCGAATGACAGGAACATTACTGCTGACAAACAGAGCATCCAAACAGAAGCCACAGCTTGCATATTGAACCTTAACATTAACAGTATGTTGACAGGCAGGACTGTACATTGTACCTTCACCTTAATAGTTGTGCTGACCGGTGAGACTGTACACTGTGCTTTCACATACTACAGTGCGCTGACAACGGACTGTATACTGCACCATCATATTAACAGTTTGTTGACAGGTGAGACTGCACACTGTACCGTCAATAACAGTGTTGACGTGAGGTTGTATATTGTACCTTCACATAACATCATAAGTGATTGGAGCAGTATTAGGCCATTCGGACCATCAATACTCTGCCATTCAATTATGGCTGATCTATCTCTCCCTCCTAACCCCATTCTCCTGCCTTCTAACCCATAACCTCTGACACCCATTACTAATCATGAATCTATCTATCTCTGCCTTAAATATATCCACTGACTTTGGCTCCACAGCCTTCTGTGGCAAAGAATTACACAGATTCACCACCCTCTGATTAAATCAATTTCTCCTCATCTCCTTCCTAAAAAGAACGCCCTTTAATTCTGAGGCTATCACCTCTAGTCCTACACTCACCCACTCGTGGAAACATCCTCTACACATCCACTCTATCCAAACCTTTCACTATTGTGTACGTTTCAGTGAGGTTCCCCCTCATTCTGCTACACTCTATCGAGTACAGGCCCAGCGCTGTCAAACGTTCGTCATATGTTAACCTACTCATTCCTGGGATCATCCTTGTAAACCTCCTCTGGACCCTCTCCAGAGCCAGCACATCCTTCCTCAGATATGGTGCCCAAAATTGCTCACAATATTCCAAATGGGGCCTGACCAGCGCCTTATAGAACCTCAGCATTACATCCCTATTTTTGTATACAAGCCCTGTCGAAATAAATACTAGCTAATAAATAAATGCATACTACAGGCGGGACTTTACTGTACCTGTGTGCTGACAGGCGGGACTATACTGTACATTCACATTAATAGTGGGACTGTAGACTATCTTCACGTTAACATTGTGGCGATAGTGGAACTGTATACTGTACCTTCGCATACTACAGTATGCTGGCAAGGTGAGAAGAGGACTAGGAAGGCCAGCTCCGAACACACCAAGCATTCAGCAGGACCCGCAGCAAGCGGCAACAGAAGATTTGTCATAGTATTTGGAGTAGTGTGGACTCGCCGCAGAACTGTTGTCCCTGTTGGCTGCAGCTGAGATCCCCTGCAATAAACAATGGCAAAAAAATTCCACTATGTTACAGGGACAATAAAAGAAAATGCTTAATTCCTCCCCACTCTCACTTAGGTTCACTACATAACCGCTGGCACAATTATCCAACCAACTGAACATCATAGCCTCATGGAAACTGGCCGATGATCAGCCGTGGGCAATGTTGAAGACATCCATCTGATGAGTGGGCTCAGAGATGGCTAGAGTGGAATTCAACCTCTGCAGATCAACAGAGTTGCACCAGTAAGGAGCATTACGTGGCGGGTAGCAACATAGAACCAAACCTATATTCAGACATTGCTGTAAAACATTTAAATGTGGCCATGTTTCCTGTCTGCCACATTTTAGACATCAAATGTATGACAACATTTCTACCGCTTCGTTTGTAAACAGTAAGAAATGCTGTGGGAAGGGATTGCGGATACTGGTTTACACCGAAGATAGACACAAAATGCTGGCGTAACTCAGCGGGACAAGCAGCATCTCTGGAGAGAAGGAATGGGTGACGGTTCAGGTCGAGATCCTTCTTCAGACTTATTTGGACTGTAGATGGTACTTCAGTGTGATGGTGTGAATTGTGTCAGTCTTTTAACTGTTTTTATAGCAAACGCCAATCAGAAAATAAATTAACTTGAAGTCATAACCTTTGCATGAATTCAAGCCACTGAATGCGATCTCGGAGAAAACATCTCTTTCTACACAAGGCTACTGCAGGACACAAAGTGTTGGAGTAAATCAGTGGGTCAGGCAACATCTCTGGAGAACAAGCATAGGTGACGTTTCAGACTAATTACACAGTGTAAGATTCTCTCTTGACACACTTGAATTACTGTCATCACCATCATGGGAGATTTGGTACGAATATTATTTTCACAAATGCAGGGGCTAAAATCCCGGGGGGGGGGGGGGGGGGGGGCACCCCCGCCCCCCCCCCACCCTCTGCTTTGAGAGATGGGGGACGATCCCCCCAATTTTTTGTAACCCGAATTTTAAAACTCAGTGAAATCTCCGCTCTCCGTGAGACAGTGGGGGTGGGACTGATGATCGAGGGCACCGTTTGAATGAGAGAGATGTTGGTCAGCAGGCAATGGGGGGGGGGGGAGCATGATGATTCAGCGCGATGATTGGAGGAGGGAGATGTAGGTCAGAGGTGGAGGAAGAGGGGTAGGACTGAGGATAGAGCGTGGTGATTGGAGGAGGGAGACATCCGTGGAGCAAAGATCATAGAGCGGAGCTTGAATTGCATGCCCAGGTCATAGGGTCACAAGCGAAAAACACTCTTGGCAGCCCTGGACACAGACCTGCGCCTCATCCGCAACCAGGATCGATCCCTGGCCTCCGGCGCTGCAATCGCTGCCGAACCGCCACTGGACCATCCCCCCCCCCACCCCACGCCTGGGGGTGGCCAGAGACATCGGGAGTCAGACGGGAGCGGTGCCCCCAGGCTCACAGCCAGCGCAGAGAAGCAGCGCTAAATCCAGCTCCACGCTGCCTACCCGCCAGGTTAACCTACAGCCCTGACTGGACTTATGGGAACGATTGGATCGGTAATTATCTGAGTGTTGGTTATTTCCCTCATCACACCATTCTTTGAGACGTTTATAAGAGCCAAATGAGTGTTTACTTAATTCAAACATACATACATGGAGAATAATTGTTTAAGAAAGAACTGCAGATGCTGGAAATTTTTCAGGTAGTCCTTGCTTTCTCCCTCCTTCCCCTCCACTTCCCAGGTCTCCCACAAGCCTACTGTCTCCGCCTCTTCCTTTCTTTTTTCCCGACATCAGTCTGAAGAAGGGTCTCCACCCGAAACGTCGCCTATTCCTTTTCTCCATGATCCGCTGAGTTTCTCCAGCATTTTTATCTGCCCACATGGAGATTAAGATGACTTTATCTCGGACAATCTTTCTGCTGCATAAACTGGTGCATCACAGACCTGTCCAGATCATTGTCCAGCCCCAGAACAGATGAATGCATACACAATGTGTTTTGCCATAGTCACTGCAGACTCCATCGAGGCTGACACAGGCACCAAAATATATCCGAAATCGACTCCTCATTAGAACCTGCTGGATTTGGAACTGCACAGATTGATTATATATCTCCAGGGAGGATGGGGAGCGTAGAAGGGGATTCGAGAGGTTAAGAGCTTTATGCCGGGTTGTCTTGGTAATCAATTCTACCAATTTAAATCAATGTCTTGGATTTAAGCCCCAATATTGGCCAACTCCCAATATGTAAATGCTGGAGAAAGTCAGAGAGTCGGGTAGCATCTGGGAATGGAGTGAACGGGGACGTTTCGCGTTCGACCCTTCCGCTATATGAACAACTGCTCCTTTACAACATTGGCTTGGAAAAAAAACCTGTGCTTCCCACAAACATGCAAGAGTCGAATGAGGGGAGGGTGGGGCTGTAACAGAAAGTGCGCCACAAAGTGACATTAATTGTGGTGCAAACACACATGATTAGTACCCAACAAGCTGGCTGCAAGGACTGGTAGAAAGTGTTCCCCACCCTCTTCAATGACTAACTCTCTCCCGTGGCATGTGAGGAAGTGAGTGCAACGAGCATTTTCTTCTAATGTCTACAGAGCAAAATCAAGAGCAGAACCGCTTTGTAGTAATGCTGCTCGTTTACCTGAATTTTTCTGCAAAACTTTTGACCAGCTGTATTGTCCTGCCTTCTGAGACCAGATCGAGGGGTGTTTTGCCCTTGTGGTTTGCATAGTTGATATCTGCTCCATCCTGGGCCAGGAAGCAGGCGATGGCAGTCCCCACATTCAGCTCACCAGATCCCAGTAACCCTGAAGTCTGTAACTGAAGAACAATAAAAAAAACAAAGTCAAATCAGAGGTCTGAGACAGAGGATAAAATACTGCCAAGGAGGTGGACAACAGTCTGAATTATTACTTCAGTCGAGGAATTAATTCCAATATCCAAATGTTAGATTCTCAAAGTTAGCAATTCCATACCTGATCATCAGAAGCGATACAGCTTCCAATGAAGTCTGGAGAAGCAACATTTCGACTACATGACTTGATGTTAGTGATGGCCATTTAACCTTCGCACCGAAAGTTAACGAGGTCAATAATTTAGTCTTATCTTTGGATGTTATCGTGGGGCTGAAAACTTAACTCTGCGACCACCATCATCTATTACAACAAGTGATGGCTCCCACTGATTGTCACCGGAAGCTTGCGTCCTTTTCAGGACGGACGATGACAGCAATGTCAACATTTGAAACATGGAAGATGAACATGAAAGAAGAACTCTTGACGAAGATTTTAAAAGAATGTCAAATTCAAACATTATTTTTCCTTTCTCCCTTGATCCAATGTCTCTCACTCTGTACTGGACTTGAGATAGATTGCCCACACTGATTTTCACTCACTGCGTTCTAAATCCTTCAGCTCTGTCTGCCTCGCCGCATTGGGGCTTGCTGCACTGGGCTTGCTGCATTGGGCCCCACCTTGCTGGGGCTGGGCTGTGTCGGGTTTGCTGCATTGGACCCGCCGTGCTTGGCTTGCGGCATTGGACTCGCTGTGTTCCGCTTGTGACATTAGCGTGTTCACACTTGAGCAAACTTTATGGTTTAATCAATTTGAGCCAAGGTTGCACGTGTGTTTAACATATGGCAGATATGGCTGAAAGCTCAGTCATTGACATTAGCAACCCAATGGAGCAAGTGGTAATGCAGATACATTACAGAGTCGTGCAAAGGAGACATACTATATCAAAGTGCTATATTTCAGCATTTGTTTAGAAATGGCAGTTGTTTAATGTTATATTACTATACTCAGGGTTCTAAGAAAGAGGGGAAGGGGAAAGCCCAATGACAAGTTCACCTTTCTCCAATGCAGCAAAGTTTTTTTTTTAGAAACTGTATTAATACAAGAATCAAAGCTCTGAAACAAGAGCATCATGAGAATGACACGGGCTGGTAATTGTAGAACAAATAATTCCACTATATTTATGCCAAGCCAAACGGACAATATGATTTCACACACAAACCAGGTTCAGTATTTTATGTTCCTACTCCATGTTGAGATATAATTGGAAAATTACAAACTCTGCAACTTTATGGGCAGAAAGTGTCTGTTGCCACGTGGAACCTTACATTTGCAAACAAGGAGCTGGCTTCCCCCTCCCTGGCTGCCGAGCGGGTTGCCAGCTGTTGCCGGCACAGGGCCACGTGCAGCGCAGTGTCGCCGTCTTCGTCCTCCGCATTCACGTTGCATCCTTCAGCCACCAGAAGCTGCACCATGCCAGTGTGACCCTGGGTGACCGAGAGCTGCAGGGGATTCTGGTTCCGATTGTTCCGCACATTAATCTCACACCGGCCCTGAGCAAAGGAAATGATGATTCAGGCTTTGAGCACACACAAATCTTTGGCAATATCCAATTTCTGCAGCAATGTTGTTCTTGCTTGCTTCCTACATTATGCCAGTTCCAAATATGATGCACACAAATGCAATTTGCGACATTAGTTTAGTTTATTCTCACGTGTACCGAGGTAAAATGAAAAGCAACATCTCTTTCCACATTGGACTAGAAACACACATTTGTGGAAAGTTATCTTGGACATATGTTAGAAACTCATCACGGACTCTGCTCTCAATACCACTGCTATCTCAATTTACATTGGAATATTTAAAGTCCCCATTATTGCTTTAAAAAAACCATTGATTTCTGCTCTTCCCTTAAGCTATATGGATGTTTTCTCTTCAATGTTTTGTTGGTGAACTACATAATATGTCCAATTTCCTCTATTCCACTCTAACCAAATAGCTCCTGTCTTTGACTCCTGTGTGCCACCCTCTACCTACAGCACGTAATACACACTTTCATTAATATTGCTACCCCTTTGTTTCTTCTTTCCCTAAACCTCCTAGCAGCAGGGATTTATACATGAGGCAAAAAAGGGGAGAATCACAAAGACAGAGGAAGCAGCAAAAGATTCATTAAAGGCACACAAGTTGCATTAGCCAGAGATTAAAAAAATCACAAGGACTAGTGTAGAAAAAGTGGATGGAAATGAGATTATTAAAAACCTGACCTTGCATCCACTCCCTACACACTAGGGTCAATTTGCAGAAGCCAATTAACCTACAAACCTGCAGCCTTTGGGATGTGTGAGGAGCCAGCTCTGCCAGTTGCATTAGAAACCCATGGGAGGAAACCCATGCGGTAACAATGAGACTGTCCAAATTCCACCCAGATAGCAGCTGAGGTCAGGATTGAACCCTGGCGCTGTGAGGCACCAGCTCTACCAGTTGCGCCACTGAGCGAGTTCCAAGATTTCAACCACATTCAATCTGCTGAAGGAACTCAGTGGTTCGAGTTGCATCAGTGGGAGAAATGGACAGATGACATTTCGAGTCCATCATCCGAATGAAGAGCCCCAACTGGAAATGATAACTGTCCATTTCCTTCAGCAGATTGTTTGTTGGTCCAGATTCCAGCACCTGCAGTCTCTCATGTGTCCAAGGTTTAGACTGTTGACAATAAAGGAACAAGGATATTTTTTTCAATTTAGGATGGTGTGTATCTTGGGGACAGACCAAGATATGCTGATGTTCCCATGCGCCTGCTGCCCTCGACCCTGATGTTGCAGGTCGTAGATTGGGGAGGTGCTGGCAGGTGGGCTGCAGAGTTGCATCATGATGTCTCAGTATTTGTATACGATACTCTTACCAATGAAGCCAAACGTCCCTGTCACCACACTGTCCAAACAACTTGCCACTTTCGCCTTGCACCTGTTCTCACAGATCTCACTGTTCCACAACTCCCTCTAGAGTCTCGAGCTTTATATTTACTGTGCATGTTCTGCCCTGTTATGACATGCCAAAGTGCATCTCCTCACAGCTGTCAGAGTTAAATTCCATTTGCCATACTCTGGCCCTTCTTCCCAATTGATCTAGAGCTTGTAGCTCTTAGATATCCTTCCGCAGAAGTCCTTTGTGAAGAATTTGGGTTTGGAGAAGCTTTTTTTTTTTTTTTAAATATTTTTTTATTGTAGAAACAATATATACCAAGTACACTCTTATACGACATTGAGATTTATACAATGTATAAAATTATAACATATTGATTATTAATTAGTACTATTTATGATAATTGTAGTATTATCCATTATACATTTCATTATTATTTATTTTATATAATTGGGAGTATATGTAGTATATTCCTAAAATAAGTAATACACTTAGATTTCTCAAATCATAGATATTCTTCTAATTATCAAATAGAAATCCCCGCTAATTTAACTACGTAGTACCCAATCTTAAACAACATTTTTTTTAATATTCATAATGTTATCAAAATATTAATAATGTTTGTATTATTGTTAATTTTATATTTCATAATTATTGTATAATTGAAAATACATAGTTTTATATAATTACAAGTTTAAGACATCTATAATCTTTTTCATACAAACAGAAATAAGTGTGTACATATTAAAAATTTATATAATATGTTTCTATAATTTTTTCCTTAATTAAAGATAGAGAGATAGAGAAAAGGAATAGAAAATAGAAAAGAAAGTGTGAAAAGTTTGATGGAGATTGAAGTATTACTAAGTAATCCAATCTTGGAGATACATTCATGATTTGTTATGTGTATTTCTTCATCCACTCAGATATTCAGGCCTCAGTCAAGTCCCTGCGCCGAACCGTTGTGACCTGTAGATATTTAATATAGGGAGACATATCTCCTTGAAGAGATCTAACCTGTCCATGAGGACAAGTCTCAATCTCTCCAAGTGAAGTGTCTCCGTCATTTCTGTATTCCACATTTTAATTGTTGGGGATACAGGGCCTTTCCAAAATTTTAATATTAATTTTTTCCCAATTATTAAAGAATAGTCGATAAAAGTTCTATGATTCCTTGTAATTATTTGTTCCATTTCCGGTATTCCAAGTATGATTAACTTTGGGTCATAAATCATAGTAATATTAATAACTTTCGAGATTATTTTGAATATTTCATTCCAATATTGTAAAATCTTCGTACAATTAGTAAATGAGTGTGACAGAGTTGCTTCCATGATTTGACATTTATCACATATAGGTGATAGTTTTGGAAATATATTATGTAGTTTAGATTTAGAATAATGTAATCTATGTAAGATTTTAAACTGTATAAGTGCATGTTTAGCGTTTAAAGAGCAATAATGTATATGTTGTAGGCTTTCTTCCCATATTTCTGGACTTATTATTTGACTTAGTTCATTTTCCCAGCGCTGTCTATGTATTTCCGATGATGGGATATCACTTTCCAACAAAATATTATAAATGTATGATATCATTTTTTCTGTATTTGGGTGTTTATTCAAGCATTCATCTAAAATTTCACTCTTTCTATTTCTAAGTTCTTGTGTATTTGCAGAAATATAGTTTCTGATTTGTAAATATCTGAAATATTCATTATTATGAAGCCCGTAAGTTTGTTGTAATTCTTGAAATGAAAGAAATGAATTATCCTTATAAAGATCCCCTATATTTAGAATTCCTTTATTTTTCCATTGTATAAAAGCTTTATCCATCATTGACGGTTTAAACGTAAAATTATTGGCAATTGTAAGAGCTAGCGGTATAAATTTTAGTTTTAGTGTTTTCTTTATTTGTTTCCAAATACGTATTCCACTTTCTATTATCAAATTTTCACTATAAGTTTTCTTAGGTACATTAATATTAGCAAATATTATAGAGCTAATTTCAAATGGAAAACAGTCTTCTCTTTCCATTTTTAACCAATTTGGTTTATTATCTATTTCTCCTAACCAAAAATTCATATTTCTAATATTAACTGCCCAATAATAGAACATAAAATTTGGTAAAGCTAAGCCCCCGTTTATTTTAGCTTTACATAAATGTTTTTTATTTATTCTATGATTTTTATAGTCCCAAATAAAGTTAGTGACTATTGAGTCTACTTTTTTAAAGAAATTTTTAGAGAGATATATCGGGATTGATTGAAATAAATATAATAATTGTGGGAGGAAAATCATTTTTATTGCGTTTATTTTACCTAACATTGAGATAGGTAAGCTTTTCCAATATAAGATATTTTTTATTTAATTTATTCAATAATAACGGGAAATTAGATTTAAATAAAGAGTCAAATCTTTTTGTAACAAAAATACCAAGATATTTAATATTTTCATTTGTTATCTTGAAAGGAAATTGTTGTAATATCTGTAAATTATTCATGGTTATTGGCATAAGTTCACTTTTATTCCAATTGATGCTATATCCTGAAATTAAACCAAATTCCGTTATTAGTTTTAACAAATTACAGATACTTATTTCCGGTTTTGTAATATAAAGTAATATATCGTCCGCATATAACGAGATTTTATTCTTAGTATCTTTAGTATCGTATCCATATATTTCTGGATGTAGTCTTACCCTTTGAGCAAGGGGTTCGATTGCTAACGCAAACAGTAATGGTGATAAAGGACAGCCTTGTCTACAACCTCGAGATAAACTAAACTTAGTTGATAACATATAATTTGTTATTATTCTAGCTGTTGGATTTGCGTATAATAATTTAATCCAAGTAGTAAACTTATCACCAAGCTTAAAGGCTTCCATCACCGAAAATAGATAAGGCCATTCCACCTGGTCAAAAGCTTTTTCTGCATCCAACGAGATGACTACTAAGTCTTTTTTATCACTTCTTTTCGAATATATAATATTAAATAACCGTCTTAAATTATATGAAGAGTATCTTTTAGGTATAAATCCTGTTTGATCAGGATGAATTAATTCGTTAACAATTTTGCTTAGTCTTTGTGCAAGAATTTTTGTTAAAATTTTTTGATCGGTATTTAATAAAGCAATTGCTCTATACGATCCTGGGTCATCCAAATCTTTATTTATTTTGGGTATAAGTGTTATAATAGATTCGTTCAATGTGTCTGGTAGTTTCTCTTGTATATATATCTGTTCATATAATGATTTTAAATATGGGACCATTTGGGCATGAAAAATTTTATAAAATTCCGAGCCTATACCATCTGGTCCTGGAGTTTTACCATTTTTTAAAGATTTAATAGATTCTTGGAGAAGTTTAAGAAGGGAAATTCAAGAAAATTAGAAATGATCACGAGGAAGAATTGGAGGGCAGAAGACCTTGGGGAGTTGTTGGGCAAAAGCAGGGATAGGAGAGTCCAGAGAGCAATGTGAAGTCAAGGCTATGAGGCAGTTTACATCACTGGACATAGGGAGATGGGTGAAAAGGTCTTTGTATGAGTTAGGATGTGTTTAGCCGAGCTTACACAATATTTATAGATGAACAGTCTGTTCTGGAAATCATTGGATTACTGTGTGTGGAGGTGACAAAGACTGGTGACGCAACATGGAACTGGTACAGAGGATGTCACAAAGATTGAAAAAGAATTGGTAATATAGTTTGTCACAGAGACAACCTATGTTTGGACACATTTCCTGCCACTAACTATCGGAAAGGTACAAAGCAATTACTTTCAGACAGTATCAATTCTAGATGTGTGTGTTTGACTAGCACTGAAATCTCTAGCACAATGATTTTCCGTCACTGCAAGTGTTAAATAGTTATGTGCGCCTTAACAGGCCATTACGTAAACCAGATTCCTACCTCTTTAATCAGCACTTCAGCTACGTCTCTGTGGTTGTTGAGGGCAGCGAGGTGGAGAGCTGCAAAGCCATCCTCCTTCTTGACATCCACCAGCTGACGAGCTCTGGCCAGAATCTTCTCAGTGGCTCTGAAAGAACGAGGGAGAAACGTGGAATTAATGAGCGCCAGCATTAATGCGAAAGGAACTGAACATCGCAAATGGCCAACATGGTCACATCTCTTCCAACGTGGAATTTTAAGAAGGGTCTCGATCCGAAGTGTCGCCCATTCCTTCTCTCCAGAGATGCTGTCTCACCCACTGAGTTACTCCAGCATTTTGTGTCTCCCTTGGAATTTTTCAGGATGGATCACAATGTTTAGTTTAGTTTAGGGATGCGGCATAGAAACAGGCCCTTTGGCCCACTGAGTCCGTGCCGACCAACAATCACCCGCACACTGGTTCTATCCTACACACCAGGGACATTTCACAGATGCCAATTAACCTGCACATCCTTGTAGTGTGGAAGGAAACCGGACGGAGAAAAGCAATGTGGTCAACGGGAGAACCTACAAACTCTGTATAGACAGCACAAATATTTAGGATTGAACCCAGGTCCCTGACGCTGTTAGGGAGCCCTGCTGCACCACTGTGTCACCAATGTATTTTGCACAGCTCCACATTGATACACAGTAAGGTGAGCATAACTCCCACTGTTCATAAGCAGAAAGAGGGTGATGCCAAATATCATACCATATTGAATAAAGACCAGCCTGCACTTAAACAGGAAGTCATATGGATCAAAGATCATCAGTCAATTAAATATTTTTCATTAATCAGTAGAGCCAGGATGTTGCCATAAATGCCATGTGCCTTTTCAAGCCTTTTTTTGATAATTTCACCAAGATAATGCTTTTTTCACAATCGAGTGCCTAAATCAGCCTTTTTTTGCCGTTTTGCTAAAAGGTCGTGCTATTTTCTCTATTGTACCGTGATTACAATGTAGTTTTCTATGTTAACTCGTTAATTTTAATGTTATTATTACCGTGTTAACATAGTATAATTTACAAGAAAATTTCCACCACCGGAGCGAAACCGAGGGCGCCACCGTCGGTCGTTCAATCATTCGTGCCGCTGCCCGCTGGTTTAGTCTTCTCCAAAATCTATTTATTGCTCCCAATTTTGCAAACTTCCCACAAGCTACCACTTCCCTTGAGAAACGTGGCGAAACATTAGTGAATAACTTGCAGGTTTTCAACAAACTAACTGACAATATTCGTAAAGTTCTTGGCGATGTAGGTATAGGCATACAAGGAAAATGTGAGAGAGTGATTTTAGCTGACAAAGATCTTGAAGAAATACAAAACATAGCTAAAGTTCTCAAAGGTAGTGGTAATGGACAAGATATTGACATGAATATAAAGTCTGTAGCTTGTTTCGGGTATGCACCAGTGACCTCAGCTGAGGTAGAAAGAAGTTTTTCACAACTGAAGCGTATTCTGTCTGCAAGACGGCATAGTTTAACACCAGATAATTTGAAAAAAATGCATGTACTCTTTGGAAATGCTCGTAATTATGTGCAATCAGGCAACTTTGGTCATTTACTGTGGTATACCTTGATGTTATCAATGTAACCATATTTTGGTTGTGGAAATACATGCCCTTTTATGCCTTTTTGTGGTAAATAAATGCCCTTTTCATGCCTTTTTTGTAATTTTATTCTGCCTTTTTGCCTGCCTATTTCAGTTTTTTAGTGCCTAAACATCCTGGCTCTAGTGATGAGTATGGTGTGCAAACAAAGCTAGCAACAAATCCATGCACGGCAAGATTTCACAAACAGCAAAGCACAGAAATGATCAGCTCAGCTCTCTCAGTGATGTTATTTGTGGACTGGAAGCACCATTGTACTTAACACATTGGACTCACAGACACCAGGCTGTTAGCATCATTACCCAAACAAATTGAACAGATTAACGGAGTGTTACCAATATATAACACCCCTCCTCAATTTATTTTTTGCATTACTGCAAAACATTGCTGCTTTCAATTAAGATGAAAGACAAGCAGATTTCTTATGTTATGATTTAAGACGGGAGAATTTAAGAATCTGAAATTCCTATGTACTCTTTGGAAATCTGCCCTCTGAATAGAATGCAGGAGTTGTACTCCCTGCTCTGTGACTAGGAACAGACCTGGTTTTTTTTCTAACTTGCATTTCACAGGAGATTCATGCAAGCAGCTGGCAAATTATAATTATCGGCAGTTTCTTACAATTTATTGCCTTTTAAGGCTGCATGGTGTAGCGAGTTGAAGCCACGGTTATTCTGCTGAGTGAAGTCAATGTTTGGCACGTCTGTCAGGATGGTAATGATGTCCCTGTAATCTTTAGCAATTCCATCGTGCAAAGGAGTATCACCGTACGAATCCTGGAAAGATAATCGCAGAAGAGGTGAGGAGAGGTTGACAACTCTTTCACAGTGAATTCGAAGGAAGCCTTCAGTGCCCGGTCCCCCAGAGTAACAATTGTAATTTCACAATGTACACCAGCTACACATCATATTGTTCACTCACTTGTCAGAAATGACAAAATCCAATTTGTTTCTATACTGTTGTTATCCATCAGCTCTGTGCTTCTTGCAGTCTGCACTAGCATCTGGTTAAACAGGACTTTATTTCAACATTCGCTCTGTATTTTGAAACCCCCCATGGGCTTGCCAACCTGACCCTCCAACTTGCTCCACATTCTCTTTGCTCCTCAGATTCTGGTCTTGATCATTCTCAAATCTAATCACTCCATTAGTGGTGTCAAGACCCCAAGCCCCTGAAAGTTTCCTCCACACCCCACCCCAAAACTGCTTCCTTCTCCTTTCTTCTGAACATTCTTTAAACCGTACCGGCTTTACATAGCTTTGGGCCATCTGTCTCATTTCTTCTCATATGGTTGTTTGACGTATGGAGTATTGGTTGCATGCATTGAGGCAGAGTCTGGAGTTGGCCATTCAGACATAATGAAATATCACGGCCAACCTTACCCTGGATCCTCTGATCCCTTCATTCCTTGATGAGTCTTGCAACACTTTGTTAGATTAAACATCATGTGTAATTAGTTGTTATGGTTTTATATTTATTCTTATGCTGAAAGGCAAGCCCTCTGAGATGAAGTTTTGGTGAATAATTGATGCGGTACATTTACCATTTGAATGGTAAAAATAGAATGAAGATCCTTGCTAAATTATTTAGATGCCAATTGTCCTTATTCTGTTGAAGCCAAATCAGATCAGTATTTCAACACTTTATGTTATCAATTAATATTTTATGCAAATTGCAATAACGTTGTATTAAAACTATGACAGAAAAGTCTAAGATTACTGTTGAAGATATTCTGTAAATGCAAGAGATTTGGTTTAATATCCACTTTTGTATTATAGGCTTGTAACAACAGGACATCATCCAGGTTCATGCAGCACAGAAGAAATCAGAAACTGGTACCTGAATTAGGAGTTCATCCCTCCAAACAGAAAAGTGGACAGCCAATACATTAAAAAAAAAACACATTAAAACAAACATTCTTCCACCAGCCTTGCTGCTTTCTAGAGAGCAAGCAGTGTCATTCCTGTGACAGCTCTCTCACCTGCAGATTAACGTTGCAGTTGTGTTCGCAAAGTGCTCGCACCACATCCGTGAAGCCCTTGTTTACTGCGATGTGCAGCGCAGAACACGTTGAACCATTCAGCAGATTGACATTGGCGCCCTTGCTGAGCAGCAGTCTGGCCACCTCAGGCTGGTTTCTGCACAAAAGAAGCAAAAATACTGACAGTCCCTGCCCTGCTAACCCCCACAGATCAGCACAAAGCCAAACTGAAGCAGAGATGAGAAACAAGGAACTGAAGATGGCCTTCAATCTTTGCCCTTTTTTTCTCCCACCTCTGCAATCATTACGAAGAACATTCCCGACCCAAAGCGTTTATGGGGAGCAAAGCTAGGTTAATATTCCAGATTAACGATCTTTAATCAGAAATGGGAATAGTCACCTCCTGATGAATGGTTTTCACCTTTAATGTTAACCCCAGGCCTCTTCAACTGACGCTGCTTACCCTGAGGCTTAACACCATTTTCTGTTAGTGTTTCCAGACTTTCAACTGCTGCAGTTCTTTTTTGCTTTTCAATGAGCGTATTGCAATCAAAATACAATCTGCAGATCCAGCTGACAGTGACCCACCCAGCGTGGTTGGTCTCCCCTGGTTTAGAAGAATGAGAGGTGATCTCTGAAGCACTTAAGATTCGGAGAGGAAGTGACAGGGCAGGTGTGACAATGGGCCTTTGGGTGCTGGTATAGCTGTGCACACCACACTGCAACTGTATACGCACCGATTTGCCCCCCTACACCTTCTATGGTAGAGAATTCCACAGGTTCACCAACCTCTCAGGGTGAAGACATTTCTCCTCATTCCCATCCTAACTGATTTATCCTGTGACTGTGTGGATTTTCTCTGGGTGCTCCTATTTCCTCTCACAGCCCGAAACATGCTAATTGCTGGGAAAATGGGTGCAGGTGGTTAGCTGGACCCATCAGTGGGAGTAGATGGACATGTGAAAGAAAATAGGTTCCAGGGAAATCAGTGAGGGAAATGGGACTGATGCTCATGAGCCATATGACCTTCTCAACCTTAACAAAACAAGACAAATAGAGCCAGCAATTTCCAACAGGTGGTTACATTTAGAATTCACTGCTAATTATAATGCTGCTGAGATTGCTTATATATTGCACAATGGATAATTTGACATTATACACCTGAAAGGAGCAAATTCCGTGCTATGACGCACAATCTTCACTGTTTTCCAAATGTTGGGAAATAGAACAGTATCACTAGGAAGGGGTTCAGCACAGACTCTGATGGGACTGCGGGCTCATGGCTGTAAGTAAAGGGCCTGTCCCGCTTTGGCGTCATTTGCACGTCACGCTGGTGGCGTGTGAAGATTTTGTGAATCCCAAAATCCTGGGGCGCCGCACACGACTGCCTATGCGCGCGTAATGTGCGTCGTGCGTCGTGATGCGTAAATGATGTTGAGTAAATGACGTGCAAATGACACCAAGTGGGACAGGCCCTTAACAATCAGGGGAGGTGATGTGAATAATCTTGTCAACATATTGGCAATTAAAAATCCATGGGGAATCTGCGCTGTTTTATTTAAGAGCTATCCGATCTACCTAACCAATTTATTTGACCAAATGTATTGAGATCCAAAAACAAGGAATGGCAGATGCCAGTTTACACTGAAGATAGACACAAAGTGCTGGAGTATCTCAGAGGATCAGTCAGCATCTCTGGCAAAAAAGGATGGGTGACATTTTGGGTCAGCATGTTTTTTTCTCCAGGGATGCTGCCTGACCCGCTGAGTTACTCCAGCACTTTGTGTCCATCTTTGGTATAAACCAGCACCTGCAGTTCCTTCTTTCTGGGTCCCAACCCGAAACGTCACCCATCTTTTTTCTCCAGAGATGCTGGCTGACCCGCTGAGTTACTCCGGCACTTTGTGTCTATCTTTGAATTGAGATCCAGACAGGTTACAGCCATTGATGCCTGAGCAAGGAAGCAATTTTCATACCCAAATGATGCATAATGTAGCGCTGTGTCACCATCCTCATCATGAATCTCAAGCTTTGCGTTTGCCTGCAGGAGAATCGTCACCACCTCGACATGTCCTTGATGAGCAGCCACCTGCAGGGCAGTCTTGCCCTGATTCTTAATGTCCACCTGCGCAACACAGAGGAATGGTTAAATGTTTGTGAACTTTTCCTGAGCTGATATGCTGGCAGATCAGGCTTCACTCTCTGAGAACGAATGCAGAAGTTGAAAGCCTCGTGACTTACAAGGGAACTATGAGTGGAAAAGGAAGTCCTTTTATATGAAATATAAATATATATATTCAGCCCATCAGGCCTGCACTAAGATTGACATTCGCAGACCGATCTTCCTTCTCTTCACTCTCCTCATCCCCATATATCATTGCTCCAATATTCAAATCTATTGAGCCACGTTTTGAAATAAATCATTGACTGATTTTCCAAAGCCTCAGAAAGGAACTTCAAAGCTACAACATACATTGCTGTAGGAAATCTCTCTCTTTTCTTCTCTCTAACATCACTCATCAACCAGATTGTTTCATGTACCTGCCATCACCATGATAACCTATCAGAGACATGGCTTTTTGCCCTATCCATCCTCCCCATGCTCTCTGCAATTTATAAACAACTTATTTTCCCTCTTTCTCAGTTCTGACAGAGTCTTGGAAGTGAAAGAACAATCAGCTTCTCTAGCCCCCGAAGCCACCAGATCTGCTGCGTATTTTCACTATTTCCCGTTTTATGTCAATTTTCCAGCGTCGGCAGTTTTTCTGATTTTCCTCTAAATTCTGTACTCTGTTATCTTTCTCTTTGTATCCCTGTTGCACTTGTGTATGGCTTAATGTATTCATGTATAGTATGATTTGAATAGGTAGAATGCAAACAAAAGTTTCTCACTGTGTGTGGCAATAGTAATCAAATACCAAAACATTCTGCATGCTTCTATGAGATCGCCTCTCATTCCTCTGTTTTCTCGAGAGGATGTAATTTCACCGATGTGATAAAGCCACCATCCCAGGTACCAACCTGTACATTTGTTCTGCACGCCCACAACGACACATATATCCCTCGCAGGGCAAACCAACCAACACCCCAGGGGACACAGTTGGTACATGTGACAATAAATGTCTCTTGTCTCTTGTCTTGTACTAAAGGTGCGGTCACACTGAGGTCCTGTGTAATTGTAGCAAGACAACCTTAAGGGCCTGTCCCACTTTCCCGAGTTATTCACAAATTCTCCTGAGTTATTCACAAATTCTCCCGAGTTTTCAAACTCGCAGAATGTTCATAACGAGTCCGTAGGAGGCCGTGGATATATCGTAGTGAATCATTATGCCAGCCGTAGGTACGCGGGGCATCAGGTAAGTCGGGAAGTTTTTTCGGCCTGATGTAAAATGCCCACAAGTTAAAAAAATAGCCCCCAGTGCCTACGGCTGGCATAACGAGCCGCTACGATATATCCACTGACTCCTACGGCCTCGTTACGAACATTCTGCGAGTTTGAAAACTCGGGAGAATTCGTGAATAACTCAGGAGTATTCGTGAATAACTCGGGAAAGTGAGACAGGCCCTTTACTCTTGTACTCCAATCCTCAAAAAACAATTTCTAACGTACTATTTGTCTACTTAATTGCTGCCCGACCTACACATTCGTTTTTAGGTCCTCCTGAGGATACCAAGGTTCCTCTAAACATTGACATGCCTCAATCTCAGTATATCATCTTTTCCCTACTGCAATGGATACGTTGACATTTTCCCACATTGTACTTCAGCTGCCCACCTACTCAGCACGGCCGCAGTCCACGAAGTGTCAATGCATCTTCATCACGACTCACATTCCCACCGAGTTTCATGTTGTCAGCACACTTGGAATGATTGTAATAGGTCCTCTGGCCTGAGCACCAGTCCCTGCGGTACCCCATTGTCACAACCCAACGATCTGAGGAGGACTCGATCATTCCCCCTCCTAATTTACCAACTCTCAATCCACACCAGCATTTCATCTCAAATACTCAAATCTTGTTTAGCAATCTCCTGTGCTTGACCTTACCAGAAGTATTCTAAAGACAAACACACTATATCCACTGGAGAAAAGGAATCGGTGACGTTTCGGGTTCAGACCTATTCCGGTTTTGACCCGAAACATAACCTATTCCTTTAAATAACTCTCTTGAACTCTTGAACATGAACTCTTCTCCAGAGATGCTGCCTGACCCGCTGAGTTACTCCAGCCTTTTGTGTCTATCTTCAGTTTAAACCAGCATCTGCCTACACATTATATCACTTTGCAATTTTTCTGTGAGACCTAGCTTCAAAAAACACCAATAGCCAAGTCAAACATAATTTGCCTTCTATAAATCAATCTTATTATTATTTCCCACATGTCCGGATACCATATCCATTATTATAGATTGGGGCCTGTGCTTAACTACAAACGCCAGATTAACAAGTCATTATTCTCCTTCATGCTCTCTCCCGCCTTTCATACATAGTGGGTTCCCTTGCTGACCTCTAATCAGCAGGAGCCATTCCAGAATCAACAGAATTTTGGATGGCGACAGCTGGAGCATTCGCTACGCCCAGAGCTATGGGACATAGTTTTTGTTAAGGTTGTTAACTTCTCCACAGTATTTCTTTACTAATTCTAAAATGTTTTACTTCTTCTATTGCACTTTATGCTTCGTGCTCTGGTATATTTAGGAGATTTTTTTCAGTCTTCCTTCATGAAGACAGTTTTAATTCGATTCCTCTGCCATTTCATTATCCCCATTATAAATGTTCATGCCTGACTGTTGTGGACTATCTTTACTAGATTGCGCTTTTTTATGTATTTACAGAAACTCTTTGTGTTTGTCACTTATTAATCCTCACGTTCCATCTTCCTTTCCATTATAAAGTTTTTCATCATCTTTCACTGAATTAAAAAATGTTCCCAATCCTCAAATTTATGCTTTCTCGGGCAACTTTCCCTTCAATTAAATACTGTTGCTCAGTGTTTCTTTCCAGGGGCATCACTGCCCAGGTTAAAATTGCTCCAGATTGCTGTGTGTGATGGAGCAGCTGGGGGCATCTCAATACACCCCATATGGGACATGTCTACTGCTTCAGAGAATGCTTGGGCTGATGTTGCACACAAACGAGTGGAATCATTTTATTTCTTTTGCTGAGAAGCTGCACCTTCGTGGAATGCAAACATGATAGGACAAAGTAAGAATGTCATTGTCTTATCTGGGACACATGACAATCAAACTCTCTTGACTCCTGCTCATTTTCAAACTTATTCATATCATTAAGCCATGAGAACAGAGAATTAGCCAAGTTATTCTGAATAAATTCGACAGGTCATAAGCATGGAAGCGGGTCCTTCGGTTCAACTTGTCCATGCCAACCAAGATGCCGCTTCTAAACTGTTCCCATTTACCCACACATGGTCCATTTTCCTCTAAACCTTTCCTATCCACCTAAATGTCTTTTAAATGTTGTTATTGTACGTGCCTCAACTATTTCCTCTGACAGCTCGTTCCACATTCTCACCACCTCTGTGTGAAAAAGATGCCCCTTAAATTTCTATCATATTCCCCTTTCACCTTAAACTTGTATCTTCTGGTTCTTGACCCTTGAGAAAAGCTGATGCTTTACCTTTGAAAAAACAGGCAGCACAGTGGTGCAGCTGGTAGAGCTGCTGCCTCATAGCACCAGGGACCTGAATTCAATCCTGACCTCGGGTGCTGTCTGTGTGCAGTTTGCACCTTCTCCCTGTAACCGCCTGGGTTTCCTGCAGGTGCTCTGGTTTCCTCCAGAATCCCAAAATTGTGCTGGTTTGAAGGTTAATTGGCCTCTGTAAACATCCCCCAGTGTGTAGAGAGTGGATGAGAAAGCGTGATAAAATAGAAACAGTCGGAGCGGGTGATTGATGATCGACGTGGAGTTGGTGGGCCGAAGGGCCTGTTCCCAAGCTGGATCTTCCAAAAAAAAGAATATGCAACGCAAGAGCACCCTAATGTCTGTTTCTGGATGCTTCAGAGTGAATTGTGTTCCTTTTATAGCCTACGTACTGTCGCGATGAAGGAAATGGGACAGCAAGTTAGTGCGTACCAAGTTCCCACAGACAGCAGGAATATCTGTTTCAATAAATTTGAGTAAGAGATGAAAGAATGACCAGGACACCAGTATGAACTTGCAAGTTGTGTTAAATTGTCCGCTGGAAACTTTTGCCATCAGATCAGCTTACAATAGGCATGAAGATCAAAAGCATCAAACATAAAACAGCAGCAACATCTCACATCAGACTTACAGCATCTTGGACAGGCTACAAAGATTCCCACAGAATCTGCAGTCTATACAAAACTGGCCTTTGGCCTTTCTAAATGAGCACTTCTGTGGGCTACTTACATCCACAGGTCACAAGAAGACTTATTTGGGGAAAAAAAAACTGTTTAAACATTTTCCGTAAATTCAAATAATAGGAAATGCAATGTATGGTACGAGTCCTCACACTGGTCAGAAGTGACTTTGTTAGAAAACATCTGTGCAGAAAGCCAAGGACATTTGCTGCTCTGACAGAAAACTAATGTCTGAGATGGAGTTGGAGCAAAGCAAGAGTCAGCTGCAACACTTCTGTCTTCCGCAGAAACAGGGTGTCAGGTTGTGACTTTCCTTCCGGTATTAATCCAGTTGACGTGGGCATAAACAACTCCATAAATAAGTACTCGTCCTACATTTCTTCCTTTATTTTGTACAATTCACCCACACAGCTAGCTGAGCTGGACTAAGAAACCTTCCA
This sequence comes from Okamejei kenojei, assembly GCA_035221665.1. NCBI lineage: Eukaryota > Metazoa > Chordata > Chondrichthyes > Rajiformes > Rajidae > Okamejei > Okamejei kenojei. The sequence goes on from CM069162.1 coordinate 14,396,897, forward strand.
GGCTCAGGCACATTCCTCCAGGCGTACAATCTTTCAGACTTTAGACTTTAGAGATACAGCGCGGAAACAGACCCTTCAGCCCGCTGAGTCCACGCTGACCAGCGATCACCCCGCACTATCCTACACACTAGGGGAAATTTACAATTTTTACTGAAGCCAATTCACTTACAAACCTGTACATCTTTGGAGTGTGCGAGGAAACCGGAACATCCGGCGAAAACCCACTCAGGACACGGGGAGAATGTACGTACTCCGTACAGACAGCACCCAAGGTCAGGATTGAACCCGGGTCTCTGGCGTTGCAAGGTAGCAGCTCTACCAGCTGAGCTGCCATGCTGTTCCTGGACACCGTGTCCTTCTGCAGGATGTGGAAAGTCAGAGAGACTTACAGTGTCTCTGAGGACTACAGCTGTGGGAGGTCCATCCAGCTGTAGCTCCTTACAGACTGCGTAGGCAACTTGAGCAGCAAGTGGATGAGTTTGGGATAATCCAGAAGATGTTGTCCCTGTGACCGCGTGGCTGTTCTCCGGGAACTCCAGTTTCCTCCCACATTCCAAAGACGTACAGGGTTGTAGGGTAACTTGGCTTCAGTTTAAAAAAAAAACATTGTAAATTGTCCCTCCTGCTAGTGGGCGGGGATCGCTGGTCGGTGCGGACTCAGTGGGCCGAAGGGCCTGTTTCTGCACTATCTCTTAATTGAACTAAAAGCTAAACTAACACCATTGCCCCAGCAGCCATCTCTACTGCACTAGACCAAGGAAGCTTTACACAAAAAAAACAGTGAACTTCACCCATCTACACCAAAGTCTCTTGAGCCAAAGCCTCCCACTTACCCTCCACAAGACACCTCACCTCCAGATAACCTCAGCAACGTGGCCACTCCCAACAGGCTACTCCGCTAGTGGCTATATTTATATACCCACTAGCAGCAGTCACTCCGAGATGCTAACTGCTTTCAACTGCAAAACTGAATCTTGTATGGGAATTATTGGAGAAAATCCTACAGGACTGGATTTATGTACATTTGGAAAGGCAGGGACTGATCAGGAATAGTCAGCATGGCTTTGTGCAGAGAAATCTGTCTCATTAATTTGATTGAGGTTTATGAGGTAATTCAGAAGATTAATGAGGTCAGGGTATCAGATGCTGTCAATATCGATTTGCATTTAGCATTTGACATGGTCCTGCATGGTAGCTGGGTCCATTCCTGGATTGGAGGGCTTTAGTTAGAGAGACTGGGTATGCTGGGCTTGAGTGAAGAAGGCTGAGGGTGACCTGATAAAGGCATACAAAATCATGATTCATAGATAGGGTAGATAATCAGCAGTTTTTTTTAATGACAGAGGTACCAAAACCAGACTTCTGTTTAAGGAGAGTGGAAAAAGCTTTAAAGAGGATCTTACAGAATTTTTTTTTTTGAAATGCATAAAGTATAAGATCATGTGGTACGAGCAGAATTAGGCCATTCGGCCCATTTACGCCATTCAATCATGGCTGATCTGCATCTCCCTCCTAACCCCATTATCTTGCCTTCCCCCCCATAACCTCTGACACCCGTACTAATCAAGAATCTATCCATCCCTGCCTTAAATATATACACTGACTTGGCTTGTACAGACTTCTGTGGTAAAGAATTCCACAGATTCACCACCCTCTGACTAAAGAAATTCCTCATCTCCTTCCTAAAAGAACCTCCTTTAATTCTGAGGCTATGACCTTTATCATGAGCAGTCTTAGACTTTCCCACAAGTGGAAACATCTTCTCCACATCCACTCTATCCAAGCCTTTCACTATTCTGTACGTTTCAATGAGGTCCGCCCTCATTCTTCGCTGTCTGAGGAGTGGGTGGAGTCAGGTACAATCACTACGTCACTATGTTACGAGGCATTTACACTAGCACTTATGTAGGCAAGGCCAGGATACTATTCTAATGCGGACAAATGGGATTAGTGTAAATGGGCAAAGGGCCTGTTTCTGTGCTCTATGATTGTATGTCTAAAACAAAATATCATTTACCACAAAATAAGGCTGTGTACAAAATGCACACTGACCTTCTCTGGATACTTCTGCACCAAGTCCCGAACCTTTGTGGCATTCCCATGAGCTGCTTCGATTACAATCCGCCCAGGATTATCCTGGTCAGTTGATTGCGACAGAAGTTTTTCTAGGACAGATATGACTGTGCCTACAGTACAAAGAGAAAATAACAATTCTTACTTCTTTTTGCAGAAATGATGGAACCAGTGGCCGAGAATGCTCCCCGTTGTAATTTCAAGACAGTAGAATAGAATAGACAATAGACAATAGTAGTGGGGGCAGAGCGATGGTGAGAGGGGCTTTATATGCACAAAGCACAGTGCACCAGGAACTATGGCTAAGTATGACATAGCTCAGGACAAGGGGCTGTAGGTTAGATGAGAGATTGGGTGCAGCCAATATTCCTGGTTTACCTTTCTTCACAGCTTGTGGCGACACAGGGTGGGCTTTCTGGGGCAGGTGGGTGGCTTTGGAATGATAGGGAATGGCTAGAGTGAGGCACTCAACATCTCAGTTGGTTTGGCAGCCAGAACGAAAAGATGTTCTGCCCAGAACACCATAAGTGGCTTGCAATCTCACATATTTGTTTCCATTTTGTTCCTGGCCCTCGCACAAGTATGTGTTTTGATCAGGCATCGCACACGGTCTGTTAGCTATAAATTTCCGATTTCACTTAATATGCAAGTGAACGTTTTATGATTGGAAAGGACGTGAACTGAAGAGAAACACGAGTGTTGTGCACAAACTATAGTTACTTGTTTTCAACTGTGTAACCCATGCAAAGAATCAAAACGTCACAGCCTTGGTGACCGGCTGACCAATAGGGATTTATTGCACAATGATCTGTGACTAGTGGGATGCGGCAAGGCCCGATACCGGGCCCCAGTTATTTACGATATATATTAACGATTTAGATGAGAGAATTAAATGTGACATCTTCAAGTTTGCGGATGACCCAAAGCTGGGTGGCAGAGTGAGCTGCAATGAGGATGCTATGAGGCTGCAGGGTGACTTGGATAGGTTGGGTGAGTGGGCAGATGCATGGCAGATGCAGTATAATGTGGATAACAATGAGGTTATCCACTTTGGTGGCAAGAACAGGAAGGCAGATTATTATCTGAATGGTGTCAGATTAGGAAAAGGGGAGGTGCAACAAGACCTGGGTGTCCATGTACACCAGTCACTGAAACTAAGTATCCAGGTACAGCAGGCAGTGAAGAAAGCTAATGGCATGTTGGCCTTCATTGCCAGAGGATTTGAGTTGAGGAGCAAGGAGGTCCTACTGCAGTTGTACCCTGGTGAGACCGCACCTGGAGTATTGTGTACAATATTGGCCTCCCAATGTGAGGAAGGACATTATTGCAATTGAGGGAGTGGAGCGTAGGTTTACCAGGATAATTCCCGGGATGGCAGGACTGACATGATGAAAGAATGGGTTGACTGGGCTTGTAGTCACTGGAATTTAGGAGGATGAGGAGGGATCTTATAGAAACATATAAAATTATTAAAGGATTGGACAGGCTAGATCCAGGAAAAACGTTCCCCGATGTTGGGGGAGTCCAGAACCAGTAGTCACAGTTTGAGAATGAGGAGTAGGCCATTTACAGTTGAGATGAGGAAAAACTTCTTCACCCATAGAGTTGTGACTGTGGAATTCTCAGCCACAGAAGGCAGTGGAGGCCAATTCACTGGGTGTTTTCAAGAGAGAGGGTAGACACAAAATGCTGGAGTGTATTGCTGGAGCATATGTAATGCTGGAGTAACTCAGCGGGACAGGCAGCATCTCTGGAGGGAAGGAATGGGTGACGTTTCGGGTTGAGACTCTTCTTCAGCCAAGAAAGAGTTAGATTTAGCTCTAAGGGTTAAAGGACTCAAGAGATAAGGGGAAAAAGCAGGAACAGGGTACTGATTTTAGATGATCAGCCATGATCATATTGAATGGCGGTGCTGGCTCGAAAGGCCGAATGGCCTACTCCTGCTATTTTTCTATGTTTCTATCTGAAAAAATGAATTGCATCATTCCAGAGCACACGAGGCCAAAAGTTAATTCTAAGTAAGAAGAGAATTGTGGTGGGTGGGGTGTGGACAGATTGCTGGACTGCAAACCTGGATGCAAGGATGTGTTTGTCTGTTTTATCACTACATGACTATTCGGCCTTTAACGCCTATGCCAGCACCTGAACCAGTGTCCACGTGGTCCCCAGTAATCGACACGCTCTCATACATTCCCATGGACGGACCCTGGTGCGCCCACCACCCACCTTCACTTGGGTAATTTACAGCGAGCATTTAACCAAAACACGGTAGAAGCTGGGATCAATAGACTGCAGCATGTTGGGAGGGAAGGGATGATTTCTATCTTGCTGGATTGCACTCCAGGTTAAAGTCAGTGTATGATAAAGTTGGAGAGAATGCAAAACTCTCAGCCAAAGCAGTCACTCGGCACTGGCCAAGGTCAGTTAAAACTACCCATCCCAAATAATAATTTGAAGCCTTTTCACAAAAGATTACTATTAACTGGGAATTTGAGAGGAACTACATCCTATCTCTTTCCCCAAATCTGCTTTATAAACTCATCTTCAGAGAGGTACACGGAAGACAAGGAACTCGTCCAGTCTGGACCTCCTGCCAATGGAACGTCGACCAAAGCGTTATTCCGATCGTCTTACTTGCTGAATCATTGGTGTTGTCTGTTGTCATGAGGTTCGCGTCCAGTTCGCCGGGCTGTGCTGCCGTTACGCAGGCAGGGTTAAAGGTCCACGTTTGGCCTCCAACGCCCACACGTAAGTCTCCATCAGCATAAACCTTTAGCACCTTCCCAACCTGCCCCAGTGCCTGGAGGACGTACAATGGAAAGACATAAATCAGACATAAATCCACCACAAAAAACGCACTATTTTTTAGTTAATCGTGACAGGCAGCAGCTGAGGTGAAACATCTTTCCAAGGGAGAGTTGTGAGCACCCAAGTAGAGTGAACTAGTCTTGATGCGTTACTGACACAGGGTCTGTGAAAGCTCTGCACCCTGCGGTATAGGGCAAGTAGTACAACAGCAGGAAGACCTGCAGGCCTGTGAGAAGGGATCTGGGGCACCCAAGGAATCACCTCTTGAAGTAGAAGAACAGAGTGAGTCAAAATAGGCTGTTAAACTGAAAGAAAAGACAATGTGCTGGTGTAATACAGCAGGTCAGACAGTGTATCAGGAGAACACGGATAGGTGATGTTTCAGGTCGGGACCCTTCTTCAGAAATCAGTCTGAAGAAGGGTCTCAATCCGAAACGTCACCTATCCATGTTCTCCAGAGAAGCTGCCTGACCTACTGAATTACTCCAGCACATTGTATCATTTTTTTGTAAACCAGCATATGTAATTCCTTGTTTCTTCTAGGGAATTGGGCCATACATTTGCAGTAACTATTTCACTGGGCATTCTTTTCATAATATGCTCTCGCATATCAGGAGCAGTTGGCCCCTCGAGCCTATTCCACCATTTACTAAGTTCATGGCTGATCTGATTGCAACTTCAACTCTATTGCTGCCCACACTCAGTAACCTTTCACCCTTCTGCTCATTAAGAATCTAGCTTCTGCTGCCTTAAAAATATTAAAAGACTTTACTTCTGCCGCCTTTTCATGTCTCACAACTTCAGAATTTCCTGTTCATCTCTGTCTTAAATGGCAATCTCTTATTTTTAAACAGTAGCCCCCAGTTTTACATTCTTCCATCAGAAGAAACATCAACTCTATAACTGCTCCGACTAGGTGCGTGATGATCTAGCACCTTTCAATCAAGTTCCCGCTAATAAATTCCAATGCATACAAGCCTAACCTATCCAATCTTTGCCCTTTCCAGGATAAAAGTGGAAAATGCTGAAAAATCACAGCTGCCTCTGGAAAGGGAAAGAGAAACCTGCCCATTCCAGTTATCAATCGAGTAAACCTCTCTGTACGACTACCAATGTAGGAACATCCATCCTTGCATAAGGAGACCAATGGAACCTTGAATATGGTCTCACCAGTGTCCCAAAAAACTGGAGCATAAGCACAAACCCGCCCTACTTTTGTATTCAATTCCCCAGGCAATTACCAGTAACATTCTGTTAGTTTTCCGAATTACTTGCTGTACTTGTGTGTTGGCTTTTCCAAAGCGTGCACCAGGACACTTGGATCCCTCTGCATCATCGCACCATTGATAATATGCTATTTTTACTGTTTTTTCCTGAACAATTCCGCATTATCTCACGTTTGCTAGGTCGTTGTTCACTATGCCGCCTCCGTATGTTCTCTTCACACTTACGTTTGACGTTCTTCTGAGTAAAATCAGCAACTTTTACGACCACACTTTGAGCCAAGTCACTTGTAGAAACTGTACAAGGTGGAGTCCCCAGCAATGTTCCCCGTGGCACGTTGCTCATCGCAATCGGAACAGAACCTATTCATCCCTACTCGCTATTTCCTGCTACCCAGCCAATGTCCTTACCATCTACATCCCTGAACTTTCATTCTTCTCAATAACTTTTGACACTTTACAAACTGCATTCTGCTGGTGAGCAGCGACTGGACCTTGGGCTTGGATCCCGAAACCGGCTCTGTTGTTGTTAATGTATTTGATTAGCAACATTTGAAGCAGCAAAAAGAGATTGAATCAACTGAGAAGTTATTCAATTCTTTGTAGGGATGGGACCATAAGACACACACAGAGGGGTGGGTGTGTGGTTCAATGGTACTTTATTTCAGTGTGATTGGCTCCGTCCGGGTCTATCTTTAATCAGATTTTACTGGACTTTATCTTGCACTCTATGTTACTCCCTTTATGGTGTATCTGTACACTGCTGATGGCTTGATCATGTAATCATGTATTGTCTATCCGCTGCAAAAACGCGCAATGCAACAAAAGACACAACAACGTGCGGGTTACCACGCAACAAAAGATTTTCATTGTACCTCAGTACACGTGACAATAAACTTCCCACGGATACAGATACAGAGTCAGTGGTGGCATGGCAGGCCAGCTGCATTGACATCTGTCCTTCAGCTCGCTCCCTAATATCCACGCTGCAGGAGCACCGCGACCTCTGGGCACTGTAACGCCTCTGAGGAGTACGATCACCCTGCCCACTGCACGACTCGGAATTCTGCTTCTGCATCTCAGCTCCACTAATTCCATCAGAGTTACACGCACTGCGGGAGGAGCAGAAGAGGGATTTCTACCCCAACCTTTTGTGGAGGTTTGGAATGGGAGGGGCGGGGACGGTGGTGGGAAGTGGGACAATCAGGAATTATATCCAAATTAACGAGCGTGTATTTGACTGCGTCAAATATCTGGCTTCAAAAATATCGGTAATACAGGAACATGGATGGAAAAGACCATAACACATAGGAGCAGAATTAGGCTATTCGGCCCATCGAGTCTGCTTCGTCATTCGATCATGGTTGATCTATTTTTCCCTATCAACCCCATTCTCCTGCCTTCCCCCGTAACCCTGAAAGGTTTAAAGGTAGATGGGCAAAAGAAATGGGTAAATAGGATAATCTGCGATGGGGCATCTTGGTCAGCATGGACCAGTCGGGCAGAAGGGTCTGTTACCATGCTCTATGACTCTACAAGTGGCCTATGTCGGTACATGTGAAACGTTGGCCGAACGATAAAGATTATTCTGTGTTCTGGGAATTTCTAAATGGTATGATAAGCATTTAGAGAGGAATGAAGAGGCACCTACTGGAGCCATGCTCTCAGTCCATTCCCCGTGACCAGACTGAAGCCTTTTCACCGTCTCCAGGTCCTCCATCACACGGACAATGTCACCGACAGAGAAGGTGTCCACCTGTAACACAGAGTGAGAGCAGCTGTCACGCCCAGAGTCTCTGCATGGGTACAATACGTGTGACCAGTCTGTAATTGTTATTGTTACCCAGGTACAACATTCTCCAGTTTCTTCCCAGCAGTTATCAGCTAACTGAATTGACCTCTCACCAGCTAGACTGTGGTCCTGACCTCCCATCTACCTCATTTGAGGCCTTTGAATCGCTATGGGAATGGATCTGCCTGGCTCCAGCTGGGCCAGAGTTCCAGAGCCCTGGCCGCAGGGATAAAGTTTGACCGGCCGATCGGCCGCGGAAGTCCCAATGAAGTCGAGATCGGCCACCTCACCCAGCCTAGGCATCTCATTTTGGGGGGACTTCCGGGGGTGGGGGAAAAGGGGGGGGTTTCAAGTGCGCTCTTGTGATTTAGTCCGAATTAAAGGAGGTGCCGGACCATGAGTTGCTGGAAAATCTGTGGTGGACCTGTATTAATTTATCGGAAACCTGTTGCCAAAGCAAAGCTGCATTTTGGTGATGAAGAATGATTTGTTTCCAAATGCATATTTATTTTACTGCTCACTGTAACCATAACTCACTTAAAAACCTAAATGTCCTTATCCTGAATACTGAGTGGGAGTTTGGTGCATCATGACCTACAAAGCAATTCTGGGCTGCTGCAACATCGTGTAGTCATTTATCATACCAGCTGACTCAGTATGTCCAAATATTCCTGTTATGTAATACAAAACTAGAAGAGTTTCTGGAAAGCATGGATAAACAAGTTATGATTCAAAGGACTAATTCTCAGCTCGTCGTCCTATAATTTTATTCTTTGCTGCATGTGTGAGCTTGTGATGCCACAAAGGGTACATATTGAACTCCACTTTTGAAGTTCATACAAAATCCAGTTCTGGGCTCACAGATTGCACCCCATCATTCAAAGTTCCACACCAACATCATCAGGTAACTCATGATGGCCAATGTTGCAAGAAGTGGCTTATTTCATTTTCAACTCTTGCATGGCTGTAAGGTTTAACTACACCACGTAAAATTGTTATCTATCCTCACGTGAACCATTTCAATTGCAGAGAAAGGAGAGCTTCCCAATCCCAATTGATTAGTATGGGTGTCACGGGTTATGGGGAGAAGGCAGGAGAAAGGGGTTAAGAGGAAAAGATAGATCAGCCATGATTGAATGGCAGAGTAGACTTGATGGGCCGAATGGCCTAATTCTGCTCGAATCACATTAACTATAATAACAATTGACTTTAGATTTCTGGAAGTCTTCAAAAGGCTCCATTAAATCAACTTCTGTTTCCAATTGCATTTTGAAGATAATGGAATTCCTCCAAATGAACTGTATATCACTGAAACAGCAGAAAAATAACCCTGATCAGTGACTCACCAGAATTACACTAATTCTCTTCTATACTTGGTGATCTATGACCTATTTCAAAATAATGCAATGATTGTCAACAGACGTCTTTACCGCTTAAAAATAAAATTATGTAAAGGTTGTTTCCTGAAATATTGAGGAAAGGTTATTGTGCTCACATTTAAATGATTTAAAGATCATTTGATTTCTGATTAACTGCTGGATTCCACTATTTTACTATTATTTTCCAAGTATGTCAAATCACGGAAGTTCTAATGTTCCTTTGTGTTTGTTCTTCCTATAATTTTGATGCTGTCAAATTCCAAATATAAATTTCACCTCCCCCCTTTACTGAATTCTCCAACTACAAAGTTGGTTTATTTTGTGAATGCTGAAGGAATGGGTTCATTATCTAACCTCGCCCATACCTTCTGGCAAGATTCTTGCATCTGCAGTCTCTTATGTCTCCAGGGCCCTACTTATTCCCCGGGTTATTATTTTGCTAATATACCTATTGAACACGTTCAGATTTACCTTAATCCAGTCTGCCAGTGATTTATCTGTCCCCTCTTCACTTTCCTAATTTCCTTTCTGCATTTTTATACCCTCGATGGGTCTCCCCTATCTTTTGTTCTTATCCCTGAAATATACTTTATCCAATAGTTAATATCCCTCAACATCCAATGCTCCCGATACTTGTTACCGTGGGCTTTAACAGGAACATGTTGATCTTGACCTTGTTATCTCTCCTTTGAATACTTCCACAGCACGGAAGCAGTCCCTTTTCCTCCCTGAGGCACTTCTTTTTCAGTGTTTTACAACTATTTGCACACTGGATAAAATCAATTACACAATAACTCAGTGTCACCAAATTAGAATGCACAAAACAAAATAAACTAATACCAGAATTATTCTACCACATCAATGCACATACGGCAGGATCAGTTGAGAATGCTGAATTATTTATGTTGTCTTACTGCAAACATATTTTGCTGCGTTACTTTATTGAACCTAATGAAGGCAGGATGTTTGCCATTGACTGTACCAGGTTATTTTATTGATCTAAGTTATGGTAACAGGTGTGGACATTCACTGTACCTTAGTAAGGGCTCCAGGGTGGAAGGTCCAGCGAATATTATTGCTGTACTGCACCCTCACATCTCCTCGGTCAGTTATTCTGTGCACAGTGCCCGCTCGACTAATGTACTGTCAAATAAATGTAGTAGATTAATAGTGGCGCAGTGCAACACGATTCAGCTACAAACTTGTTGTTTCCCATTGTGTGTCACATCGTGGGATGGTATAGACTATGAAATGTTACTCAGTGACTGTAAATGAAGATCTCTTGTACTTCACAAGGCACCGAGCTATCACTTCTAAGATCTGAAACTTTGGATCTCACTTATTTGAATGGCTTCAGACTTTTCCGCTTACACTTCTTTACTTTGTAAAATTCTCAATTTTTTTCCCCCTGAACAACAATCATTTTAGCTATTTAAAAAATATTATCACTGTAATCTTTTGAGCATTATGTCCAGTCAAAGCCCATCTTGGGAGTGCTAACCATCCTTGGTCACAAAGCTGACCCTTGTTCTTGAGCTGGAACGTGTCCCACAAAGCAACGAGCATTTACACCCCACCAAATGGTCGCAATGCACAATGCTATTCACTGACAGCACTCTAAACAGTGTGCCATAGGAGGTAATGGGCAGATCGCCAGAGTCTGGCTCACTGGAAGAGTTTCAGAAGCATCCCAATGGAAGAGAGACGTACGGAGGAGGGGAGGCAAGTGGAGAGAATTCCAGAGATGAGGATTTGACAGGCAAATGCAGCAGTTGTGTATTGATTAAACTAAAAGATGATCGAGAAGCCAGACTGGGAAACGGCAGAATCAGAGGGTGTGAGCAAATTATTGGTGACATCTGAGCTCTGGGTAATCTGGTTTTCTTCTACATTACAAAGACATGTGGACTTGTTGATTAATTGACCTCTGTTAATTATGCCAAGTGTGTAGGGAGTGAATGAGGAAGTGAGATAACTAGTATGAACAGGTAATCGATGGTCGGTGTGGACAGTGCCCACCTAGTTGGTATACTGGGCTAGTCCCATACGCCTGCATTTGGCTCATATCCCACTTAGCTCTTCCTGTCATATTATCCATCAAAAGTTGGAATTACATCCACTTCTACGGCCTCCCTGGCTGCTGCTACCGGATGCAGACTATCCTCTGCCTGAAAAAGTTGCCCCGTGACCCCTCCTAAATCTCTCCCCTTTCTCGTTAAGCCTGTGCTCTCTAGCTTTAGAATCTTCCACCCTTGCAAAAAGACCAGACGTGTACGCTTAATCTACGATTCATGATCCGGTGCACCTCAATAAGATCATCCCTCACCCTCCTACGCCCCAGAGGAATAAGTCCCAGCCTATCCAACCTCTCTCTGTAACTCAAGCCCACAAGCCCGTGTAGCTTTCTGATGTAAGAGAATAATGTATGAATCTGGGGTTAACAATTTTTATGTTTTAAATATATGACCATCTCTTAAATGAAGCACAGCATTCTAAACTGCAATTTTTAAAAGCCAGATTGTTTAAAAATTGTAATCAGAGCAAGTTGAAAGCTGAAACGTAGAGAGGACTGGATGGAAATAAAAGCTGTAGAAGGAAGAAATTACATACAGCATTCAACTTAATTCAACTTCCAGCTAAATGGTGTTTGGGGTTAAACACAGCATTTTGACTATCCTGGCATCATGACAGCTTTATTTATGATGTATACATCGGAATATATTTGAGGATCAACAGACTGGGAAGTAAACATTTCATGGTTTTAAACCAACGACTGATTGGAGAATTACCTCAGCCATTTTAGGATTCCACCCTCCGTGTCCCTCCTGCATCTGCCGCAGGATGTCCACCTCCAGGAGGCATTTCACCTTGTCCAGGTGTTGGAACGTGTGGCCGCCTGCACTCTCCTGCCGGGGCAGCTCTGCGTGCTCACCTGAAAGCAGAATGAGAGAGAGAGAGAGAGAGAGAGAGAGAGAGAGAGAGAGAGAGAGAGAGAGAGAGAGAGAGAGAGAGAGAGAGAGAGAGAGAGAGAGAGAGAGAGAGAGAGAGAGAGAGAGAGAGAGAGAGAGAGAGACAAAGAGAGAAAGAGAGAGAGACGGAGAGAGAGAGAGAGACAGACAAATTGAGAGAGAGAGACAGAGAGGGAGAGGGAGGGGGGGAGGGGGGAGGGGGAGGGGGAGGGGGAGGGGGAGGGGGAGGAGGGAGAGAGAAAGAAGGGGCCTGTTTAATTGTCGTATGTACCGTCAACTGAACAATTACTTGTAGCAGCACATCAGGTCTGCAAATGCAGTACACACATACAAAGAACAGAAAATAAAAAAACTCAATAAATTAATACTAGCGTAACAAAGAACACAAGTTCTCAATGCAACGAAAAACAGTCCATAGAAGTTAATAGTTGAGGTTAGTGTGCCATGTTCAAGAGCCTGACGGTTGTTGGGAAGCTGTTCTTGAACCTGGTGGTCACGGTTTTCAGACTACTGTACTTTCTCCCTGAAGGTAGTAGCAAGATGTGAATGCAACTAAGGTGGTGTGGGAGTTTGAGGATATTGGCTGCCCTTTTGAGTCAGTGTCGCATATAGATCCCTTCAATAATGGATGGACCAGGCAATGTCTACCACTCTCTGGAATACTCAATGGAAACAGACAGGAATGCTTGGAGGAGTCCAGAAATATTTCTGCATCAGATCAGAACCCAACATTTGGGTTGCTAGATTACGCGTCGACAAGCTGAGTTTTACTAACAAAGGAGAAATAGGTGAAGACGTGGGAAACTAGTGAAGTGGCATTCTCCTCTCCACACGTGTCTCAGTTACTCGGCCTCTTCAGTTATTTTCACAATAAAACATACTCATCTGTTAACAATTAGGTGAACTCCAATCAATGATGGACAGCCAGGGAGGAGTTTAGAGCATCTTGGGTTGAGAGAAAAGAGTAGAATTATCCCTCAAAGTAACTTTCATGACCTCAGGCTCTTCAGTGTTTATGCAGCCAATAAATGTTATGAGCATTGAGTTGTAATATAGAGATGCGGTTCCAATGATAGGATATCAATCTAAAACATTCATTCTGATACTCTCTCCACAGATGCTGCCTGACTTCTTGGGAGCTTTTTAATGTTGGAATGGCCAATGCAGTTGGAATGGGCAATGTACTCATGGGAAGATTTCATCAAGTGCAGTGAAGGGAATGGACGGATCTTTGGTAGGAAAGAACTGCAGATGCGGTTTTAAATCGAAGGTAGACACAAAATGCTGGAGTAACTCAGCGGGGCAAGCAGCATCTCTGGGTGATGAGAAGGGTCTCGACCCGAAACGTCGCCCATTCCTTCTCTCCATGGATGCTGTTCGTCCTGCAGAGTTACTCCAGCATTTTGTGCCTACAGACGGATCTTTGGGTTGGTTCAGAGATAAATTGTGGAGTTGGCCCGGTGAGAAGTCCCCATGCTCTTCATATAGTGTCAGAGGATCCATAGAAGATGGTAGACAGATCCTCGTTTTAATTCCCTCAGCAATGCGCTGAAAATCCAACCCTAGGTTTTGGGTTCAGTTCTCTGGAGTGGGCTTGAAGCAACACCTCTCTGAATCAGCCTGCTCTGTGACAGGATGGCCAGAGTCCAAGCTGTAGAAACAGTGCGGGAAGACAGAGAGTAGCTAAAGGTGTAACTAAATCCTAACAACACTCTCTCCTCTATATTGTCTTGCAAAGGATAAAGGTCATCAACCACAAGACAGGTGGGACTAGTGTAGCTGGGACATGTTGGCTGGTGTGGGCAAGTTGGGCCGAAGGGTCTGTTTCCACGCTGTATGACGCTATGTGTCTGACACAACTCTATTTTCAATCGTGCAGCCTGACACTGATCTGCAGTCATCACGGTTGTAAACTCACATAACCCTTTCGGATTTTTTTTAATGCCACGTGTATTGGAAAACTCTCGCGAAATTTGAAAAGAGCACTCTTTGTACTCATGTGTCCTGAGAGGATTGCAATGCATATGATAAAAGTATAAAGGGTTGAAATGTTAATTCTGCACAGCTCTGAGTTCCTCCTATTTCTAGGACAAGTGGTATGCTGCTTGCATTCATTCCCTGTCTATTGCCAACTATGGGGGGAGCTTACACGGCCTATAAAATTCCAGATTCTGAATATCTTTCCACAATAATGAGCAGAAATTAAATCCGCTGCAGGTTTGAGCTAAAAAAAAAAAAATCACATCTGACACGTGGCAGAAGCACAACCAAATATTTTCACTGTAAATAGACGCAAAAGCTGGAGTAACTCAGCGGGACAGGCAGAGTCTCTGGAGAGAAGGAATGGGCGACGTCACGGGTCAAGACCTTTTTTCAAACTGGTTTGGGACAAGGGAAACGAGAGTATAGACGGTGATGTAGAGGGATAAAGAACAATGAATGAAAGATGTGCCAAAAAGTAACGATGTAAAGGAAACAGGCTGTTTGTCGGGTGACAATGAGAAGCTAGTGCGACTTGGGTGGGTGAGGGACACAGAGAGAGGGAATGCCGGGGCTACCTGAAGTGAGAGTAATCGATATTCATACCACTGGGCTGTAAGCTGCCCAAGCAAAATATGGGATGCCGTTCCTCCTCCACGCTGACAATGGAGGAGACCGAGGACAGAAAGGTCCGTATGGGAATGGAAAGTGTCCAGCAACCGGGAGATCAGGTTGGTTCAGGCGGGGTGAGCGAAGGTGTTCCGCAAAACGATCGCCCAGTCTGCATTTTGGTCTCGCCAATGTATAAGAGTCCACATCTTGAACAACGGAAGCAGTAGATGAGGTTGGAGGAAGTGCAAGTGAACCTCTCCCTGGAGTCGAGGGAGGAGGTATGGCGACAGGTGTTGCATCTTCTGCGGTTGCAGGGGAAGGGACCTGGGGAGGGGGTGATTTGGGTGGGAAGGGATGAGTTAACCAGGGAGTTGCGAAGGGAACGGTCCCCGCGGAAGGCGGAAAGGAGTGGAGATGGGAAAATGTGGCTAGTGGTGGAATCCCGTTGGAGGTGCAGAAATTTTGGCAGATTATGTGTTGTATGCGATGGCTGATGGGGTGGATGGTAAGGACTAGGGGGACTCTATCCCATTCTTTCTCTCCAGAGATGCTGCCTGTCCCGCTGAGTTACTCCAGCTTGCTGTGTCTATCTTCAGTTTAAACCAGCATCTGCAGTTCCTTCTTACATATTTTCACTGTAATTTGGGTTTCGGCGGAATAGTAAAGCTCTGCGATCATTGCTGACCTGGTGCCAGCTCCAGAAGCAGCCAACATTCAAACCCAGAGCTGCAAACTATTCACTCCATCCAACGGATGAGAACATTCCATTGAGTTCTTTTTAAATACCTCCTAAAATCACGGATTATTTATTTGACAATTTTGCACAACATCGACTAGATATTATGCATAATTTTACAGGCTGGCTAATTAAAATAACATGAATTGTAGTCACTTGGCCGGCAAATCTTGCTGAACAGGGGCTGGGTGGGGAAGAGGCATTTTACCAAAGTACGGCAATTTTCTGTGGACAAAAGACTGAAACACATCCGAATGGCAAAACGACACACAGGACCCGATACCTTCTGGCATCTCATTGTTCGATGGACCTGTCCAGCTGCACTACCAGGACCCAGGAGGCTGATCAGGGTGTAGGAAGGAACTGCAGATGCTGGTTTAAACTGAAGATAGACACAACAAACTGGAGTAACTCAGCGGGACAGGCAGCATCTCTGGAGAGAAGGAATGGGTGACGTTTCAGGTCGAGTCCTTTCTTCAGACTGATGTCAGGGGAGAGGGAGATACAGAGATAAGGAGGTGTAAGGTGCAAAAATAGGACAAAGGGAATGGAGATCAAGGAAAACGTAGAATAGATCGTTGTTAGCTGGGAGAAGGTGGCAACAAGGCAAAGAGATAAAATGCAGTCGGAGACAGTAAGGCTGGTCGGAAAACTGGGAAGAGGAGGGATGGAGAGAGAGGGAAAGCAAGGGTTATTTGAAGTTGGAGAAGTTAGTTCTCCCAGCTGGGATTTAAACTGCCCAAGCAAAACATGATATGCTCATCAGTGCCGACACAGACAGGGGGTGAATGGAATGGATACAACAGCTTCCATTACCAGGGTAGACCAGACCAGACCAGACATGGTCCGCTGGGCCAGGGATGCATGAACACCCTGCTTCCTCATCAGTGCGAGCATTTGTGACCAGAAAAGCTGAGGGGTTTGACGGTTCTAACCTCCCCCCACCCCCGTCCCGGGCTGGGCCAGTTGCTATGGTGATGCTGTGCCGATTCTGTGGCCTTATCTTTAGTTGAACAGAAGTGAAACCTGGGAGAGGCACAACAATAGCTCAAGCAATTCTATCCCCACTATCGTATGACGTCTACATCTTCACCAGGCTCCGAGCAAGAATCCCGGCATCAAAACATCTCTCCGCAGACGCTGACTGACCAGCTGATCAAACCCAACATTTCCTGTCAGATTTCCTGCATCCACACCACTTTCTACCCCTCAACACGTTGCTTCTCCCCTCCCCGCCTCTATATCCACTTCCTACCTCTCCCCCGACGCCTCTCCCCTCCACACCACGTCCCTCCTCCTCTGCCCTTCTCCCCGTCCCCACACAATCCACCTATCCCCTCCCAGCCTCTCTATCCATTCCTCCCCACCTCTTCCGTTTGTGTGTCTCCCCTCTTCCCCTCTGCTCCTCGGCAACACCTCTGCTCTCCACATTACACAGCTCTCCCACAGGTCTCTGAAAATTCCCATTTATAGGTTTGGGCACGATAAGGAGTAGAAAGATCAGGATTACTTGAAGCAATGGAGGTCTGAACAAGGGTCTCGAAGAGTCACCCTTCTCTCCAGAGATGCTGCCTGTCCGGCTGAGTTACTCCAGCTTTTTGTGTCTATCTGAGGTTTTCTTATATCCTGGAGAATGGCCCCTGTGACTGATGAATTTATTCCAATGTACTCACACTGTCATAGAGAAGTGTACCCTTCGGCCCACAGTGTCTATGTCAAACATTATATCTATTTTACTAATCCCACTTGCCTGCATTAATCTCACAACCTTCGCTGCCTCTTAAATGATGAAATTGTTCCTGCCACCACAACCTCATCTGTGAGCTCATGCCAGATTCCAACAACTCGTTATGTGAAACTTTATCCCTAAGATTCCCTTTAAACCTCCTCCCTCTCACCTAAACATGCTTACTAATTTTAGACACCCTTACCAAGGAAAACAGATACTGGGCATCTGCCCCGTCTCTGTCTCTCTTCATTTTATATGTCTCTGTCTGTCACCTCTCGGTCTCTTTTGCTCTCAAGCCCCATCGCCTCCCACACCTCTCCAGCAAACGTCCCTGCAAATCATTTCTGCACCCTCTCTAGCGTAATTATATCTTTCCTGTGGTGTGATGACCAGAACGAAACAATACTCAAAGGGCAGTCTAATCAACCTCAGCAGAACTGGAACTAGAACCTATAACATAGACCAGTGCAGCACATTGGACAGACTAGATGCAGGAAAAATGTTCCCGATGTTGGGGGAGTCCAGAACCAGGTGTCACAGTTTAAGAATAAGGGGTAGGCCATTTAGGACTGAGATGAGGAAAAACATTTTCACCCAGAGTTGTGAATCTGTGGAATTCTCTGCCACAGAAGGCAGTGGAGGCCAATTCACTGGATGTATTCAAGAGAGAATTAGGTACGGCTCTTAGGGCTAACGGAATCAAGGGATATGGGGAGAAAGCAGGAATGGGGTACTGATTTTGGATGATCAGCTATGATTATATTGAATGGCAGTGCTGGCTCGAAGGGCCGAATGGCCTAACCCTGCTTCTATTTTCTATGAATATGATGACAAAACCAACTTGTGTCTGCCTGCACATAATCCATATTCCTACATTGCCTGCATATCCATGTGCCTATGTAAAAGCCTCTTTAAATGCCACTGTTGTATCAGCCTCCACCACTATCCCTGGCAGCCCATTCCAGACACTCACCGCCCTCTGTGTAAACAATTTGCCGCACACATCTGCTTTAAATGTTGCCCGTTTCACCTTAAAGCTATGTCCGCTAGTATTTGATATTTCCATCCTGGAAGAAAGGTTCTAACTATCCACCCTATCAGCGCCTTTCATATTTTTATATATTTCAATTGGGTCTCCCCTTAACATCTGGCATTCCTGGGAAAGAAATCCAAGCCTGCTCAACCTCCCCCTGTAACTAATACCCGCTAATACAGGCATCATTCTACCAAACCTCCTTTGTACCCTCTTTAAAGCCTCTACATCCTTCCTGTAATGGGTCGACTAGAACTGTGCGCAATACTCCAAATGCAGCCTAACTGAAGTCCTATAAAGCTGCTTCCTGACTCTGTGGAGTATATGGTGTTGAGAACATGATGTTTCAACTCTTGTTTCATGCTGTAAATATATAGCTCTATGACTCTACAACTCAATAGGTCATTGGGCTTTATGCAAGGTCTCAACCCACAATGTCGACTATCTCTTTGCCTCCGTAGATGCTGCTCGATGTGCTGAGTTGCTCCAGCAATTTGGTTTTACTCTAGATCCCAGCATCTACAGTCTCTTGGTCTAGTTTGGAAGTAGGGTATTGCCCAGAGAGTGAGTTCAGGCTTAGCATTGAGAAAGTGTCAGACATGCTGATATGATTAGCACAATGTTTTAATTCCAACTGGAAATGATTCCTAGTGTCAGCTAATATGCTAATCGATCCATTATCTAAGCTACAGACCGTGTAGAAGAATCGAGATAAATTCAGCAAGTGGTTGAGAAAAGAACAGATGGTATATGAGGTGAGAATATGTAACTGTATTTACTTCAGTGGGAAGATTTTTTTTTAAAGAATGCTTTATAAACAGACTTTACTAAATGTTGGTGTGCAGAGGAAACCGGCCGTGTTAGCTGTGATTCTTTGTTGGCCGCAGCCAATGAAGGAAAATGTACCATTTGTTTCTTACACCACCCTGTGTACCTGCTGCTACGTTTACCTTGCATAGTTCTGGGTGATCAAACGAAAGCAGCAACGAGGAGCAGCATCTATAGCATGGTAAAGTGTGCATGATGTGGATGCACTGGAGAAATGCATTTGTCTTTCATGCTTCTGATCCCTCATAGTAACTTAAGATTAATTAGTGTTTTAACTTTGCAATTCCCAGCCTTATTTTCAAAAAGCATGGTGGCGTAGCGGTAGAGCTAGTGTCTTACAAAGACCTGGGTTCGATCTGGACTGCGGGGATTGTCTGAACGGAGTTTGTACGTTCTCCCCGTGATCTGCGTGAGGTTTCTCCGAGATCTTCGGTTTCCTCCCACACTCCAAAGACGCGTATAAGTTTGTAGGTTAATTGGCGTGGTATAAATGTCAATTGTCCCTAGCGTGTGTAGGGTAGTGTCAGTGTGCGGGGATCGCCGAAGGGCCTGTTCCCGTGCTGTATCTCTAAACTAAATTCTTACATAGCAACAGCAAACCCTTCCAATCCCATACACTGCCAACCTTCTCCATCCCTTCAGCCCTAGATCTCTTTGCGTCTCCAATAACAAACAGTCTTGATGATCCCCAGAATGAACCACTTTGCCAGTAGAGATGTACCTTCTGTTGCCACAGTCCTGCGATCTGGAATTCCCTCTCTAACCCACACCAATCTTTCTTCTTTTTTATCCTCTTATAAGCTCTGCTTCCTTGACCAAGTTTTGGGTTATCTTCCTGACATCTGATTTCTTTGGCTCAATTTTAAAGACCATTGGTGTGAAACTCTGTGGATGCTTTGGCTTGTTACATTGTTATACCAAAACTTGTAGCTGTAACTAATTCTATTCTATTTGCCGATATGTGAATCTGTACTCGTCTGCATTGTAGGATCAAGCGCACTTCTGTTTATTCTTCAAGGATTTATAGACAGATTTTCTCTGTTACAATCATTTGCAAAGTGCAAGTCTGTTTATTTTTAATGAGGTTCATGAACTAGGAACATCATGGTTATAATTCATGTTTTTTCTAAGAATGCCAATGTTATTAAAACATAGGAATTAAATAACTACTTTAAGAATTGACAAGTTTTAACAAGCTCAGCGATTTGTATGGGACTTCTTGTTCTTTATAAACATAAAAGATTTGGAGATTTGCACTAAAGTGTTATCAATAGGAATGCTGGAAATATTCAGTAGGTCAGGCAGCATCTGTTCAGAGACAAACTGATTCTGTTTTAACTTTAGATAGACACAAAATGCTGGAGTAACTCAGCGGGTCAGACAGCATCTCTGGAGAAAATGAATAGGTGCCGTTTCAAGTCGGGACCCTTTGTCAGACTGATTATAGGGTGGGGGAGACTGGAAGCAAGAAAAGAACAGGACAAATCAGGGTTGGCAACAGATGACCTCAGGCACAGTGGTTCCCCAATAGACTGATTGTTGGCCAGGGATGATGTGATGCCAAGAGGGATACATCGGTGAAACTGTGGAACTGGTTAACTGAATTTTAGTGGGGGGGGGGGGAGGTGGGGGGTGAGGCAAGGTGGGAAGTGGGGAGGGGGGGGAGAGAGGGAGAAATGAGGGGAAGGGGGAGGGTAGTGTATGTAGATGAGAGAATTCAACGTTCATACCGCTGGGTTGTAAGCTACCCACATGAAATATGAGGTGCTGTTCCTCCTATTTGCGTGTGGTTTCACTCTGGCAATGGAGGTGGCCCAGGACAGAAAGGTCAGTATGGGAATGTGTAAGAGAGCTCAAATGGTTAGCAACCGGGAGATGCAGTAGGCCCTGACGGACTGAGCATTTCGCCAAAACGGTGGCCAAGTCTGCGCTTGGTGTCGCCAAAGCACAGGAGCCCACATCAGGAATGCTCGATTCAGTAGATGAGATTAGAGGAGGTGTGTGGGAATCTCTGTCTCACCTGAAAGGGCAGTCGGGGTCCCTGGATGCAGTTGAGGGAGGAGGCATAAGGATAGGTGTTGCATATCCTACAGTTGCAGGAGAAAGTACCTGGGGAGGAGGTGGCTTGGGTGTTTTTTTAATTCCATTCTGTATTAACCGTAAACAGTTGATGTTGGAATTACTCAGCAGGTCAGTCAGCATCTGTTAATAGAAGTCAAGCAATTTTTCAAGTTGATGAACTTTGACCTGTTGAGGGCCTTTGTCAGCTACAGAATTTTGTTTCAGTGATATCATGAAGGATTGCAGGCAAACGAAGGACAAGCACACAGAGGATAGGTTAGGGCAGCAGTTAATAAATGCAGATCAATATGTAGCAGCTAAAAAGAGCCGTGTGTAAAAACAGCCTGTAGTTAGAATTGCTGCTTTACACTGCCAGAGATCTGGGTTCGATCCCAACTACTGGTGCTCTCTGTATAGAGTTTGTACGTTCTCCCTTTGACTTGCGTGGGTTTTTTCAGGGTGCTACGGTTTCCTCCCACACTCTAAAGACGTACAGGATTTGTAGGTTAATAGGCTTGGTAAAAATTGGAAACTGCCCCTAGTGTGCGTGTAGGATAGTGTTAGTGAATGGGGATCGTAGGTCGGCGCAGACTGGGTGGGCCGAGGGCTCGTTTCTGTGCTGCATCTCTAAACCAAACTAGATAGACAGGAGGCATGTTACGCTGCCGCGCATTGTGAAGCTGCATCTGTGTACGAAAAGAATATCCCTTTCATGGGAAACACATTAATGATCCATTAGCATGACAGCACACAAGGGCAAACATGAGTACATGGTTGGACCTTATTTACCAAACTATGGAAGGATGCAGGGAAAATTGTAGATATACTGAACATTATTTTCCTGGTCTGGATTTCATAACAGGGTGCTGCAATTTTAGGATGAGTTCTTAGAAATGAACCGATATTCTTCACAAATGACAAACCAGTCTCATGTTATGAAATGCATTCCCACTAAAGATAGACACAAAATGGTGGAGTAACTCAGCGGGCCAGGCAGCATCTCTGGAGAAAAGGACTAGGTGATGTTTCGGGCCGAGACCCTTCTTCAGCAAACTTCCTTTGTCCTAAAGACCACTCTGAATGAGTCTTTTTTTTTTTAAAAGAGGGTTCGAAGCAAGCTCAAAGGAAAACATGAAAAGATGAGCTGAAGGAGGTAGGGATTTGAGAAGATAGTTTCAAATGGGAAATTAGTCATGCAGAGAGACATGGTAAGCTATTAGCTCTGCGCCCGTACTGAAGAGAAGACAAGAACATAAGGCACTGATGGAAATAAATGGAATTAATGTGGTAATATTTCTATGAAAATATGTGCAGTGTCTTCTTGTAATTGCAAAACATACATCAAATCATTGCAAAACTGTGACTGCAACACAGGCAACTGAAAATTGTCAAATAAATCAGGATCAATTCTAATCTTTCTAAACATGCATAAGAAAATGTTGTGCCAGCACTCTTTTGTGTTGTCGGGTCAGCCTTCAGTATAATATGAGATAAAACATCGATTTTAGTGTCCTACTAACCTGGTTTAATCATACTTATTTTTAACCTTTTATGGGATAGATTATGTTTAAGAAGGAACTGCAGATGCTGGAAAATAGAAGGTAGACAAGAAGCTGGAGAAACTCAGCGGGTGAGGCAGCATCTATGCTGCCTCATAGATGCTGCCTCACCCGCTGAGTTTCTCCAGCTTTTTGTCTACAAGGGATAGATGATCTTTGCTTACCTCCAAGCTGAAAGTTCGCAGGACTGCAATTTAGTCATTGCACCACGATAAGTGGCCACCGGGCGGTGCCAATGAGCAATGCAAGCTCATTTATTAAATATATGGAAGAGGCCATTCAGCCCTTCATGTCTGCTCTTACCCACTTCAGCACACTTTCCTGTTATACGCCTTTTACTCCAATCTCATGATGTCACTGAAACAAAATTCTGTAGCTGACAAAGACCCTCAGCAGGTCAAAGTTCATCAACTTGAAAAATTGCTTGTCAGTGAGTCACTTGGGGAGAATATTTACTACCTTCCAAGTGAAAAGATTGACTTCCCTCATTTGTGTCCCGGTCTTTGAGAAGATTTAAGCAAATTGAAAGAGGCTATTCTCTGACCCCTGGTCCCAGCAGAGAAAATCGGCTTCAGGGAGGTAACATCTTGTTAATCTAAAGCGGACAAGCCAGTAATGTGTGGAAATAAGGAACTGCAGATGCTGGTTCACAAAAAAAGACACAAAGTGCTGCAGTAACTCAGTGGGTCAGGCAGCATCTCAGAAGGTAAACAGCATCTCAGGAGGACATGGATAGGTGACGTTTCAGGTGGCAATCCTTCTTCAGAATGATTGTAAGGGGGAGGAGGGGGGGGGGAAGCTGAAAGAAGCTGAAAGAGAGGAGGGGCAGGATAAAGCCTGGCAGGTAAAAGTTGATACACGTGAGGCAGGTTTTTTGATTGGCAGATGTTTGGACATAGGCCAGAGATAAAAAGTTATGTGCCAGACAAAAGGATTGAAGAGTTGCGAATTGTGAATTCATAACTCCCCACTTATGCATCCCGAACCTGTCTAATACTTTCAGCATTCTGTTGCATTTAAGATTTCCAGTCACTGCAATTTTCCCAACCTTGCTTTGTTAATTTATGCATTTTGGTGGATTTACAAGGCTGGGCCAGCATTTATTGCCCATCCCTATATACCCTGAGAAGGTGCTGGATCTTCTTGCAGTTCATCTAGTGAAGGTTGTCCCATGGTGCTGTTGGGGAGGGAGTTGCGTTGAGTTCCGTGATACAGCATGGCAACAGGCCCTTTGGTCCACTGAGTCCACACCGACCACCGGTCACCCATTCACACTGATCCTATGTTATCCCACTTTTGCATTCACTCCTTACACACCAGGGTCAATTTACAGTGATCAATTAACCGTCTTTTGATTGTGGGATGAAACCAAGGCAGCCGGAGGAGGAAACTCAGTCACAGGGAGAATGTGCAATCTCCATGAAGACAACACCTGAGGGCTGGATCGAAACCACGTCTCTGGCGCTGATAGGCAGCAAGTCTACCGGCTTTGCCACTGTGCTGAGTTCCTTCTGCCATTAATCTGCCATCCACCTAATTGATTGATGTCGTTCTGTAACCTCTACTGTGAACAACACCACCCATTTTCAAGTCAGCTGCAAACCTAGATTATACTTTCTACTTTAATATCCTAATCGCTAATGCAAACAACAAACAGCATGAGCCCCAGCTCCCATCCCTGTGGTGCACCAGTGGTCTCAAGTTCCCAATGGCAAAAACAACCTTTTGCCATCACCTAATTAAAAAAAAAACCATTTACACCAAACTTGCTGCCTAACAGCGCCAGAGATGCGGTTTCGATCCTGCCCTCAGGTGCTGTCTTCATGGAGTTTGCACATTCCGAATCCCACGGGCTTTAACTTTTTGGATCAGTTTTCCATGTGGGACCTGATCAAAGGCCTCACTGAAGTCCATGTAGACTACAGGGCATGTAGAGTATGTATATATATCTATTTAAGAAAGGCTGCAAAGAAAAAATTGGAGCTATAAACCAGTAACCATAACATCTGTGGTAGGTAAGTTACTGGAAAGGATTCGGAGGGATGAGGAAGGGCAGGGGTTTATTAGGGACAGTCAACGTGGTTTTGTGTGCAGGAGATCGTGTCTCATAAATTTTATTGAGCTTTTTGCAGAAGGTTAACAATGGTGGGGCCATAGACATAGTCTATATGAACTTCAGCAAGACCTTTGATAAATTTCCACTTGAAAGATAGCTCTGGAAGGTTAGATCAGTGGAATCCGAGAGGAACTAGACACAGAATTGGCATCATGATGGGAAGCAAAGAATGGTTACCGAATGTTATTATTCCTCACTGGAGGCCTGCAGTTAGTGGTGTGCATAAGGGGTCAGTGCTGGGCCCATTAATGTTTGCCATCTGTGTCATCGGCTTGGATGACAATGTTTCAGACACAATTGGTAAGTTTGCAGATGAGACTAAAATAGGTGGCGTAGCAAACAGTTAAGATGGTTAGCCAGAATTACAGTGGGATCTTGATCAGCTGGGCAAGTGGGCTGAGGAATGGCACTTGGAGTTTAATTCTGATAAGCGTGAGGTGTTGCATTTTGGGAAGACCACCTTCACAGTGAACAGTAGGGCCTTGTGGAGTGTTGTAGAACTGAGGGATCGACCCAGGAGTGTCAGTAAGTAGTTCCCATAGTGATGTTTCAGATAGATAGGGTGATGAAGAAATGTTTGGCTTCACCAGCTAAGGTTTTGAATCAAAAAGTTGGGGATTTACGTAACAACTGTACAAGACGTTGGTGATGCCGCACTTGAAATATCGTGCTCAGTGCCTGCCATAGGACAGGCACCATTAAACTGGAAAGAGTGCAGAGAAGATTTACAAGGATGTTGTCAGGACTCAAGGGCCTGAGTAATGTGGAGAAATTGGGCATGGCTTTATTCCTTGGAGTGCAGGAGGCCGAGGGGTCATCTTATGGCGGTGTATCAAATCGTAAGGGAAATACACAGAGTGAATTCACAGAGTTTTTTTTCCTGGGGTTGTGGAATCTAACTGGGCACGTTTAAGATGAAAGGAGAGAGATTTTATAGAAACCGGAGAGGAAACATTTTCACACACAGGATGGTGAGTGTATGGAACGAGCTGCCAAATGATACAAGAACATTTGGCTGAAGGGCCTGTTTCTGAGCTCAATGACTCTACATCAATAACACTGCCCGCATCAATATGCTTTGTTTCCTCTTAGAAAAAAATAATCGGATTGGGTCTCATATAGCCAAGCAATACTGAGTATCTTTGATTAATATCTGCCTCTCCAAGTGTACATAATACTGCCCCTCAGGCTTTTATAGAATAACTTCCCCACCACTGACACAAGACTCACAGGTCTGTAATTAGGCGGCTAACTCTCCCTGACAGTTTTGAATTAAAAAAAATCAGATTGTTCTGACATTTCCTGCTTTTATTTCAAATGTCCAGTGTCTGCAATATTTGGCTTCTTGAGACAGTTATTCAAGTAGGTAAGGCATGGAAAGATTTGGAGCATGTGTGGGCAAAAGGGGTTGGTGTTGATGGTCAAACGTTGACGGACCTGATGGGCTGAAGGGCCTGTTTCTGTGCTGCGCAACTCTAATGACTAAGACTTTCACTAGATTCAGCATCGGAGAGAGCTGTAAACAACACAATAGACCACACTTAAAGAGATGAACGTTGATGTCAACTATTTAAATATGTATCATAGAAGTCCAAACATCATAAACAGCTAGGTGGTCCGTAACAGGCTAAAGTGTGAATCAAATGTGACTTAGTCATTTGTAGAAATCAAAACATTTTATGGTGCTGACCACACCTATTGTGCAGGGTCTGAATGCTCAAAGCATATTCTAGGCCAATACCTGCTGAGGTAACCATAGAGAAACAATCCAGACATACCAAGCTTTGGCAAATGGTCTTTGTAGTAGTAACCTCCTGCAGCGTCTGTGACGTACTTTAAGTCCACCTTTCCTTTGTGACCCATTCGGTAGACGTTGGTCGTCCCGTTTGACCAGGTGACGCTTGAAACACTTCGGCCTGACTCAGTGTCCCAGCCACGGATGTCCATTACCTTCCCAATTTTGCCTTCCCCGCCTACAAAGCAAAAAGGACCATTGTACATTTTCCTAAAAAGGAAGTTTCTTCATCTGTTTGCAATCAACCATTTGCTGCTGCTGGCCAATAGGGCCAGTTTTGCGAGTTCATAGCGGTAGCAATCTAAGCGGTTAAACTGAGATAAAAGGTCTTCAAATGCAGCCTAGACTCATCATGCAGGACTGCCATCAGTAATGATCTCGAACTGGCTGTCCACCAAGTGCAATTCTTCCCAGTCTTTATCTCCATTCATGAAAAGTAGGCCATATGATTTATGTGAATTTGCTCTGGTTGGTGGCTTACACAATAGCTAACTTAGCATGGGCAAAAATAACTATGCATCCTCTGGGGAACATTTAACCTTCTCTTCTTATATTTTTAGCCCATAATCTGAGATCTGCTGGTTGTTGAAGCAGCTGAGAACTATGAGGTGTAGATATCTAGGAATTGCTGCACTTCCCGTGAATGCTTTATCCAACGAGTGTAACGGCTAAGTTATGATTCAGATAATACAAGTGCAAAATACTGATCTTTGTGTGTCAGCTGCTGCTTAGAGTGTCAGTGGCTGGTACACCAACCCCCACAAGAACTTGTAAATTTGGCTCACTGCTCACCTTTGGCTGGCACTGCAGGGGTACACAGGGGCGTGCTGTGCTGCTTACAGGGGAGAATCCTTGCCTGCTTTTCAGAAATTGCCCAATATATCTCTCCATTCCCAATGTGGGAGGTGCCGAAAAGGGATGTGAAAGGCGCTATAAAGTGCAAGGCCAAACAGCAGCTCAGAAACTTACTGTGGCCTAAGAAATACACACAGGGTTGGTGCTTTTGGCACTCAAAATTCCTATTCCTAGCACTAAAATAGCAGAGAGAACTTCTGCAGAAAGATCTTCTACTTTTGTGTTCCATGGTGTTTATTTTAACCACAGCCATTTTCACATGAATAATTCAATAAGTGGTTCAGGTAGTTCCACTGAACCAACAAGGCCACTCTTGCGTGACCCCCACCAATAAACACCACACAACCTATTTTGCAACAAGTCTATTCTACGCTGGATGGAATCATTTTAATGCAGTAATGACGTTTCACCAGAAATCGAGGACATAAATAAATAACAATGTTAATTAACTCCAGTTAAAAGCTGTCAATTGTGTATTCCAGACTTATGACAGGTGCGGCTAAATATGCCAGATCGAAGCAGGCTTTACAAGCAGCACATGTTCCCACTGAGTTCGGACTTCTACTGGACATAAGGGAGGTGAAAGGTTCAGGGTGTGGATGGGAAAGTGAATGAGACCCAGCATCATTTCATCAAAATGAAAGCAGTGGGACACTGGACATGAATACCCCTGTACATAATCGTTCCTTAAACAGCTTAAATTTGAAGCCATATTGGCAGCTTTATTATGTGACCCCCCCCAGTAGACAAACTTATATCTCAACAAAGTTCTACATGCATTTAGAAGGAATTAACCAACATATAATCTAAAGGAACAATCCTCGACTGTGCCAAATGAGGAAAATCAGACTTTTAACTTTCAACAATAACAATTAATTTTTTTGTAAATAAGAAATTTCATCACTTTAGTTTAGCTTAATGCCACGTGTACTGAACAGCATCTTCAAAATTATTTGTTTCTTGATGTTTTTAATTATTTAAAAGTGCTCCATGTCTTTGAAGTGATTTTGTTTTAATTTAAAATAGTTTAATTCATTAAAAATTTTAGGATTACATCTTTATTTGTTTTTTAAAATGTTTCAGGATGTCAGGACGCTGAAGGTCCTGGACATCTCCAGCTTGTGAGTGGTCTGGTCCTTGTGCTCTCTGGTTCCTCCGGCCCTCTGACCACATTCTCATCCCGACCTGGACCACTCAGCTCCTCCGCCACTTTGTGTTTTGCTGCTGATACCAGCACCTGCAGTTTCTTGTGTCTCTGAGCTTAAGATGGATGGAGTTTGGTGGGCAAGCAAGTTTGGGCCTGATCAAGTAGGGCGGCACACTAGCACAGTGCTGCCTTACAGTGCCCGAGACCCGGGTTCAATCTTGACTACAGGTGCTTGACTGTAAGGAGATTCTTTGTTCTCTCCGTGACTATCGTGAGTTTTCTCAGGGATCTCCGATTTCCTATTCTCCAAAGACATACAGGTGTGCAGGTTGATTGGCTTGGTATAATTGTAAATTGTCCCTAGTGTGGGGATCGCTGGTCGGCGCGGACTCAGTGGGCCGAATGGTCTGTTTCCGCGCTGTATCTCTAAACTAGTATAGGAAAGAACCTAAGATAGACACAAAAAGCTGTCTTCAGTGGTCAGTCTGAAGAAGGAGGACCTAAAATATCACCTATTCCTTTTCTCCAGAGATGCTGTCTGACCCGCTGAGTTATTCAAGCTTTTTGTGCCTATGTAAAGTTCTGCAGTTGGTCTTGTCCAAGGTTTTTGCCGTTAAATCCAGAACTTTCTGGCAATCCAATATCAAGATCCAAAATGGAAAATCTGGGGATTTGGGGGAGCACATCAGCAAGTTCAGCTGTGAATCTGTCAGACAACCCAGTCCATTACTTGTCTTTGAAAGGATTAATATAAGCACATACGACAATTAATGTCAACGTGTGTGTGTTGTAAAACAAGCATTGGATATTCTACTGCTCATAAATCAACAGAGCTGATGATATTTTTTCACTCACCATCTTGATTGCCCCAGTCCCAATCAGGTCCTCGAACAACTTTACCACCCTGAAAGATTCCCTTGAGTACAATTCTGGGCAGATTCTGCCGTGGACCAACAGCAACACTGAAAAGAGAAACATTTACATTGCAACCAAAGTTAATAGTTTAAAATTGATGAAGTGCTGCAATTTACAAAATACATTAATATTCCATAGGTTAAACAGCTTTAGGTTTGATTAACGTGGCAATAGCAGCAGTGAAGAAATTCCTCATTTGGTAGCATGCTTAATTATCACCTGAATATTAAGTGTGGTAGTAAGAGCAGTAATCTACAATTTTCAAAGAGCTAATTACATTATGAACAAGTCCATCCTGCAATCTTTTTTAATAGTTCAGACAGTCTACGGCACAGCAATATCATCAAGTAATCAATATAAAATGTAGATCCATTGCCTTCTAACATGAGCGGTGAATTTTGGTAGAAAGTGAACGGGAGTCTCTGCAGTACAAGAACTTTCAGGCCGAGTGGGCTGCGGCCCCCAATGCCCTTGGTCTGACCACGCGTGGGTTTCTCTGCTTGACTCTCAGGTACGGACTCAGGAGTCTGCCGCTGATTGGTGTCGGTAGCATCTTTGCAGAGATGTTATGTTTGGATTTCCCAGCTGAACTCGATCCACAACCAAAGTCACATGAAATGAAGTTACATTACCCGTGTAAATTCTGCCCTGATTTAACCAACTAAAATACAACATCTCGTACGTCAGAGTTAAATTTCATGGCCCAGTTTCCCAGTTGATCTAGATCCTATTGTAATCTTAGATACCTACTTCACTGTTCACTATACTACCAATTTTGGTGTAATGGCAAACATTAACCACACAATTACATTCTCATCTAAATTGTCATTGCAATGATCCCTGTGAAAAAACAACTCTCCACGACCACCCCCTAATTTTTTTGGTGAAGCTGATTTTGTGTGCATTTGGCCAGATCACCATCAATCCCATGTGTTCTAACCTTCCAGGCCACCTCTCAACAGATTATTGTCAAAGGCCTTGCTAACGTCCATATAAACAATGTCCACTGCCCTGCCCTTGTCAATTTTGTATGTCACCTCTTAAAAAAAAAAGAACTCAATTAAATTTGTGAGATATAAGTTCCCGAACACACAGCTCGGGAAATTATCTTGGTGTTGATAATCACCAATTATCTTGAATCAGTCCATCCATAATCAATCCAAATGCTGGCAGATCCTGTCCCTCAGAATCCCCTCCAGTAACTCATTTGAGCCGTCATCCATCTCCTGTAGCTTCACACATTGACGACCACATTGATTCTTAAGGGACCTATTCTCTCCCTCATTAACCTTTTATTATCTTTAAATATACCTAAAGAATCTCTTAGGGTTTGCCTTCACCTTATCTGCTTAAGCTATCTCATTATTTCCCTCCTAGTTTCCCTCTTTAGTGTCTGTCCTTTAGTGTACTAGTCAAGGGACTCGCTCAATCCCACCA
Organism: Okamejei kenojei; assembly: GCA_035221665.1. NCBI lineage: Eukaryota > Metazoa > Chordata > Chondrichthyes > Rajiformes > Rajidae > Okamejei > Okamejei kenojei. The sequence continues at coordinate 14,427,944 of CM069162.1, forward strand.
CCTATTTCTGACACTTGCCTCCTTCATTTTCCTAACCAGAACCTCCTTATCCCTCATAAATAGAGTTCGCTATTGCTACCACCCTTGTTCTTTACTCTAACTGGAACTGTACTCTAATTGTCCCTGAACTCTTCCCATCTCACTTTTAAAAGCTTCCTACCTACGAGATGTCTCTTTACCTGCGACAGCCTCCCCTAATCAACCATTCCAAGTGGGGGCGCTGTCCTGTACGGGTATGGCTGCCCAGCCTGCAGCTGTTCGTTTTTCACTTCTTTTTTTTTAGTAGTTGAGTTTTTGTTTTCGGAGCTCTAGTCTTTTTTATGTGGGGGGTGGAGGGAGGGAGAAGGGGGAAACTACTCTTCAGGGTCCATACCTGGTCGGAGAGGCAGCTTTTCTCTGGGCTGCACCTTCAACCCGTCCTCGTGGCCTACCAGCGGGCCTGGAGCGGAGTTTACCGGACCGGCGTAGTGCTATCGCGGAACGGAGGGGAGGATGACTTGCCTGGGTTGACCGCAGACAAAAAAACATCGCGGAGACGCGGGTCTGTGGAGCAGCCAGCTGCGGCGCTGAACTTTAATACCGTGAGCCCGGAAAAAACCCACGCGGTCATGGGGAGAACGTACAAACACTATACAGACCGCGCCTGTAGTCTGGATCGAAACCAGGCCTCCGCTGTAAGGCAGCAACTCTACCTCGGTGCCACCGTGCCTGCCGCAGCTCTCTGCGATCTCCCTGCATATTTACTCCTCTAATTCCCTCTGAATGTTGGGGGCCTTTCACACGATCCATTCAAAGAGATCATCCCTTTGTTATCTCCAAATTCCACCCATATTAACTCAATCCCCCAGGAATATCCTCTTCAGGCACCACCTTGTTGTTCTCGTTAAACAAAATCATAACTCTGTCACCTTCACTTCTAGCACACTAGCAGCATCTGTACCCTTGAAATCTGCCAGTCCTGCCCCCGCCCTCCACCACAATTCTGTTTTGGCTATAATATCCCATGCTAATCCACATCAAGTTTACCTGCCTTACCTGTTAGACTTCCAGCATAACATAAATACAGTTTAGACTATCATACCTTCCTCATTCCCTGCCCTGTCAGTTGGAACTTGCTCGTTTTATCATTTACATTTGCCTCAACTTTCCCATCTGCTGGTCTGGATTCCAAGGTGCCCCCTCGCAACCCCACTGGCAGGATATTACATTGATCCCACTCCAGTTACATTCAAAACCGGTCCCGATCAAGGTAATTACTGACTAAAGTCAACAACATGATGGACCCGATTCTTTACTGGTAATTATGCTAGCAGTGGGAAGAGACTTATTGTAGTGGAGAATAGAGGGGTTTCTGGTTGCCCATCAAAGGCAGGAATCATACAGCACAGGAACAGGCCCTTCGGCCCACCTCGTCGATGCTGGCCATGATTCCCGTCCATGCTAACCCATTTGCCGGCATCAGCTCTGTATCCTGATAGATAAGCAAACAAAAAAAACCTAGTTTGATTTCACGTGTTAGGAACATTGAAGCGATAAAGCGCGCACGATAGAGTGGAAGATTGAGTGGAAGTTTAAGGAAACTCAGAGAGAAGGTTGAGCTTATGTATAAGTTTCCATCAGAATAACAAGGAACATTTTGAAAGGATGAAAATGGGACAAACTGGGCAAGAGCCATGGGTTCATAGTTAATCAGAAAACATACTTAAAAGTCCGATAAAGATCTTTACGGAGAGGTCTGTCAGGCAGGTACTTTCAATGTAGGAAAGAACTGCAGATGCTGGTTTAAACCAAAGATAGACAAAAAGAGCTGGAATAACTCCACAGGACGTGCAGCATCTCCGGAGAGAAGGAATGGGTGACGTTTCGGGTGGAGACCCTTCTTCAGACTAGTCAGGGGAAGGGGAAACGAGAGATATAAACAGTGATGTAGAGAGCTATAGACGTTCTGTATTATCTATGGCATGGGCTGTGTCCCCTTCGTCCAAGGAACATGATTAAGTAATAGGATTACTTCAGAGGTCCTGGAGCATCAATCCAGAGATAATTACAGAAAGTGTTCCGGTGCAAGGAAACATTAATCTGTTTCCTCGCTGTACAATCTGTCTGATATGTTCCGGACTATCAGCATTTCCTTCTCTTTTTTCCAGATTTTCAGCATCTTAAGTTAATGTTTTTGCTTTTGCATCAACCCTCCTCGGACACATTCACGTCCCATTACTGCAGCTAGCGACATAAATTCAAATAATTATATCAAGGTTGAACAGAACACTCGGGATGGTAATGGCGAGCATTGAACCAGATTGTGGTTCCCAATTCAAACACCACAACTTTCCATTCTATCCATTGCAGTGCGTGTGTGCTGTACACAAGCAAGTCAACATACTTTGAGTCAATATTTACTTATGGACTCGGTCACACATGTACCAAGCCGCCTATATACCACAAGGCAATTAAGGACTACAAACAACGCCAGCTCTGCTGTTGCCATCCCACCTCTGAGTTCAGATGTGTGTCCTCGGTGCTTCTGACAGACTGAAGACAAACGCTGATATTTTAACTTCTTATTGCTTGAAGGCTCAGGTCAGGGAACGAGTTACTGAGACCAATGTGAAAATTCAAAACAATTCCCATTCGACTCACTGACATTACTAAGCGAGAACACCATGGAGGCGGGGTGATGGGAATTGTGTGGGGCGTGCTGCAGCAGACTGCCAGAAGGACAGGGGATGAAGTCATAATACTCGAGCTTCTGATCGCAGGAGTAAATCCCAAAGCTTCAATTTATTTAACTTTCGACATAGCAATGTTAGATGTTCACAGAATTATGTAAAGCTGCAGCTTAGGTACATACAATCAGCATTAAGAGCTACTGATATGATGATTGCAGAGGGTTAGAATTGGTGAGGATGGAGGAGGGGGGGGAGGAGATGGAAATCGCCTGCAGTCAGTTTTGGAGCAATCTACCAGACCCCCCCCCCCCCCGCCCCCCCCCCCGCAGCTGTCACCACTGTCCCCCCACCCCCCTGCCATAACCACAGGCTGGGTATCAGAGGCCAACTGCAATTAACTGCTTACATTACAGAGAAGTAATAAAGAATATTTATATGGAAGCAAAAAACAAAGTTGGAAGAGCTCAGCGAGTCGGGTGGCATCTGTGGAGGGAAATGAACAGACAACGATTTGGGTTGGGTCCCTTTTTCAGACTGACGTCCCTCCAAAGATGCTGCCTGACCCGCTGAGTTCCCCCTGTTTTTTACTCAAGATTGCTGTTTTTTACTCAAGATTGCAGCCGTCTCTTGTGTCTCCTCTGATATTTATTTGTAAAGTAGTCATTCTCAATAGTGAATGCTTAACTAAGCCACACATATCCACAGATAAACATAAAGCAACATAGCAAATAAACACAGTGCTTGAGGAAGTCACTGATTCAGGCAGCATCGGTGGAGGGAAAGGACAAACAGGGATTCGGGACAAGACATCAATCTGAAGAAGGGACTCAACCCAAAACATTATCTGTCCATGTCCCTGTACACAAAAAGCTGGAGAAACTCAGCGGGTGCAGCAGCATCTAAGGAGCGAAGGAGATAGGCGACGTTTCGGGTCGAGACCCTTCTTCAGACTGGTCAGGGATCAGGGAAACGAGAGATATAGCGGTGATGTGGAGAGATAAGGAACAATGAGTGAAAGATATGCAAAAAAGTATCGGTGATAAAGGGAACAAGCCATTGTAAGCTGTTTGTGGTGTGAAAATGAGAAGCTGGTGCGACTAGGGTGGGGGAGAGATAGAGATAGAGGGAATGCCAGGGCCCGAGGGCTGAGGGAGAGGTGGGAAGGGGAGGAGACAGCAAGGGTTAACAGAATTGAGAAAATTCAATATTCAAGCCCAAAGGATGCAGACTCCCCAAGCGGAATATGAGGTGCTGTCCCTCCAGCTTGCGGTGTTGCTCACTCTGGCCGTGGAGGAGGCCCAGGACCGAGAGGTCGGATGTGGAATGGGAGGGGGAGTTGAAGTGCTGAGCCACCGGGAGGTCGGGTTGGTTATTGCGGACCGAGCGGAGGTGTTCGGCGAAGCGATCGCCAAGCCTCCGCTTGGTCTCACCGATATAGATCATGGACATTATCTGTCCATGTCCCTCTACAGATGCTGCCTGGCCCGCTGAATTCCTCCAGCCTGGAGTTTTTTTGCTCGCGTTTCCAGCATCTGCAGTTTCTGGTGTCGCCATCAAGCAAATACATCCTTGTTTAAGTTTTGCATGTTTTTCTACAAGTGTTGGAGCTGCGAATTGTTTATGTGTAGGATGTACAAGGCAGTGTTTTCCCATGGCCAAATGAGGGAAAGACAGTGCTGCATTTCAATCTAACACGGACATCTGTTTTGCCTCATATTGACCCAGTTTACAGTAATCCCTTGAAAATTTGTTAAATTATCTATACAATATAATTCCAACTCATCCAGTCTAGAGTTTCTAATGGCTCTCTCTATAGCTTTTCTTGTAGACTATTACTTTCTATATAATGTTGTTTCTACCAGCTGCTCCTCATCCATTTATTTTTAATGTTGAAAGACACGGTGTCTGCTCTCACTAGCATTTCCTTCTTGTGAGACAATGTTCTGCGTTTGATTTTTTTGTATCATTTAACATGAGGTCACCTTGCCTTTTAATTTTATTAAGTGTGAAATTTGAGGTTTTTTAACTTACATAATTTAGCCACAGGCTTATTCCTGCTGCAAATCTTTGCCATGGTCCCAGATTATAGGGTCCCAGTCTGTATTAATTCCTTTTCTGAAATGAGTAAACAGAATGGAATCTTGTCCTCTTGAAGCCTTCTCATCGAGTCATGGAGTCATACAGCATGGAAACAGGCCCTTTAGCCCAACTTGTCCATGCTGACCAACATGCCCCTTCTACACCACACCCACCTGCCCGCACTTGGCCCATATAACCCTCTAAACCTATCCTATCCATGTATTTGTCAAAATGTCTCTTAAACGTTATGATAGTACCTGCAAATAGTACCTGATCTGACCGATAACATTGTACCTCTTCAGCTGTGGACCGATATTCTAAAGTGCAGTCTGTATATCAAGAGTCCTATTTGCTTCATGTTGCAATTTGCTGGGTTTAAAGACACCGACAGCAACGATTAACCCCAACTTGTTTTGAAGCCTCGTTGTACAATTCCACTTGTGCACACTGATGTGGACAGATTTCTCAATTTGTCATGCTATATGTTTTTCCAGCATTAAATTCTACCCATCTGTCTCCCCTTTTCTCTCTGCTGATGTACTGACTGTGATTGCAAGCTTCTGACATTGTCATGAACAAGACTTGCACAGGTCTCTGCCATGGGTCACTCGACATCTTTCTCCTAATATGCCTACAACTTCCACACATACCCCGAGTTATACTGGCCCCTCGTTTCACCCTGAATTTTTCAATTAATCAATAATCATTGAATTATTTTGAACTTTATCAAAACATTGCAGATTTCTAAATATACTTGTTTAAATTATCACTATTCATCATCTATGAAGTATATTGCAGCAGCTTATCAGATTAATTTCTGCTTTCACATCAATATGGCAGCTATTTATGAAGCACCTGTTTTTTAAAATCCTCCTTCTGCCAATGTACTAGAAATGTTCCTATTATTTCACATATTAGTATTGTTAGCCATACATATTAGGACAGTGGTGTCTGATTCACCTTTCTAAAAAAAATGTTATTAATATTTTCTGAACATTGTAGTGATGCCAATACACAAAAGGACACAAAGTGTTGGAGTAACTCAGGAGGCCTACCAACTTCACCCCTTCAACAACCCCTCCCTACTACTTTCCTCACGCTGGCTTCACAATCTGCAAACTCTTCAAACCTTCATCACACCTTCTGTTCTTGTCTCTGACCTTTGTTCTGACTATCTGCCTATTAAACCCATCTACACTTCACGTTGCTTCGGGAAAGCAGCTAACATAATCAAGGACCATTTTAACCCTTCATTTACGTTCTCCCATCATCAGAAGATACAAAAGCTTGAAAGCACGTACCACCAGACTGAAGAACAGCTACCTCCCCTCTGTTAATCAGACCAGGGCAGCAGAATTGTGCAGTGGTAGAGTTATGCCCCTATCCCACTTAGGAAACCTCTGGAGACTTTACCCCCCACCTAAGGTTTCCGTGCGGTTCCCGGAGGTTTTTGTCCTCCAGGCAACCACCTTCAACTAGCATCGTAACAGGCTTCGACTAAAAAATTACCGATTTTTAAAACGGAAACCACTTTCGATCATTAGGGAGACTGACAAAAACCTCCGGGAACCTTGGGTGGGGCGCAGTCTCCAGAGGTTTCCGTTCAGGTTTCCTAAGTGGGACAGGGGCATTACTACCTTACAGTGCCACGGGTGCTGTCTGTGATGAGTTTATATGTTCTCCATGCAACCACGCGGGTAGTCTCCGGGTGCATTAATTCCTCCCACACTCCAAAGACGTACAGGTTAGTAGGTTAATGGGCTTTGGTTAAATTTGCGAAATTGTCCCAAGTGTGCAGGACAGTATTAGTGGATGGAATGATAGCAGGTTGCCGTGTATTCGGTGGGCCGAGGTGCCTGTTTTTGCACTGTATCTCCAAGGTCCAAAGTCTACTGAATGGTTCTCCTATAAGCTAGGGTGTAATCCGGATCTCCTAACCTACTTCATTGCGGCCTTTACAATTTTTTTAACTGGACATTCTCTGCAACCGTAACACCATAATGCTCTATATTATATTCTGCACTCTGATATCTTTCTATTCGCACCACCCTGAAGGGCCCGTTTCCACGCTGTATCTCTGAACTAAACTTTAAATTATCAAATATTTCATCACAGAAACTTTCAGAAATTTGCCTCAGATGCCAAATATAGCCATTTGCAAAGCCAATGAGCTTTGGCTGTTGACCTCAGAGGTTTGCCAAGTGTGGGTGACTATAATAGGGCAATCCATTGTTTAGAATAGATTAAAGGTGGCAGTGTCATTCCTTGTCAATAAGGATTCAAGCATGAGGAAGAGTGCGCATGAATAACATTGAGGCCAATAAGAAATACCTAGATACAACAGATCAATATCAAGAAGAAAGTTATGTTGCTGTTCTTTATGCAACAGATGCCAAAATGCCAAGAGCCCCAAGAGATGATTAAACAGAGAGGTTGCCAAGTTTGAAATCCAACAATGACTTATGTCCTGGCATATTAAAGAGGTGGCTGTAGTAATAGGGGATCTGCTCTAGTCATCAATCTTCCAAAATTCTCTTGATTCCAAGTTGTTTCTGTGGATTGGAGCCCGGCAAATGCAATTCCATTACCGAAGAAAAGGAGAGAGTAAACAGAGAAGCATAAATCTGTAGCCTAACAGGCTGCTTAGAATTAAGATGCAGAAATAAATATCCAGGTGCAATACATGATTAGAAAAACAAATGGTATACAAAAGGATTGGAATGCAGGAAAAAGGAAATCTTACTGAAATTGCAAATGGTCTTGGTGAAATGAACTCTGGTATTTGGTCTCCACGCTTGATGTGGATGGAATGCACTGAAGCCTCATTAAACTGGGTTGGTAGTTTGCTAAGAGAGGCGATTCTCACCTCCGGAGTTTGGAAGAACGAGAGATCTCATTGAAATGTGTACAGTTCCCGCATGCCTGGCAGACTAGATGCAGGGTGGTAAGGAAGCATCTGGTAAGGAGCCTAAAATCAGCTGTCACAATTTCAAAGGAAGGGGTAGGCTCTGCAGGAGGAATTTCTTTACTCAGAGGGAGGCCAATCTTTTGAATTCTCTATGCCAGTAGTTCAGTTATTGAGTTGATTTGAAGCACAGATGAGTGGATTTTTGAGCATGAGAGCAATGAAGGAATATAGGGAGAGTGGAGAACAATAGCATTGAGTCGATGAAGAATTATTTCAATAAATGGTGGATAGATTCCAAGGTCATGAGACTTACTCCAACTCATATGCCTTTATATATCAATAATACTGATGTTAACAGTGGAAAATCTTACTTTTTTCTTGAGAATGTATTTCGTTTTTTAGATATATCCAAGATTAGATCCAAGATGGCACCCAACCCAAGCGACTCTTTACTTGTTAATCATAGAATATCTGCAATCATACATTACAATCGCTCCACCCTTTTAAATCCCTACCCCTACTGCAATAGTTCTTACTTTCACGTTATTCCCTTTATCATGTATCTGTACACGGCTGGATTGTTTATGAAATAGGAGCAGGATTAGGCCATTCATTCCATCAAGTCTACTCACCATTCAATCATGATTGATCTATCTTCCCCTCTCAACTCCATTCTCCCGCCTTCTCCCCACAACCACTGACACCTGTACTAATTAAGAATCTATCTATTGCGGCCTTAAAAATATCCATTGGCTTGGCCTCCACTGCCTTTCGTGGCCATGAATTCCAGATTCACCACCCTATAATCATTGTCTTTCTGCTGACAAAGTTTTTCATTGTACCTCAGTACACGTGACAATAAACGAAACCGAACTCAAATGCTTTGTTGCAAATTTGAATTTAATGTTTTCAGCACGGTGTCAGATCTCAGGCAGACAGCTGCCCGGCAGCACGCTGAATCAGTGAAGCCACTCCAAGTTTATCAGCTGATATTTGCAAAGCCGTTTACCCTGGAATGCTGCCAATTGTTTCCTCGAATTGCAGCTCCCTGAAGCTCACAAACAGATGGTGGTAATCACCGGAAATCCAAATGTCCTGTGCAAAGTTCAGTGCCAAATGTGCACTGTGCGATTCTGTGCCGTCAGGAGGCAGAGAGAGTGGCACGGTCGCACTGGAGAAATGGAGACAAATTGACGGAAAAATCTGAGTAAGTGCGGAAGGTCTCTTCCAGAGGAGACAAGTGCTGCTCGTTCTCAATGTTGTTCAATCCCCAATAATCCTGATAGTGATCAAAGACAATCAGCTCCCATGAAGAATTGACAGCAAAACATTATCAGGGTCTGATCACGGCTAACGCTCCTGTGCTGCATTGTGAAGCAGAACTGATGAAAACACATTGAAGGAGGAGAATTACTTTTTACATTGACAGTGGCCTCACGAGGGCCATTGGCACTCCATTATTCTCCCTCATTACTCGTATCTTCAGCCAATCCTAAGAGTGCCATGCACCAGAATCCCCAGTTCCATCTATGGCATTGTATTAGTAAGGTCATTCGGAGATAGAATTCATATAACAGTACAACACGGAAACAGGGCCTTCAGCCCATAATGTCCGTACTGAATACGATGCAGTTAAATTAATCTCCTTTGCTTCTACGTAATCATATCACTCCATTTCCCGCATGTCCAAGCTTCTATCTAAAAGCCTCAGAAATTTGATTAGTACAGGAGTCAGGGGTTATGGGGAGAAAGCACGAGAATGGGGTTAGGAGGGAGAGATAGATCACCCATGATTGAATGGTGTAGATTTGATGGGCCGAATGGCCTGATTCTGCACTTATGAACATGAAACGACTCTATCGTACATGCCTCCACAACCACTCCTGCTAGCGTGTTTCAATGCACCCACCACGTTTTGTATAAAAAACAACATGCTCGCACATCTCCTTTAAACTTTGCCCCTCTCACTCAATGATTCCTGACATTTTCAGGCTGGGAAAAAAAGGCTCTGACTCTCCATCTTATCTCTGCCTCCCATAATTTGATATACTAGATTTAAATAATCGTTTGTTTTTTCAACAGGGTGGATAACCGCACACTCCCCACATAATACTCTAGCTGCCAATTTCTTGTCCGCTCGCTGAACTCAGCTAAAGTCCGCTGGCAAACTCCTGCAGCACCATTTTAATGAAGTGGCTCTCTAAAGTCTTGACCAATGTCAATTCTTCAGCCAATGTGGTAGAAAAAGTAAGCCTGACCCATGCATATTGGTTGTTGCTACAGTGACTACACATCATCAGCATTTTATCGAATACAGAGTGCTTTGATCGAGGTGAGGTACCACCATCTGCAGATTCCCCTGTAGGTCACACACACCGTTCCCACTTAGAAATCAATCGCCAGCCCTTTATCATCACCAGGGTCAAAATCCTGCAACTCCCCACCAGAGGAGCGGAAATATATTTGCTACATTTTCTACAGTCTTTAGCAATAGACTACAAGTTCTGGTCTTGGCAGCGCCAACCACAAGCCTTGAGTAAAAACAACATCTATTTTAAAATTACAGAAAGCAGGAAAGATTAAATACATTTCTGAAGGTATTGTTAGAATTAAAAATATATATATAATTATAGTAAATTAAATTGAAAATGCCATATGGCACAATAGTACTGAGAGAGCATTACATAATTTCTCCGTAGATGGGATATTTGTGAGGGCATTGAGTGAGGGCCTGTCCCACTTTCACGAGGTAATTCACAAATTCTCCCCTGATTCAAACTTGCAGAATGTTCGTAACGAGTCCATAGAAGGTCGTAGATATATCGTAGCAGCTTGTTATGCTAGCCGTAGGTACTCGTGGCATCAGGTAAGTCGGGACGTTTTTCCAGCCCGATAAAAAATGGCCAAGAGTAAAAGAATGGTCGGGATGAAATAATTAAGTCGTGAGAGTGGGACAGGCCCTTTATTATCCCTACACTGAAGTAGAAAGAACAATCTGCTGTGTAGCTAAGAGTTGGATAACAAATGGACAGGAGATCTTCTGATGAAATGATGGTGGAAGTCTCTGCCTGTGGGAGTAGTGGCGATATCTCACAATGACAGTACCTGAGGAGGGTTCAGCACTAAAGCTTTTCACACATCTTGTACTGGGGCGTAAAATTAGACTAGGAGCTGGGGCACCTTTAGATAGCTGTTGGAAAGGGACAGAAATATTTTGTATTTTGGTGTGGCATTTGACAAAACCAGAAAAAGATGACCATGAAGATAGTTGGAGTCTGACTAAAATATTTGTACAATGTTACCCTTCAGGAATCAGGCTCTGGCACTCCTAGACAGCCTGGCTTTGAATGGCACTAATTCATAGAACCAACCGGACACCCAGCCATAAAGAACAAATCATCAGTCAGTCCAACAAATGCGATGTAGGATCCAACATGCAGTTTTTAAATTGAAGTCCGTCCATGACCATATATTCTTTCCCTTGGGATTGTAAAATAATTTGCTCTGTTTATATTTCTAATTAAGGCTCTGGGCCAGTTGCCCTTACTGAAAGAAAGGCTGTGATAAGAATTGACTCTCGACACTAGATGGTACCAGCATCTATAGATGCTAGCAGCCTCTGGTGGATAGGAGCAGACATAACAATCAAAGGCAAGAAATAGACTTGCATTTCAACTGCACCTGACGCTTCATGGAATCATTATGCACAGGAGACCATTCAGCCAGTGCTAGCCACCAGTGGAGTCATCCACCCAGACCCATCGCCCACACGTTCCCTATACTCCTCCTGCAAGTTAGTCTCTCTTAAGTGCCTACCAAATTCCTTCTTGCAAGCTCTTTTCAATGACTCTGTTTCCACTGCTCCAGCAGAGAAAGAGTTATAGATGATTATTTTATCAGAAGATACCCTGTTCATTTTTCTTCCTGGTCTTTGAATCATTTGCAAATAGGAACTACCTCTCTATACGCCGTTCCAAAACCAGACATGATTTTATTTTCTTATATATCACCTCTCATTCAAAATGCAAGTGATAAAAATGCTTAGATTGCAAAGCGTTAACGATCATTAGCTTCTTAATTGCAGCCAAATTAGAGGTCTGCTCCATTATACCTCTCTGAGCGGAGAAGTGTAAGAGAGGACAGAGATGGATTTGAAGTAATTGGTAGGTTTAGAAAGGGCAACAGCGGGCCAGTGCACTTTGTTATGGTGATGAAGTGTTGTAGAAATGGAGTACAGAATTGACGGCCGCAGCCATGCACAATGTGCCTCCCAATTCCTCTCCCTCCCTGTGAGTAATCCACTAATGTACCAGTGTGGCCACAACCCACGAGATGTCGAGCAGTACCATGCGCGATGTTATCACGTAGATGTATTTCAGACACAACAGGGGACAATTCCTGAGGATCACATCAAGCATTGTAACATCAGCAAGCCAAGGATCGCATAGCAACATAATTTAACACAAAAATGAACTGTAGGTGGCACATCATGATATGCATATGTTCACAGAAGATAGAGAGTAATTAATCTTTTACGGAAATACAGGATTTCAAGGCACCCACTCTTCTGTCGTCAGACATAGAGGCAGATGTTATTAGCGAGGTTTTGCCTTTCAGACTCTGTGGAAGGGGCAGAACGAGAAGCTGCAGTTCAACTCTCTTTAATGGGAGCTAAGAGCAAGATCACTTAGTCTTCATAAATTGGTCTGTGAAATCATTTTTGAAACTTCCACCTGAAAAATTGACTGTTTGTCTTTCCTTAAGTGCTGCCTAACCTGCTGCTTCCAAAATATTACCTTTCTTACAGATGCCAGCATTTTCTCAGTACCCCGTATTAAGAAATCCTAGCCTAGCTTAGTGCTATGGTTGGGTCTCAGCAGTTCCTGAGACAAACATAGTAAGATGCACCACTCATGTCCATGGAGCAGACCCAAGGGATGCATGGAGTCCTTAAAGAGTGAAGATATAAAGATATTAATTATATGTAGATAAAAGTGCTGGAGAAACTCAGCGGGTGGGCAGCATTTAAGGAGAGAAGGAATAAGTGACGTTTCGGGTCAAGACCCTTCTTCAGTGATGTGGAGGTGGGTGGGAAGAAGAAAGAAAGAGGCGGGGACAGTAGGCTGTGGGAAAGCTGGGAAGGGGAGGGGAAGGAGGGAGAAATAAGATATTAATTATCATCAGCTCTATCTTCCCAACCTGTTATTTTTAGACAGGAATGCATCCACCGTCCTGTATCACCCTCCTGCTTGGATCTGAATACCCTTAAGTGCCACAACATGCCATGTTAATCTTTCTACTGGAGCGCTGATATGGGTACAATTGGAGTGATAATGTAGGATTTGCTCTAGGCATGCCATGGGAATATGCAAAGCTGATGCAAGACTATGCTTGTTGCAGTGGAATTTATAGGATGCTGTTGGGATCCTGCCCAACTTCCCATCCCACTGCCTGCAGGGGAAACCAACCCGTCTATCTATCCAACCCAAAAAAATTATATTTCTGAGTCATCAGTATGTGCGAGATAACACTAACCCAAGTTAGGTGAACAACTTTGCCTTCAGTAACAATGGGATTGGCAATTTAATGGGGTTATCGTTTTACCTCATGAATAAAATGGAGCAGTGGCACAACGGTGGCGCACCAATAGAGTTGCTGCCTTACAGCGCCAGAGACCCGGGTTCCATCCTGAATATGGGTGCTGACTGTACGGAGTTTGTACGTTCTCGTGTGACCGCATGGGTTTTCTCCGGATGCTCCGGTTTCCTCCAACATGCCAAAGACATTCAGGTTTGTAGGTTAATTTGGCTTCGATAAAAATTGTAAATTGTCCCTAGTGTGTAGGATAGTGCGCGTGTACAGGGATTGCTGGCCGGCAGGGGCATGGTGGGCCAAAGAGCCAGTTTCCACTGTCTCTAAATTAAAAAATCTAAACTGTGGTCCAGATTCTTACTACAAATTCAATTAAATCCTGCAAATACAACAAGTTGAAATCAGGACAAATGTTCTGGCTGATTGAAAACATGATATGTTCCAGGATATATTCCAGGAGAAAAGCAGGAACACTCAGGAATGTTGTTAAAAAAAAAGGATACAAAACATACAAGGACACAAAATCTGCCCTCAAAGCACCAAATTGTTAAAAATGCTTAGATTGCAAAGAGTTAAGAATCATTTGGTTCTTATTTGCAGCTGAATTAGAGATCTGCTTTTACACCTCCTGAGCGGAGTGTTAATGAGCAGCAGATGTTGATTTGAAGTAATCGATGGGTTTAGAAAGGGCAACTTTTCTTTGCCTGCACAAAATCCAACATAATGCAATGCAATAAGGTCTAATGGGATCTTAAAGCACAATGAGGATGAAAGGGAAGTTGGAGTCCAAGTCCATAGATCCTTGAAGGTGAACACACAGGCAGATAACCTGGGGAAGGGATATGAGTTGCTGGCTTTCATTAGACAAGTCATTGAATACAGGAGGGAGGTCATGCTACAATTTTGTAACACATTGGTCAGACCATAGCTGGGGTACTGCATGCAGTTCTAGTCACCAAGATAGAGGGATGATGTGACAGCGCTAGAGAGGGTGCAGAGGAAATTTGCTACATCCATTGCCTGGGATGGAACAACACAGTCCGAGCAGCAGTAGTAAGAAGCTAATTTCAGGTTTATATAACCATCCGCCCATTATTGACCATGTGCCATGTTTTGCATTGATCACGTGGCGTGTGAAATCAACAAGTTATATGACATATATGACTAACAAGAAATACTTTATTCAGGGACTATTGCAACATTTGAGAAACATTCAGACAGGTACATGGATAGGATAGGTCCAGAGGGATATGGGCCAAACACAGGCAGATGGGACCAGTAGATGGGACAAGCTGGTCAGTGTGGCAAGTTGGACCGAAGGGCTTGTTTCCATGCTGAATGACTCCATGACAATAATTCCTTTTACTATTGGAGTACTCTCTCATTCAAAATATCTGCACCACAATTCGAATCTGCCATTGTAAGTGAGGCTGGAATGTTATGTGTCAGTGTCACGGGGCTGCCCAGTGCAGTTTCCCCACAGCCCCGGTGTCCACACTGTGTCTGCATCGCGCTTAAATCACCAAATGGGAGACTGAGGAAATCCTGCAACGGTCCTTATGGGTGCCAGCATTCACCTCCAATGCTCACAACTCTCCAGAGAAACAATCTTGAGTCTTTAGGGATCAGCATTCATTTCACACTGAAAACAAAGGAATGCTGAAAGTTCTCATTCGAAACTGAGATGGTTACAATTCATCGGGCAGAACTAATAGGATTTAATTTTCCCATTAAGTAATTGCAGACAGATGGGAAAAGTGAAAATGGAATCACCTCATTGAAGAAATCAACATCGGAGGTACTTAGAGAAAATTTATAAAATGCTAGCAATAAATGCTGGCAAATTAAATAGAGCAGGCACAAATAAAGGAAGAAAGCTGCTGTCTGATTACATATTCAGCTCATGGACACCAATGAGATGATGAAGTCACTATTACAGAATTAGAAATCAAACCATTTACTGAAACTGGAAAACATCACACAGTCCATGTGCTTCAAATAAAGCTTTGATTACATTTCGGAGCCATAAAAGACTGCAGATGTTGGAATCTTGAGCGAAAAGCAAATTGCTGAACTCAGCAGACCAGGCAGCATCTGTGGAGGGAATAGACTGGCGACATTTTAGGTCAGAGACCGTCTTGGTATTGGTTTATTATCGTCGCATGTACCGAGATATAGTGCAATAAGTTTGTTTTGTGTGCTCGCCAGGCAAATCACTGTTGATTTATCATACGCGAGAATATCGGGTGGCGCAAAAGACAAAATAAACTAAATATAGTATTACAGCTATAGTGTCTGATCAGTGAAGTTTCGTCTGTCCCTTTCCCCCACGGATGCAGCTTGACTCTCCGAGTTCCTCCAGCACTTCATTTGATTTCATTTCAGTGACCTAACTTTAAAATTTAAAAAGGAACTGCAGATGCTGGAAAATCGAAGGTAGACAAAAATGCTGGAGAAACTCAGCGGGTGAGGCAGCATCTATGGAGCGAAGAAATTGGCGACCTTTCGGGTCGAGACCCTTCTTCGGGTCTGAAGCAGGGTCTCGACCCGAAACGTCGCATATTTCCTTCGCTCCATAGATGCTGCCTCACCCGCTGAGTTTCTCCAGCATTTTTGTCTAACTTTAAAGTTTACCATGCCTTAGATATTATCTTAATGGAGGTGGTGGTTATCCCTCATATATACAATGGTTATGATATCTTGTCTCACCGCTGGTGAACCTGCCAGACCAGTTGGGATCACTTAATTTAATCAATACCAAATGTTTTTGTATAACAGATTTTGAGGCACTGCCTCAAAAAGATAGCTAATAGCGAAGATCTGCACCAAGCTGGCCATACTTTCATCACATTGCGACAATCAGGGAGAAGGTACAGGAACTGAAAACCCACAGATTGAAGTTCAGCTAAGATGACTGTTGTATATTGATGGGTGTGTTATTGCATTAATGGACCTATAAAGCTGGAGCGAGCAAGAATTGCATTGTTCTGTTGTCAGTACAGATGATAATTAAACACTACCTAGAAATAAAGAACTGCAGAAACTGGTTTATACCAAAGATAGACACAAGTGCTGGAGTAACTCAGCAGGTCAGGCAGCATCTCTGGGGGAAAAGGATTGGTGCCATTTTGGGTCGGGACCCCGTCCTGGTAACTGTCGTCATATTTAAATGCATCACGTGTTACTATGAGTCGGAACAGTCGGAGGGCACATGTTGCCGGGATATAAAGAAATGGCTGATTAAAACTGTTTGTATTTGAGTGTGTTTATTATATTTGGATCAAGGCGAGGATCTGACAGACCCTTCAAATGTCACCTATCCCTTTACTCCAGAGATGCTGCCTGACCCACTGAGTTACTCCAGCAATGTGTAGGTATGTTACAATACCTACCTTGACCAGCGCTGCAGTTCTGCCGCTCCCCGTGTGCGTGACTTTGGCACCCTTTCAGAGGGGGGCGTGTTAAAAATGCCGTTTTTCCCTAGACAGTCCAAATCGATCCATGTCGGACGATTTCGTCGCTAAAGAGAAATCGCTCCGACATTTCATTCATGAAGCTACTTTTAAACTACGCTAGATTATTTATTAACTAGAGTAGTTTAAAAATCATCTTCTAAAGCTCTGAACGCCAACAGCAGAACGGACGTAACGTAGGGGAGAAAATAAAGTGCAGTTTATTTTTACATGAAAACTTGGTTTTTAGGAAGCCTTTAAGCACATTTTCATGTTGCGAAATGGGGACAAAAAAAATGTATGAATTGGCAGAGATTTTCCTGCCGACTGTGGGTGAAATTCACCGCAAACCGCAACGTTCCAATCCACCGCATTCCACTAAAACCCACTCGCAAGTTGATTTAAATGGCCATTCATTTATAGGAATTAAACATTAATTCCTTCCATTTGGCCGAAAAATTAATGAAAATTAGATTTAAAAATCGTTATATTGTGGATTATTGTGTGAATGTTATTTGGACACTTAGGCAATTTAAAAATGTTTATCATTTCTTAAGAAATGGATAAATGTTTAGATCTAGTAATTGAATTTTGTAATTAGCTACAATTAGACAACTAACTAATTATATGCTTTAATTTCAGGTCATCCAAGTAAGATTGTTTCATATTTGTTTCAGAATGCTTCAATCTATAATAACTGAAAATGTCATTGAGTTCTCTTAATATTTAAGAGAGTTTTGGTCTTTTGACTGTCCTCGATCACAGCTTTTGAATTAAGTCAATGGAAAGACAATGGGGAACAAGATGCTAATTTCCGAGGATGAAAATGGCCATAACTTTTTTAATACTGAAGATATGAAAGTGAATTAGGTGTCAAATTAAACTTCTTTTTATGCTTTATCTAATGGGATAAATTGCAGACTTGATTTTTAAAATCTCAAAATTTTGTAACATTGCTACAATGTGTCTATCTTTGACAATGAAACACTCTTGGTGTTTGAGAACCATTTTTTGACTGTGAAGAACTACTCACCGGTCATCAGGATTTTACTGTGTGCACAGAGAAAACTCCCAAATTTGAACTCTGAGATTTTTGGTGTATCGTAAGCTTGGCTCCATTAGTCAACGGCATTGAGTGTAAGAGTTAGGAAGTCACATCGCAGCTTTATGAAACATTGGTTAAGCTGCAATTGGAGCACTGTGTTCAGTTCTGGTTGGCCCATTACATGATGGATATGAAGGCTGCGGAGCGGGTGCAGAAGAGATTCACCAGAATGCTGGCTGGATTAGAGGATATTAGCTGGAAGGAGAGGTTGGACAAACCTGAAGGGTTTTCATTGGAGCAATGTATTCACACTGGTTTAAAAATAAATACCTTCAGATGAAAGACAGTTAAAAAGTCCATGGGCTTTGCACAGTGTTCCCAGTGGCTGAAATGGCTCATAATTAAAACCCATGCAGCCATTGTACTGGGGACCTTGGGCTCTGTAGGGAGTGCCTGCCCTTTCCGTGAGCAGAGGACGACAAGAATGGGTACAGTACATAGAATACTACAGCACAGGGATAGGCCCTTCATCCTACAGTGTCCGTGCTAAACATGATGCCAGGTTTAACTAATTTTCTCTGCCTGCAGGTGATCCATATCCCTCCATAACCATGCACCCATCTAAACGTCTCTTAAATTCCACTATCGTATCTGCCTCCATCACCATCACTGGCAGCACATTCCACACACCACCATTCCTGCACATCTGCTTTAAACGTTTCCCCTCTCACCTTAAAACTATGCCCTCTAATCTTTGATATTTCCACCGGGGAAAAACTTTAAACTGACCACCCTACCTATGACTCGTATGTATTCAGAGAAGGAGTAGAAACCACTGGCAATATACGGTGAAAAGATGAGGGAGGAAACTGGGAAATACTGAAATATGGACATGAGTTTTTCCAGTATCTTCGGTTTCAGCATTTCCAGCACCTGCGGTATTTTATTTTATATTGACGAAGATCGCCAAGTGATCTAATTTAAAAATCACAAAAAACTGGGGAATAGAAATCCAAAATTTAAATTTGCAATTTAATTCCCATGTAGACTACTGGCAATGCAACTTCCCTTTCTATATCTATCTGCAAACCATCTTCTAAAAATATGTGGTTTCTTGCAGCCAGCAACAGGTTGACGGATGGGGAAAGGAGGGATGTGCGGGAGAAGATCACACAGTGGCATTGCCTCTTGGGCTACTGCCTCTCTGCTCCAGAGAGCTCTCTTCAATTTGATTCTTCTTGTGACTCAGCGCTCTTCTGCCTCCTGCCACATCCCCCAAACCCTGTGGGTTGGCAGGTTGGCCACAGTAAATTATCCCCAATGTGTTGGTGAGTGGTAGAATGTGGGGAAGGTTGAGGAAAATGCAGGGAGTATACGAGGCGATGAGTGAAAATGCGCATGTGATGGTCAGCATGAAGCAGGTGGGTCCAAGGGCCTGTTTCCATGCTGTACGACATTATCAGAGGCAGACGAGCCTGCTTCCTCCAGAGTGACTCGGAATGATCAAGAGGCTGGCCCACTTCTGAGCATTTTCCTTTGGTATTAACCAGCGTTTGCAGTGCTTTGTTTCTACATTTTCCTGGGACACCTCAGCCCAGATCTTGTGCCTTCCTTTTGTGTGTGCAGCCCTGCAAGGTTGTGCATGAGCAGATGGTGCCCCGCTGTGCTTCAGGGGACATTGGCATTTCCAGTGCTTTAGCTTCTTAAAATAGCAGCATTTTTCACCACGGACTACTTTCAAAAGCCCAGCACAAAATCACTGAGAACAACTGACTCCATCACAGCATTTACAATTTGCAGCGTGCACAAGTGAAGGAAGGGCAGAGCATCAGTAAAGGTTCTTGATGAAGTGGCCTGTGCAATAAGGCAGTGGGGAAAGCAGAAACAGGTTTGTCACCCATAACTGGCATAATTAACCTACCCTGCTATAATATTTGTTCATCTTGATGATGCACATATTTTATATGAAAATGTCTATTATAATGAGAGGAATTTATACCTTAAATCACTACTCTTCAAACGATAAATTGACAGCACAAATTTCACAGATTGCTTTGTTCAAATCCACGTCATCTTTAGAAATCATGAAGTAATTTACAACCAAACAGGCTTCTGAGGAAGGAAATCTATTTCTGCGTGCTTCATCTTGCCACTTAGCCAGAGTCAGGTCCTGGAATGTTACACTGGATGTCACTCCACAGGAACAAAACAATAATGACAGCAGTTGTGAAGACAGATCTGTCCACAGCCACACCGTGAAGGGCCTGTCCCACTTTCGCAAGCTTTACGGGCCACTGCCGGCACCCGTGATAGGTCGGCGAAATTTTCAACATGTTGAAAATTCAGCGGCGACCAGAAAGATGCTACGACCCTTTGGAGACCTCTCACGACCGTGGTCGTGATAGGTCTCCTATGGTCGTGAGAGGTCTCCAAAGAGTCGTAGCGTCTTTCTGGTCGCCGGGTGCCGGCAGTCGCCTGTAAAGGTCGCGTAAGTGGGACATGCCCTTACCTCTCCTGCCACTGGTTCTCAGGACACCAGGGGAGGGTTTGCATATAGTGGAGGTGAGATAGTTCTTCACTTGTGCCTGGTCAGTGGAGTGCTTCAGCCTCGCTCATCTACAGGAAGATGGTCATAGAGTATAGAAACTGGCCATTAGGCCCAACTCGTTCATGCTGACCAAGATACCCCATCTAAACTAATCCTATTTTACCCATTTCCCTCTAAATCTTTCCTATTCATGCACCTGTCCAAATAAATGTCTTTCAAACTTTGTTGTCATATTTGTCTCTGCCACCTTATCTGCAGTTCGCTCCACATACTCAGCACCCACTGTGTGAAAAAGATACATCCCAGGTTCCTGTTAAATCTTTTCCCCTTTCACATTAAACCAGTGGTCTCAAGATCTCGATTCCCCGATCCTAGGAAAAAGAGTGTGCATTCACCCTGTCTATGCCCCTCATAATTCTAAAGGCCTCTGTAAGGTCACCCCTCAATCTTCTACAGTCTGAGGAATAAACTCAGGTTTCTCCAGCCTCTCCCGACAACTTAACCCCTCAAGTCCTACAATGCCGAGAAATATATTCTGTACTCTGTCTCTTTTCCTTTGTCTTGGAAAAGTGGCTTGCAAAAGTTTTCATACCCCTTGAACCTTTCCACATTTTGTCACGTTACAACCATAAACGTAAATGTATTTTATTGGGATTTTACGTGATAGACCAACACAAAGTTACGCATAATTGTGAAGTGGAAGGAAAATGATACATGGTTTTCAAATTTTTTTACAAATAAAAAAAATGAAAAGTGTGGCGTGCAAAAGTATTCAGCCCCCTTTACTCTGATACCCCTAGATAAAATCCAGTGCAACCAATTACCTTCAGAAGTCACCTAATTAGTAAATAGAGTTCACTTGTGTGTAATCTAATCTCAGTATAAATACAGCTGTTCTGTGAAGGCCTCAGAGGTTTGTTAGAGAACAAACAGCATCATGAAGCCCAAGGAACACACCAGACAGGTCAGGGATAAAGTGTGGAGAAGTTTAAAGCTGGGTTAGGTTATAAAAAAATATCCCAAGCTTTGAACATCTCATGGAGCACTGTTCAATCCATCATCCAAAAATGGAAAGAGCATGGCACAACTGCAAACCTACCAAGACATGGCCGTCCACCTAAACTTACAAGCCGGGCAAGGAGAGCATTGATCAGAGAAGCAGCCAAGAGGCCCATGGTAACTCTGGAGGAGCTGCAGAGATCCACAGCTCTCCTCAGGTGGGAGAATCTGTCCACAGGACAACTATTAGTCGTGCACTCCACAAATCAGGCCTTTATGGAAGAGTGGCAAGAAGAAAGCCATTGTTAAAACAAAGCCATAAGAAGTCCTGTTTGCAGTTTCCACAAGCCATGTGGGGGACACAGCAAACATGTGGAGGAAGGTGCTCTGGTCTGATGAGACCAAAAATTGAAGTTTTTGGCCTAAATGCAAAACGCTGTGTGTGGCAGAAAACTAACCTGAACACACCATCCCCACTGTGAAACATGGTGGTGGCAGCATCATGCCGTCGGGATGCTTTTCTTCAGCTGGGACAGGGAAGCTGGTCAGAGTTGATGGGAAGATGGATGGAGCCAAATACAGGGCAATCTTGGAAGAAAACCTGTTAAAGTCTGCAAAAGACTTGAGACTGGGGCGGAGGTTCATCTACCAGCAGGACAACAACCCTAAACAAACAGCCAGAGCTTCAATGGAATGGTTTAGATCAAAGCATATTCATGTGTTAGAATGGCCCAGACCTAAATCCAATTGAGAATCTCTGGCAAGACTTGAAAATTGCTGTTCACAGACGCACTCCATCCAATCTGACTGAGCTTGAGCTATTTTGCAAAGAAGAATGGGCAGAAATTTCAGTCTCTAGATGTTCAAAGCTGGTAGAGAGATACCCCAAAAGACTTGCAGCTGTAATTGCAGCGAAAGGTGGTTCTACAAAGTATTGTTTCACGCCACAATTTTCAGTTTTTTATTTGTAATAAAATTTGGAAACCATGTATATTTTTCCTTCCATTTCACAATTATGCACCACTTTGTGTTGGTCTATCACATAAAATCCCAATAAAATACATTTACGTTTGTGGTTGTAACGTGACAAAATGTGGAAATGTTCAAGGGGTATGAATACTTTTGCAAGCCACTGTATATAGAAAGTGTTTAAACTGATTGTATCTGTATATGGCCTATCTGATCTGTTTGGATAACATGCAAAATAAAGTTTTTCACTGTACCTCGGAACATGTGACAATAATGAACCTAAATCTAATCTAATTTCCTAGCCATGTGGTCCATGGACCTCCAGCTGTGAACTGCCAGTGAACCAACCAAGGCTGCTTTGAACCCAAACTCTGACTCCTGGTGACACAATGGTAGAGTTGCTGCCTTACAGCGCCAGAGACACGGGTCTGATCCTGACTACGGGAGCTTGTGTGCATGGAGTTTTTACGCTCTCCCCGTGACCTGCGTGGGTTTTCTCTGAGAACTTTGGTTTCCTCCCACACTACAAAGATATACAGGTTTGTAGGTTGGTATAAATGTAAAATTGTCCCTAGCATGTAGGATAGTGTTAATGTGCGGGGAATTAATGCTGGTTAGTGCGGACTCGGTTCCGAAAAGCCTGTTTCCGCGCTGTAAAACTAAACAAAACATCCAAGCAACACACAACTTAAAACTGGAAGAATATAGGTTTAGGCGTACAGACAGTTCATTGCAGTTAAAAATGTGGAAATATAGCACACAAGCTTTGTTGAAAGGGATTTGTCACCAAGCACAATTAACTCAGCTGGATGAGATTAATATCAATATGCAGCGACACTATTTACTACTTGCCACAGATGAAGTAATTTTACTTTTGTCATACTGTGGGAACAATAAGCTCTTGTACTCGAATGGACCATTTTAACTATTTCAGTTGAAAGCATGAGCTAATGTAGTAACTTTAGAAAAGCAATAAGTACTGTTTGATTGGGCCATGATTGAAATCATTATATAGAATCCAGTTTTGGTAAGGTTGGTGCATCGATCCACAAACCACTGAGAATGTCTGCACCAGTTTCTGACAAATCATCACAGCACATTAAGTGAAGCCCTCTTTACCTTGCAGAAACAACTTTTTGCTTTAAGATTATGCAAATATATTCTTAAACAGCAAACATCATCATCTCAGACGGAATAAAGGAACAGGAAAGATTTTTTAAAAATTGAACTGTAAAGCTGGAAATCTTCGGAGAGTATTTCAAACATGAATTTGATACAGGGTCTCTCCTTACTCAAGTCTGATTCACGGTGGAATATTAAGTAGTTTATAAAATAAAATCATTTGCTGGTGTACATCCAAAATGTTGAAGATTTGAATACAATTTTGCCGATGTAAACAATAACTTTTTGTTTCTTAAATCCTTCAAACTGTGCATTTAAAACATTAATTTACAAAGAGCCTATGGATTTTAATATAATCATCTGAAACTCCAGTACAGCCAGCCTTATAGCATTATTTTCAATGATCGTTCATTAATTGGACAATGCCAAGAGCAGAATATTTTATTAAATGACCTTTCTTATTTTGCATCTGAATCCAGTTCAAGCAACAATCAAACCTCATCTCTCAGCGAATATTCCTACACCTTTCATAGAATCATAGAACTCTACCACACCGAAAGAGGCCATTTGCCCTACTTGTCCATGCCAACTGTTGCCTAACTGTCCCACCTACCTGTGCCTGGTCCATATCCCTCCAAACCTTTCCTATCCACGTGTCCAAGAGTCTTTTAAATGTGATGAGTCCACCACTTCCTCTAGCGGATCATTCCATGGATGCACCACCCTCTCACATAGTGGAGATTATCAACAGCTTCAAGTTACTAGGCATAAATATCACCAACAATTTGCCTGGTTCAATAACATTGAACCTACAACTAAGAAAGCACATTCATGCCTCTACTTCCTCAGACACCCAAGGACATTCAGCATGTCTCAATTGACTCTTAGCAATTTCGACACTTGCACAACAGAAAGCATCCTATTTGATGCATCACGGCTTGCTATGGCAACTTTTCTGCCCAAGACCACAAGAAATTGCAGAAAATTGTGGATGTAGCCTGTTCCATCACACGGACTCCTCCTCCATCAGCTCCATCTATACTTTGTGCTGCTTCGGGATAGCAACCAATATAATCAGGGACTACTCATATCCAGGCCATGCTCCCCTCCTCCCTCCCCTGTAAGGCAGAAGATATAAAAGCTTGAAAGCACATACCAGCAGATTCAAGGACAGCTTCTTCCCTACTGTTGTCAGACTCTTGAATGGACCTTTCATGTGCGAAGGATGAATTCCTAATCTTCCAATCTACCTTGTTGCAGTCCTTGCATTTTTTTAATCTGCATTTTATTTGCAGCTGTAACACTATATTCTGCCCTCTGTTTATTTTCTTTTTTGTATTATCTGATCCACCTTGTTCGTGGTTTGTTTTGCCTGGTTAACACACAAAGTTTTCCACTGTTTCTCAGTACACACGACAATAATATACAAATATCAATGTTTCAAATTCCTACCTAACAAAACTGATTGAAACCAGCCTTGGTCAGTCTCCCATTTTGCTGAGGAGCCAACATGCCTCCAACTCCCTGTAGTGACTCGACATATTTCCAAATGCCCTGACTGACTGGCAATGCATCTTCTCATCGAGCAGCTCTTCCTCTGCAGTGCTTTGGACATTCTGATGATGCATGCATTTTAAAACTGACTCACTCTGAAGCATGGTAATTGGTTCCAGAATGTCAGAAAGAATAAGACATTAACACTGCCTATACATTACCTAATTGCTGTCAAAGGCAGCCTCAATTTTGGCAGCGTTGTTGTCATAGATACATGCTGACAATCCCTGCAAGAGCACAGAATGTTGTAGGAATTGTGTACCTCACATCGAGTTGTGACAGTGCTGCTGAAGGCCTTGAGAACCGGATGGGCGCAGTGCCCGGCTCTCGCAATCCATCCAGCGAAATGATAGTTTAAAAAAACAAAAACTTGCACAATCCTTGGCTTAACCTATTCACATAATCGCTCAGAGGCACACAGTTGTATAGCATGAAAACAGGCCCTTTGGCCCACATTGTCCATGATGGGTTAGGTGGCAAAGGACCTTCTCCCACTTCATTTCATCTCATATTCTCACGAGAACCTTCAATCCCTTTCTCCCATCAATTTATTCATGCTCCAGGAAATGATTATTATTTTCTTTAACCGTGCCCTATAGTAACGTGGCCATATTATCATCACTGTGCTGAAATGGGTTTGCTGAATCCTTTACTCGTGGTCTGATAATTTTGAAGCCACAATCAGAGTTTTAGACTCCTCCGCTTATCAAACTTCATAAGTCTTCATAAGTTCATAGGTTATAGGAGCAGAATTGTGTAATTCGGCCCATCAAGTTTACTCTGCCATTCTATCATGGCAGATCTATCTTTCCCTCCCAATCCCATTCTCCTGCCTTCTCCCCATAACCCCTGACACCCGTACTAATCAGGAATCTGTCAATCTCTGCCGTAAAAATATCCACTGACATGTCCTCCACAGCTATCTATGGCAATGAATTCCACAGATTCAACACCCTCTGACTACAGTATCTCCCCCTCGTCTCCTTTCTAAAGGTACGTCCTATTATTCTGAGGCAATGGCCTCTGGTCCTTGACTCTCCCACTACTGGAAACATCCTGTCCACATCCACCCTATCCAGTGTTGATTTTAGAAACCTCAACTAGACCTGGTCCCTGGCTAGATCATCCACACTTGGTCCTTTTACTCAGTTTGTATGTCTATCACCCGTCTGGGCACCTTTCATGCTTTGTGTCTTGCTTTCACCTTACACTGTTCGGAAGGAAGGGTCACAGACAGTACGAAAACTTGCAACCACAGCTTTTAGACATCCAATCTGTAGGCAAGGTCGGATGAAATTTGGAAATATTACCAGGCGGTGCTCAATATACACCATCGCTGAGAAAACAAATGAAATAGTGGAAGACATATTTAAGACTGGCACGCCAATAAAACAAGAAAGAAACAGTTCAAAGATAAAGACTGACAAATGGTCTAAAGGGAGGTGGAGGAGGGGAGTAAAGAACAGCCAAGCAAATGGATAATAACATGAGGCCTGTGAGACGTGGGAAGAAAACGAAAACAAGTAGAGATAATTGGGAACATACAAAGGCAATGGAGAAGGGCAATTCTGGATAACTTTCAGATCATTGGCAAGGAGCAGAGATAAAACAAAGGCTGAAATATTTTTGCAGCAAACTCTAATCTGGAACTTGCTGCCAGAAAGGTTGTTGGAAGATTTAAGAGCAACTTTGAAAAGCTAACTCTGATAGATACTTGAAGTTTGGATGGTGGTGCCTAATTAGCAGAAAGAGAAGTTGGTGGGAATGAGAGAGGTGCAATTCTATAATTTTGCAATATCGCACATAATATCACTGGGAGTTGAGTGACCTTTTCTTTGTTGAATTATAATTTGAAAAGCCTGGAATAGGTCACCAGGGGTTCTGCTCAAAAATAGTACAGACTAAAAGCAGCCTATTGGCTCAATCTTTGATATAAATATGTTCTTGAAATACCCTGGCCGTAGCCATGCAGTCTCCTGGCATTATTATTTTAACTGTGGCTTATGTGTTTTTCTTTAAGTGTGTTTTCTTCTCCCAATATTGGTCTGTGAGAATATCTATTTATTATCCCCGCCACCCCTCTTCCTGCACTTTCTCCCCACACTGGGTTCTGCCTCACTTCATCCAACAAACTCTATGCTTTCACTTTTGCTTCACCTCGCACCTCTCATGGTGGTAGGGTGAAGGTAAAGCAGCTCTCCCTGCAATGCTACTGTTCTCTGGGTGCCAGCTGGTGTCATTGTGATTGGGAAGTATTCTGAAGGCTGTTCCCTGTGGCCAAGATTTGTCTTCATGTGAGCAGATTGGTGCCTTTGTTAGTTATAGATTCTGCTTAATTTTCTTTTAAAAAGGGCAGCAGCACACATTTTATATTAGCGTCTTCAAGCAGAAAAACGGCCAAAGTTGTCCACACAAAACTTAAAAAGACATAAAATGATGACGATTAAATGCTTTGTGTGGAGAGTTGAAGGGAATGAAGAAGCGTCCAATAGGCCTGCCAAGCTGATCAGCAGTCACAGTGAATTACGTGGTCAGCTGCTGAGGTTCGACACAAAACACATTTATCTACTTTGTTGGGGGTTCTCCCTCCACTAGCTCAGTGTAATCTCTCCAAATTCACAGCCCTAATACAGGCAAAAAGCCGAGATATGGAATCCACATCAGCTGTGGTAGATTTACACTGAAACCGTTTCTAGGGCACACTGCTGCACAGCTGATAAAACAGTCGTAAACCCAACCCGTGGGAGATAACTATCGACAATGCATTTGTAATGTAGGTGCTGCGCCTTTGTAAGTGGTGCCATATCACACTTCAGAGATCCCACATCACATTAAAGAGATTCTTAACTCCCTTCCAATCTTTCACTGACCAGCTTTAATTTAAGCTCCCCTCCCCCAATCAAGTTCCTGCCCCTCAGCTAAGGGAGATGGGCCCTTTCTATTCATCCTGCCTGTGACCCTCCGAATCCTCTACAAAGCAATCAAGCCTGCCATCAGTCTCATCTCATCCAAACAATATCAGTTAAGTCTCTCCAATGTTCCAGACAAGGTATTTAAAAGGCATTTGGACAGGTACATGGATAGGAATAGTTTAGAGGGTTATTGGCCAAACACGGGCAGGTTGGACTAATGTAAATGGGGCATCTTGGTCGACGTATACACTTTGGGCTGAAGGGCCCATTTCCTTGCTGTATGACTCCATGACATCCACCATGTTCTGCGTGTGCTGCTGGATCGGCTTGCCCAGTCTAGTCCCACTTCCCGGTGATGGTTCTGCCTCCGATCCCGCCTCCCCGCCCTGGCCCTGCCCCCCAGCAACAGTGAGAGTTGGGGCCCTGTAACCATCAGCCCTGGCCATGTGTCTGGAAAGATAAAGTCCAGCCACCTGGCCATCTGAGTCACGGCTGGGCGGTGCCACCTGGACGGACATCATTGTGCGGTTATCCCCACCCCATCAGTGAGCCTGCATCTGTTGATCGAACCAGGAAGCAGATGCCTGTGACTGCAGTGGAGTGAGCTGTCACGCACAGATAACCTGATGCACAACCGCTCTCACAGCTCAGAGGTTAAAAGGGCCGCCAGCTTAAAGGAATACAACATCTTTGCCTCCAACTACTTACCCTACATTCTCACAGCAGTAAGGTAAACCCAGAGTATTCGCCATGAGCGACACAGCTACCTGTACATGGTAAAGTTGCATGTAAAGTTGCTGGAGGCTTATACAAGTGACCCATGTGCTAAAATCCAGCAGCCAGTTGTCTTTTTTTTATGACAACATTCTAGTTGAGGGATTTACCGCTTAAAACACAATGGATCCAAGAAAACAACGTAAAAAAAGGGAGTGCTCTTGACCTCTATAAAATCAAAATATTGTGCATGAAGAAAGAACAGTACAGCACAGGAACAGGCCCTGTGGCCCACAATGTCCGTGCCAAGCATGATGGCAAGATAAATTAATGCCCTGCATATCTCCTTTCAACTGCTCCTCGCACCTTAAAGATATGCTTTCCAGTTTTTGACATTTTCACCCTGGGACATCGGCACTGACTGTCTACCCTATCTATGCATAATTATATATATTTCTAACAGGTCTCCCGTCAACCTCAGATGTCCAAGAGAAATAATCCATGATTGTCCAACCTCTCCTTGTAGTGAATACCCTCTATTCCAGTTTAACCTGTTCAGCGCCCTCTCAGAACCCTCCACATCCTTGGAGCTAGAATGGAAGCTGGAATAAAAAGAGATAGTGAAGTACTCAGCAGTTCAGGTAGGATTCTCCTTGGTGTCTCAGGGTTTATCCGATTGGGGAAACAGAGAAGGTCTGAACCAAGGTGACGATAAAGTAACCGGGGATTTGCAATCTTAACGACCATACTTGAACAGGATCAGAATCAGCAGCAATCTGCCCACCACGAGCAAATTCTCAGTCAGCGATCATTCTGCAGACTCTCATGGTTTCACAGCTACAGCCTTACCTGCGTGCGAGGATGGAAGGGCAAGAAAAGGTTATCTTCTTGCTGCCAGACAAGAGAGTATTACTGTGAATAAATAATTAGAGGGGAGAAAAGGAAGGATATTTTCAACCAGATGGAGTTGGCACTCTGCAACTCACTGAAAGGGTGGAACTGCAGAAATGCCATCACATTTGGATACCATGTGCAGTTGTTTTCCGAAGCTGGTGCCAACTTCAACCTCGTTGATTTGGATATGAATAGTCAGGACGGATCCTGTATGTTGTTGGATTGTATGGTGCTCATGATGGGTCTGCCTGAGGGAATCTCGAGAATCCACTGACCATGGTCAGGAGCAAATGGCAGTATGGGCATGGGGAATTGTCATGAGGAATGCATCAGCATTTACAAGCATCAAATGCTTTCACTATTACAGTGGAGCAGCTGGTAGAACCCTCCATGATCCATCCCGGTACTGTCAGTGTGGATTTGGACATTCTTTCTCTGATCGTGATGATTTCCTCTGAGTGTTCCGGTTTCGTCCCACGTGTCAGAGACGTGAGCGTTTGTAGGTGCATTGTAAATGGTTGCTAGTTTGCAGTGAGCGGATACAAAAGTGGGATAATGTAGAACGGGTGATCGATGATCAACATGGACTGGGTGGGCCAAAGGGCCTGCTTCCATGCTGCATCTTTCAATCAATTCACTGTAATTTAGGACACATCAATTGACAGCAAGAAGTGAAAAGCGGAGCAGTTACTTACGGTTGAGAATGTGCAGTTTCGTGGCGCTCAAACGAGTGTGTAAGATCATGTTTGTTGATCATGTAGCACTGTGTACACAGGTCATAGTCAAAGCACACTTTACATTTCCACCGCATTCCCATGATCCCATGCTTCTTGCAAAAGTCGCAGATTATGTTGGGGTGACGTACACCTGAAAACAGAACATAGAATTGTTAATATAGCACCTCCTGGAAAGTTGTTTAATGCCTGAAAACCTCATATGGTCACATCTCCAGCCTTTCATTATCAATGCGCCTTTCGGTAATGAGAATGTTACAGCCTGGAGCTGTGGCACCTCAGTCTGTAGAAACATATAGAACGCAAAGAGTTGGAGTAACACAGGGGGGAGGCAGCATTTCTGCATGACATGGATAGGCAATGCTCCAAGGCTAGACCCTTCTGCTTTTTGCCAAGTTACAGCTGTTCACTAGTCGGTGCGATCTCCTCACCATGTTGCCCTCAACTCTACAATGATTTCATCAAACTCTTACTTCATTTGGTCTTAACAAATCAAATCCAGGTTGCTATTACGGTTTAGCTTTTGTTTTATATATGACTGAGATTACGCAACCTTCCAGCCAGTGTCTGTCACTCTGCCACATGGAAAGCAGGCCAACGTCACCACCAAACAAGATCCTATCGAGGGTCCGACTGTTGCATCGCCTCTCTACCTTCCAACCAGGTTCAGGAATAGGTACTTCCCCACAAAAAGCTGGAGAAACTCAGCGGGTGCAGCAGCATCTAAGGAGCGAAGGAGATAGGCGACGTTTCGGGTCGAGACCCTTCTTCAGTCTCGACCCGAAACGTCGCCTATCTCCTTCGCTCCTTAGATGCTGCTGCACCCGCTGAGTTTCTCCAGCTTTTTGTGTACCCTCGATTCTCCAGCATCTGCAGTTCCTTCTTTAAAACCAGGTTCAGGAATAGGTACTTCCCCACAGCCATCAGGCCATTAAACCTGGCTCGGACAAAACTATGATCATTAATAACCCATTATCTGTTATCTGTTATTTGCACTTTATCAGTTTATTTATTCACGTGTGTAGGTATTTATATAATGATATATGGACACACTGATCTGTTTTGTAGTAAATGCCTACTATGTTCTGTGTGCTGAAGCAAAGCAAGAATTTCATTGTCCTATCAGGGACACCTGACAATAATGTCACTTGAGCTTGAACCCACCCAACCCAAACACCGATCTAACCTGCTGTAGAATCAGTGCGCCTTGCTGCCAGTGTCTGCTCTGTCCATGGTCAATTTGCATCATTGCTGTCTTTGCAACAACCCAAACTGCGGCCATGTCAAAGCCTGAATACGTCATGCAGTTGACCTCGGCAGCTCACTTTTAGATTTATCACCTCGTTCCATCCAACACGGAAGTGCTTCCGTGAGAAAAATTACATGAGCCTGTAGATTAGATTAGGCTGCAATGTTCTCTGCAGTCTAACATTCTGCCAGCATTTTAAACCAAGAGGTAAAGGGAGATGCTGGCACTCAACCAGCCATGTCTAATATCTGCAGAGAAGCTGAAGTAGTAGCAGTAGCGTGGGAGGAGAATGATCAGGCTTCCTTACACCGAGGGATTGGTTATTACTAAAAAGTCACACCATCTTACCCTCTGTATCCAAAGGTTACTGAATAACATACAGGGTGCAGACTTGCAGTATCACTGTACAGTCAGCTGTCCATTTCATTGACCAGATTGTGATGAAATCCATCAAGTTCTGCAAGAATGGGTTCTGCTCCGCAAGGATGCATTCTCAGCCCGCTCTTTACTTCTTGTGCACCCACAACTGTGCAGCCATGTACAAATCTCATTCAATTTACAAATTCACAGATGACACTGCCATTGTGGGCCGGATAATAAATAATGAGATGGAGTGCAGGAAGGAGATTGAGAACATGTCCTGGTGTTGAGACAACAACCTTTCTTCAATGTCAGCAAGACAAAGGAGATAGTGATCAACTTCAGGAAGCGACGTGGTACACATACCATGGTTTGCATGTTCTCCTGGACTGTTCATATTGAAGCAATGGCCAAGAAACCACACAAACGCCTCTATTTCCTTAGAAGACTTCGGAAGTTCGACATGTCCCCAACAAATCTCACCAACTTCCACTGATGCACCGAAGAAAGCATTTTATCGGGATGCATCACAGCATGGTCTAGGAACAGCTCCATACAAGACTGCAAGCAATTGCAGTGAATTGTGGACACAGCCCAGACCATTACACAAATCAACCTTCCTTCCATTGAGGGTACACAAAAGGCTGGAGAAACTCAGCGGGTGCAGCAGCATCTAAGGAGCAAAGGAGATAGGCGACGTTTCTGGTCGAGACCCTTCTTCAGACTGGTCAGGGATCAGGGAAACGAGAGATATAGATGGTGATGTGGAGAGATAAAGAACAATGAATATGCAAAAAAGTATCAATGATCAATGATAAAGGGAACAAGCTATTGTAAGCTGTTTGTGGTGTGAAAATGAGAAGCTGGTGCGACTAGGGTGGGGGAGGGAGATAGAGAGAGAGGGAATGCCAGGGCCCGAGGGCTGAGGGAGAGGTGGGAAGGGGAGGAGACAGCAAGGGTTAACAGAATTGAGAAAATTCAATGTTCAAGCCCAGAGGATGCAGACTCCCCAAGCGGAATATGAGGTGCTGTTCCCACAACTTGCGGTGTTGCTCACTCTGGCTGTGGAGGAGGCCCAGGACCGAGAGGTTGGATACGGAATGGGAGGGGGAGTTGAAGTGCTGAGCCACTGGGAGGTCGGGTTGGTTAATGCGGACCGAGCGGTGATTTACGGACTGTTCCCAGGGACACATTCAGAGGCTGACATCGCGTGCTGCTGGAGGGTCATCAACTCGGTAAAAGACGCCCTTTGGTCTGCCCAAGCATTGTTCACCACCCAGCAGCGCGAGATGTCCGTCAGGGAATGTTGCCGACTGGCCCGCTGCAGACTGCAGGAGTACTTGCTGAGGGACGCACTGAAGCTCGGTGCAGCCAACGGCAAGGCTCGGTGGGGGAGGGCCACAGTCTAACGCCCTTCCGCTGCTGGACATGGGGGGTACGGTATGGTGGAGACGCCCCTCAATATAAGGGAAGGTATCCCACGCCACTGTGGCACGAGTGGGAGACTGATTTGTGGAAATTTGGGGGAAAGAAATGTCTAAACTGTATTGATCTATTGTACAGCTTCCGAAAATGTTGGATGGATCTTCTGCAAGGTTAATGTATTGTATATATTTATCATTCGAATAAAGTATATTTTGACATTTAAAAAAAAAGCGGACCGAGCGGAGGTGTTCGGCGAAACGATCGCCAAGCCTCCGCTTGGTCTCACCGATTTAGATCATCTGGCATCTGGAGCAGTGGATGCAGTAGATGAGGTTGGAGGAGGTGCAGGTGAACCTCTGTCGGACCTGGAAGGACTGCTTGGGTCCCTGAAAGGAGTGGAGGGGAGAGGGGAAGGGACAAGTGTAGCATTTCTTGCGGTTGCAAGGGAAAGTGCCCGGGGAAGGGGTAGAGCGGGAGGGAAGGGAAGAATTGACAAGGGAGTTGTGGAGGGAGCGGTCTTTGCGGAAGGCAGACAGGGGGGGAGATGGAAAGATGTGGCGAGTGGAGGGGTCACGTTGGAGGTGGCGAAACTGGCGGAGGACTATGTGTTGTATTTGCCGGCTGGTGGGGTGAAAGGTGAGGACCAGGGGGACTCTGCCCTGTTTGCGAATGGGGGAATGGGGAGAGAGGGCGGTGTTGCGGGGTATGGAGGAGACCCTGGTGCGAGCCTCATCTATAGTGGGGGAGGGGAATCCCCGTTCTCTGAAGAATGAGGCCATTTGTGATGACCTGGTGTGGAACACCTCATCCTGGGAGCAGATGCGGCGTAGACGGAGGAATTGGGATTAGGGGATGGAGTCCTTACAGGAAGCAGGGTGGGAGGAAGAGTAGTCCAGGTAGCTGTGGGAGTCAGTTGGTTTGTAGTGGATGTCGGTCAGGAGTGTATCACCTGCAATAGAGATGGTGAGGTCAAGGAATGGTAGGGAAATGTCGGAAATGGTCCAAGTGTATTTGAGTGCCGGATGGAAGTTGGTGGTGAAATGGATGAAGTCAGTCAGTTGTGTGTGGGTGCAGGAGGTGACACCAAAGCAGTCGTCGATGTAACGGAGGTAGAGGTTGGGGATGGGGCCCTGGTACGCCGAGAACAAGGATTGTTCGACGTACCCGACAAAGACCCTAAAACTGCCTCGGCAAGGCCACCAACGTAATCGAGGATGTCGCAACCTGGCCACTCCCTCTTCTCCCCTCTCTCATCTGGCAAAAGTTACAGAAGTGTGAAAACACACACCTCCAGATTCAGGGACAGTTTCCTCCTAGCTGTTAACAGGCAACTGATGCACCCTTCTAACACCAGTTACAGTTTAGTTTATTGTCACATGTACCGAGGTACGATGTAAAGCGTTTGTTGCCTGTTAACCACTCAACTAGTGGTTAACAGGCAACACTAGTTGAGCAGTCCTGAACTACTATCTACCTCATTGGAGACACTCAGAATATCTTTGATCAAACTTTGCTGGCTTTCTCTTATCCCTTTAAAATGTATCACATGATTACATTGCATGGGATCCAAGGAGATATAGCTGAATGTATATAAAATTGGCTTCATGGAAGGAAGGAGAGGGTGATGGTAGAAGGTTGTTTCTCGGACTGGAGGCCTGTGACTCGTGGTGTGACTCAGGGTTTGGTTCTGGGCCCGTCACTGTTTGTCATCTTTATCAATGATTTGGATGAGAACATACATGGCATGATTAGCAAGTTTGTAGATGATACAAAAGTGGGTGGTTTTGCAGATAGTAAAGATGGTTTTGTAAAATTGCAGCAGGATCTTGATCGATTGGCTAGGTGGGCTGAGGAATGGTTGATGGAATTTAATACAGAGAAATGTGAGGTATTGCATTTTGGGGAGTCTAAATGGACTGGACCTACACAGTGAGTGGGAGGACTCTGGGGAGTGTTGTAGAGCAGGGCGATCTAGGAGTGAGCAAGTTGGGCTGAAGGGCTTGTTTCCACGCTGTATCATTCTATGACTCAATATATATCTGTACACTGTGGATGGCTCAATTGTAATAATGTATTGTCCTTCCACTGACTGGTTAGCAGGCAACAAAAGCTTTTCACTGTACCTTGGTACTCGTGATAATAAACTAAACTCAAACTCAGGCAGGTTGGGAAATGATTCCACTGGCTGGGAGTCCAGGACCAAGGGGCCATTTCTAATAGTGGGAGCCAAGACTTTCAGACATGAAGTTCAGAAACACTTGTGCAGAAGGTGGGAAAGGTTTGAAACGCTCTTCAGTAAACAGAATAGGCTTTAGTTTTGTGTACAGTTTTAAACCTGTGGGGCAGATTCATGCAACTAAAGCAATTAAAGGATAAAGTCATGGGACAAGGAGTTGGGTTACAAATCAGCCAAGCTATCTGGAATTGAGGGGCCAGAGAAGATACAGGAATTGCAGTATGATAAAAAACAAATCATATACATGTCACTGACTCTTCACTTTCTACGTCATATTGTCAAGAGATTTAACAGTTTGCTATAGTTACTTAAGGAGCATACAGTTCATGATTCTTTGGTCTTCCCAAAGTTTAACTGGAAAAAGATGCAATTCATTCAGATATTGGAGAAGCAGCCTATCCTCAGCAGTAATGGAAGAGAGATGGCAGCGAAGTAGAATCAGATATTAGCACCCTACATAAATGCTGACACCAAATCTGACACTGGTGCAGAACCTAAGGGAAGATAGAGCCAAGAATAAATTGCTGATGGAATTCGAGAGACAATCCTGGAACATACAGTGCAGCAGATACCAATCAGATCACTATACTTTACTGACTCCTTATCAGTCAGGGTATTGAGTACCAAAATTGAGACATTATGTTATAGTTTACGAAGCGTTGGAGTATTGTGTTCAGGTTGTTCTCCCGATGAGGAAAGGTGCCATTAAGCTGGAACGTGTGCAGAAAGGTTTTACGAGGATGTTGCCACGAGTCGAGAGCCTGAGTTATGGAAAGAGGTTGGGCAGGCTGGTACTTTATTCCTTGGAGTGTTGGCGACTGAAGAGTGATCTTATAGAGGTGTATGAAATCATGAGGGGGGTAAATAGGATGAATGCAGTCTATTTTCCCCCATGGTTGGAGAATCGAGAACTTAGGCTTAAGGTGAGGGGTAAGCTTTAATCGAAACCCAAGAGGCAATTTGTTCATATAGTATATAGAATGAGCTGCCAGAGGAAGTAGTTGAGGCAGATAGAGTAACAGCCTTTGAAAGACATTTGATCAGTTAAATGAACGGGAAAGGTTTTGAAGGATATGGGTGAAATGCAGGCAAAAGGGGCTAGCATGTACCAGACTGCTTGTGGCTACCTCAGAGCAGTGTAAGCAGAACCCAAAGGAAACGCAGATTTCACACAAAGTGAAATTTATGAGGAATAATTAGGCCAATCACAAAGAATGTGTAAGAGGGAACTGCAGATGCTGGTTTAAACCAAAGATAGACACAATAAGCTGGAGTGATTCAGCGGGACAGGCAACATCTCTGGAGAGAAGGAATGAGTGACATTTCGGGTCTGAAGAAGGGTCTCGACCCGAAACGTCACCCATTCCTTCTCTCCAGAGATGCTACCTGTCCAGCTTTTTGGGTCTATCTTCAATCTCAAAGAATGATCTGACTAGACAAATTCCAGACAACAGCTGCTTGTACTGAAATGATAGGATCTAACATGCAATTAATATTAAATGGCAGCTCTATTTGTCACCATAACGGCTTTGCCAACATCATTTCAAAAGTTTGCCATTCTAACACTACGGCACATGTGCACACTAAGCTGCAGCTGCCCTGTGCAAAGGTGGATGCTGGAAAACGACCCTGGTGGTGTTCCTTTGGCCTTGTCTTCCTGGCAGCAGCTTGTTGCATTTCTTTCCATTTTGAAAAGAAACAAGTCCCCAAAATGGTCTATAGCAAATTAAGCAGTTTTGAAGTGCAGTCTCTGCTGTGATATAGAAAGGAAGTGATTAGATGCTGGTCTGCTTGTGGTTTTAAAGGCTGATCGTGAGACAACTGTCACATACTTAACTTACCCTGCTGTGTCTCGTGAAACAGCCTTTGCTTTGAAAGATTGCAATAGCCCACATTTACGCCAGTCTTCTGCACAATCTAGACCCCCTGTGATTTATGTAGGGTAAAAATAGGAGGATGCTATCTCTTTTGCACCACATTCAGACCTGGATCATCTTGATAATAAGAACACCCGTGTCAGGATGCTGCCTGACAACTGAGTTAGTCCAGCATTTTGGGTCTTTCTTTGGTATAAACCTGCATCAGGATGGTGCCTAACCTGCTGAGTTACTTTAGCATTTTGGGTCTTTCTTTGGCATAAACAAGCATCTGCAGTTCATTATTGTTACTTAACGTCAGGATGTTATTCATTGACAGTAGCTCAGCCTTCAACATCACAATACTAAATAAGCTAATCCCCAAACCTCTAGAACTTGGGTTTAGGGCCTCCATCTGCAATTGGCTTCGGGGCTTCCTGACCGGCAGACTTCAGTTGGTTAGAATTGGTCATATTTCTTCTACCCTGACACTCACTAGTGGGGTTTCTTACGGTGGTACGCCCAATAACTTGCTCTACTCCTTGTACACCTGATTATGTGGCTGAGTACAACACCAACTCAATCTTTAAATTTGCTGTTAATATCAGTCAGCCGGATCTAAAACAAAGTTGAAGTAAAGGAAAAGAGGTCAGTAACCTAACCCTTAACATCAGCAAAACTAAAGGGTTGGTTGTTGTCCTAAGGAAGTGAGGGGATGAATACAACCCTGACCTTATCAAGGGAGCTTCTGTAGAGAGTGACCACAGGTTAATTTTTCTCGACATCCCTATCACCAGCTACCTAACTTGATTGGTGTCCCTTCAGACTGATGTGGTGATCAAGAAAGCACATCACACTAAATATTTTCAGTGGATGCGAATATAAATAAGGAGAGCTCTGACTAAGCCGAATCAAAGCAGAGGGCTGAAGTTACAAAGAGAGATTGGAGAGTCTGGGGCTATTCTTATTGTAACACTAGACCAAGTGCGGATCCGTTGGGCCCACTCCCCCAATGCAATATTCCACCAAACTGCGCCTGCGCGACTGCCACGTTCAAAGTTGCGCCATTTTCGGCTGAAATTAAGTTAAAGTTAATAAATTGAAGAGAGGACCCGTGGAGGCGTTTGTAAAATAGAAGGAAACTTGCCCATGGAGCCGTTTTGTCCCCATTGTGAGGGTGAGGCCAGGCAAGTACAGGTGAAAGGAAAATAGATGGTGATCTGAAAATCTGGAAAGGGCACAACTGCGAGCTGAGGGGTTCCCGTTGTGACGCCAGAGATCACCGTTGTGAGGCACGGGGAACCCTCCCCCAACTGCGTATGCACGGATGAGGGCGCTGTTTTAAGTTATTTTAAGTTTTAAATATCCATGGAGCCGTTGGGTCCCCATTGTGAGGCCAGGCAAGTACACGTGAAAAAAAAGGCGATTTTTTTCAAAATGAAATTTGGGGTCCCATTGTGACGTCATTGACGTCGAACGCGGCTGACGGGCCGGTCAAGTGGAAAAGTGGTTTGAAAAGTGTTTCTTGTAAAGTTTAAAATGTCAATAACTTGTAAAATGTAACATCAATCTGAACGAAACTTGGCACTGCACATCGCAAGACAATGGTGAGTAAGGTGGGCCAAAAATAGTAGCGCTATCGTGTACCGTTTTGGCAGAGTTTCCAGAACTCACGCACGCATACATACAGACAAACAAACAAGAGTTTTAGTAATATAATAATATATAGATAGGAGGCTGAAGGATGAATTTATAGAGATTTATAAAAATAAGAGTGGCATAGGTGGGATAGTCAGAATCTTTTTCCCGGTGTTTCGTTTCCAAGAAAACATGGCTAATTTGTTAGTGCCTCTAAATAAACGATTGTTCATATGGTTAAAATATTGAGATATACTTTCAGTGGAATTCTATTCAGCAATATTTCAGTCATGTAGTTGCTGCACAAAATTCTCACATTACTAGAAAATGCATGAAATCCTATGCTTCATCTTCAGGAACTGTGCAAGAATCTTAAAACACAGTATTACTACCACGTGTAATTAAAAATGATTAAATTATGTATAATCATTTCCTTTCATCTATCTAAAACTGGAGCAACTGATCAGTGTGTCTTTGATCAATGTTTGATAATGTGCCAATGTTGTTATATCAGCAGTAGATTCACACACAGGAGAGTATGTCTTTTTTCCACTGTTATGCATTTAATAAAGCAGCATAAAATAAAACACTTTACATTCTATCCAGATCGTTAGCATGTGAAGAATATCCATATCTTGTATATCATATCAATCTTATTTAAATGCAATATCTGAATCCATTGTGCCAATATATTAAAAGGACTCAAAGTGCTGGTGTAACTCAATGGGTCAGGCAGCATTTCTGGAGAACATGGATAGGTGATGCTTTAGGTCAGGCTCATACTTCAATCTGGTGCCAAGATATTATCTTGATTTCGCAGTTGAATATTTATAGTTTATATGTGTATCGATACACAATATCTAAATATAGAAAATATATAATACACATATATTCCAATATCAAATCCAAAGATGGGATAATTGGATATAGAACTTAGAGCCAATTTAAACAAATTCCACCCACATCCCTCTTCTGTGCATGTCTTTCTAAGTGCCTCATAAACCTCGCTCTCATATCTACTTCCACTGGCTCCCCAGGCAACACAATGGATCCAAAGAATAAACTGGTGAAAGAATTCAAAGAAGAGATGTATCACAAGGTGAATAAAATAAATTAATGATACAGACTGTGCACTGTACTGGACAGAGATAGAAGCATGAGTCACATGATTAGAAAGTTATTTTAAACCATGATTTAAAGATCGCAAGGAAGCCTAAATGAATGATCAACAGAACTCTGAAAACCATAGAATATTACTAGGATTTAAACATTCTAAATTTTAGTTTTATATTTATACTTAATAGTTTTAAATCGTTCACATCATGCAAGAGTAATCGAGGTATGTGCAGC
This sequence comes from Okamejei kenojei, assembly GCA_035221665.1. Lineage (NCBI taxonomy): Eukaryota > Metazoa > Chordata > Chondrichthyes > Rajiformes > Rajidae > Okamejei > Okamejei kenojei. The sequence goes on from CM069162.1 coordinate 14,468,249, forward strand.
TGACCTCCAAGTTGAGTTTACCATGCTCAGCAAGATATTTAATTTAAATTTAAACAATGGAAAACAGTTTGTCTACAAAAAGATAAAGTGCAGCCAACTTTCCAGAGTTTCGGAATGCTGGTTGTGCAACAGTTGGGGTTTTCATGTTCCAGTGCTTTAGGCTGAGGGAGTGAAGGCTCACTAAAAATCCAATGACACCGCAGAGCACTGCTGATAACGAGCAAGAACCATTCATAGAACTCAATTCAAGACCAGTATTGTAGGACGTATATAAAAGCATCACCGCATGACAAAAAATATATATCATTCAGTCAAGTTCAAAATAGATCTCATGTTACGGAGACCCTTGTGGAACAATTGAAGAAATTCCAAGTCAAAAATTCACTGCTGGAACACATTGGGTCAGACATTTGTGGAGTTAAAGGGATGGTCAATGTTTCGGTTCAAGACCCTGAACAGGACTGAGGGGTGTGGAGGGAAGATAACCAGTAGGTATAATTGAGAGGGAGGAGTGAGACAGAGGCTGTTGCGCAATGGGTGGAATGAGATGAGGAGCAAATAGAATCAGGTGGGGAGGAGAACCTGCCTCAGTTCTGCTTCCCTCTTCCCTTGCAGTCAAAACCTCCCTTTACTCACCAAGCACTCACCGCCTGAGTGTCCTTCACTGGCAGATCACTGGACCTCGGTGTCACCAATTGTTGGTCATGAATGGCAATCACACCAGGCCAGATAAAGTCAGAGTCGTACAGCGTGGAAACAGGCCCTTTGGTCTAACTTACCCACACTGACCAACAGGTCCCATCTACACTAGTCTCACCTGCCTGTGTTTTTGGCCCACATCCTTCTTAACCTGTGTTATCCATGCACCTGTCTAAATGCTTCTTAAACATTACATTGATCTAATGAATCTGAACGAGATTCAATAAAATTAATAAAAGATGGGTTAAGGGAAATAGGCAGAAAGAAATAGAACTGTGCAGCAGTCACTTGATTACTGAGCCCCATGTGATTGCATATTCCACCATTTATTTCTGAGCCATATTTCCACCGTCAGTAATCTCTCCCAATGCAGTAAATCGGCCTTCCCAACCCTGCGCAGTCCTGCCCCTCAAACTTCACCGTTCACATTCTACATGCCTTTTCCACACCAAATCCCTCCCAATCAATTCTGAATGCCAAAATTGAGCAGACCTGAATTTCCAGTCTCAAAGCTCTTTTCACTTCTTGATCCCACAGTGCACAATCTTTCTTCCACAGATGCACGATTTTATCTATTGAATCAAATCTTCAAATGCAGTTGGTAAACTATCACCTTCACATTGCAAAACACTAGCAGTGATCCCACATCAGGTTAGAAGGTTGCAGGTGCATATTTCACGGGAGTGAATCTCTGTTATTGAGTGCCCTCAGATGTTGTAGAGATTATCATATTGATCAGCACGCATTATATTGTCAAATTCTAGCGTCATTTTCTCAATAGATTCAAACGAACGGAAGGACTTGCGGGTTTAGCTCATACAACTGTATCTGGGCTGCACTGAAAGAGATGCCATCTTCTGAATAGGTTCATGGCTTAGTGATGCAACTTGTGGCATTTGACTCGGTACTGGATATATTTTACATTCAGGCAATCAGCCAGGCTCTGTATTAAAGCCAAAGTTCTCATTACTTGGTATTGTCCCGGAGGATTATTGTTTCAACATTGACTAAAGGAAGCTGCCAGGTCTCACTGCCAATTACCATCCTGTTTAAATCATAATAAGAGCCTCATGTGATGTACACACTGAGCCACGCATTTTCCAAAACAGAAACCTTCCCTTCAGTACAATTAATTCCAAAACTCATTAACACTCAATAGGAATATTTTCCATTTCATTCTCCATCATAGAGTCAGCTGTTTTCCAATATAGCAAATTTCAGAGCAGAACTTCCAAGTCTGACTTTTCCCTCTTTGTTGCTGAATACACTTAACTGAGAAACTCTACCTTCCTCAGAAAGTAGAGGCCGGTACCCTTTCATAATTCCTCTTCCAAGACCACACAAGAAAGTGTCCATCGGAATTGCAACCAACTTTATTTTGTACAGAAACACAAATAGTTTAAAAATACATATGCATATTTTCATGCAGCGGGCAATAAATTCAATTTCCAGTTTCATAAATTTAGATACTCTCAAATGCCGGGATGACATGGGTTACCAGATCATATCTTTCATCTCCACTCTCTGTGGAAATTAATATTCTGCAAAGTGTTTCCAGATATTAGAAGCTGTTGGCTTCGTATTCCGGTCTCCAGCAGACATACTCGGGGCACAATCTTTCTATTCTTGTATGCAGTGCTTCAATTGCTCAACCAATTGTCTTAATGAATCGGTGAACATGCATCAAGATCTCATTTCCTCTGCACACCTCTGATGCCTGAATTCCATGCAGTGCTCCCTCAGCCTTTTTTGCATTCAGCAAATACAACACCTCACGTTTTTACAAAATTCATCTCCATTACTTACAAATAACCAGTTTGGCTCAATTCTGGATTTATTTTGTCTGAGCATTATCAAAACTTTGAACAATGTAATTTGATTTTTAAAATGTCCAATCATAATGTCAGAACAAAACGTTAGTGCAGAGAAGAGGCAGTTCTTATCGAGCTGTTGTTGTCTAAGATGATGGGAAATATTAGGCTATCGGGACCTTAATGTCCTCCAATTTTCCTCCCCAGTTCTCCCATTAACATCTGGCATGTTCCCAAATTCCTCGGGTTATGCTGAGCAAAGATGTTAATGTTGTGTGCGATTCATTATTTCCTCAAATGAGTCATCTGAGTCCAGTATGACTGTTCTATCTACTGCTTCACTTCCTTTATTTAGATTTTGATACTTTCTTTTATATATCTCATTTATTTTTAATTTCTGTATCTTGACTTCATTATCCCTCCCACTTTCTACTGGCAATTCCTTCCCCGCCTCATCTTGCAATCTTGGGGCTGTGGTCATTTTGATCTTGTGTTATTGATAATCAACACATATGTGTTATATCTTAAAAGTCAGAAAACGCTGGAATAACTCAACGGGTCAAGCAGCATCTCTGGAGAAAAGGAATCGGTGACTTCAGGTTGAGACCCTTTGATACTCAGGGGAGAGGGAATAGAGAGATACAGAATGTACATCGAATAAATGAATGAAAGATATGCAAAAAGCAAGGATGATCAAGGAAGTGGAGCCCACAATGGTCCATTGTTGGCTGTAGGGAAGAGATAACAAATGATACAAAAGGTGAAACGCAGCAGGATGACAGTGAAACTAGTACAATGACTAAGGTGGGGGAGGGATGCAGAGAGAGGGGACGCAAGGAGATTTGAAGTTAGAGAAATCATTATTCATACCGCTGGGTTATAAGCTGCTCAAGCGAAATATGAGGTGCTGTTTCTCCAATTTGCTTTTGGGCTTACTCTGACAATGGATAATATCAATATGCGAATGGAAGGGGAGTGAAAGTGTTTAGCAACCGGGAAATCGCTTAGGCGGACTGAGTGAAGGTTTCTTCCATTGAAAAGCAGCCAGGTGACATGAGTGCATGAAGTTTATGGTAATCACTGTTAATGATAGCACACGGCCAGCAGGTGGAAGTTGTTCTAAAATTAAACGTTTGTGGGCCCATTGCTAGTGGTCGAATGGCAACTGACCACCATCACAGGCCACTGCTGTATGAGTGGGTCCGAGAGAAAAATTCATCCACCGGCCCCCAGCACCAGAATTCGGCTCCACTACTGAAGCAAGCGTCAATGTTCTTCATGGCCATTCATCAAATTGGCTCACTTTGCCTGTGCCTGTACAACATAACAGGACCCACCAGTCAGTTCTCAAATGGAACTAGCTGCACTATTTGAAAGTAACCTCACAATGGTAATACTCTCAAGTCATACAAAAGATACTGCCTTTAATCCCCATATTACTCCAAGAATACAAGCTCAAAGTGTTTTTGGCAGATTCAGAACCCAAGGGAAGATAAAGACAATGCTGAGATGATCACTGGTAGCAGAAATGCAACAACATTGCTGATTAGTTCAGAGACCAAGTGTGGTTTACAGTTACAAATTATTACTGATAGCTTCATGCACAGTATGCAGCTTGTACAAGATGAGGAAATGAAAATAAAATGCTGGAAACATTCAGCAGCTCGACAAACTTTGTAAAAAATTCAAAATTTCAGATCAGGAAATCATTTTTTGCACTAATTATCAGATTAATTATTATGCATTAGCTTAAAGGACTAGCGCTACTCGTGATCGGCTGACATTCAGGAAATGAACCAATATCCAGAGGGGACATGTTGCACCATCTCCGAGGCTCTACTGGAATAGAGGGTGAGTGACTGTGGATAATTGATCAGGGAAATCTGTACGCCAGTCCATGGGATCAATGTTGTTAGGCACACAAAACTGTAGTCGGCTACTGCTCATTCCCTTCTTTCAATAAATCTCTGACAAGTCTGTAATATCCATTGGTCTGTGCATCACTACTAGATGAAGCAGTTAGATTCTCTTCAGGCTACAACCAGAGTAACTGCATTGTAGCTTTCTTAACCTTTCACTCTTGCACAAATCGTTAATGGGGTGAATCACATCTCCGCTTTAACGATCATGTAAATTGCAAGATGCTACTTCAGATTTAAAATGATTTTCTAAAGGATGCAGTAATCCTCCTTGCCTACAACGTAATGCATATTTTTTCGATTTTACGCGAATCAACGTTAGAGATTTTCATCCCATTTCAGACATCCATTAGCCTCCGAGGTTTTGCTGTCTGATCCAAGTTCAGTGCCTACATGGAGAATTTGTAAGAAACTGATTCTAACTCGCCAATTACTTACAAAATTTAGATATTTTACGAACAATTTTATCTAGTTTTATATGGAGATGGTTATTGAGTGTAATTATATGAGAGTATAATTTAATTTTGTTGCTAAGCATTTTATCTGGTATCTCCTAGCTTGTATAAGATGCACAAATAAAATGACCATGTTCTACGACTAAATCAACAACTAATTCTGCAACATCGCAGAAATGTAATTAACATAGTACACCACATGCATGCTAACCATTTAAAAAGAACAGATATGGTAAACTCCAATGGGAAGCAATGGTAATTCTACATAAAGCAGCATAAAGGTATTCTACATAAAGGTATATCTGAAGCTTATTGAAATAAATGCACGGAAGTTGCAAATGGATGAATGCACAGAGTCTGTCACCCAGGGTAGGGGAGTCAAGAACTAGATTTCTTAGGTTTAAGGTGAGAGATAGAAAGATTTAATAAGAACCCAAGAGGCAACTTTTCACACAGTGGGTGGTGGGTATGTGGAATGAGTTGTTAGAGGAGCAGTTGAGCGAGGTACAATTTCAATATTTAAAAGACACTTGGACCGACCGGTACATGGATAGGAAAGGTTTAGAGGGATATGGACAAAATGTGGGCATATGGGATTACTTTAAATGAGGCATCTTGTTCGGCACGGACGAGTTGGGCTGAAGGACCTGTTTCCGTGCTGTATGATTCTATGACTGTAAAAAAGTAAGCAGCTGCCCACAATGTGCACATCATAACATTCATCTCGCATACTGATGTTGTTATGTGTCTGATCAATTATAGACAATGCTACAATATTGTCATTCTAGTGACTAGCCGTATAAACTGGCATGGAAGCAATTGTGATCTTGGTGCATCTCAGTTCTCCCATTGCAATAAACTACCAACCTTGGAGAAAGTTGTAACCCTAAGTTACCTACTTACCATAAAAATGTACTACAGGTTGTTTCTATAAAAAAAGTATAAACATGGCAAACGTTTCTTCCATTTGTTGTTGCATAATAGCCTGATACAAATAATGTTTTTTAACTTCCTGTACTGGTCTACACAACCCTTTATACTGATGGTAAATCAAGACGATTTGGATTTGAAATTTCACAAAATATGTACTCTAGGCAAAGTGGTGATCATGTTTAAATATTGTTAAGTGGAGTATTGGTTCAGTGATTTATCATACTTATTTTATCTACATTAATAAAGTTGTTCACCAACATATGGCACTTCCCCAAGAAGGCAACATCTATCATCAAGGATCCTCACCATCTTGGATATGCGGTCTTCTCACTTTGACTGTCGGGCAGGAGGTACAGACCAGCAGTTACAGGTGGGACACCACCACCAGATTCAGGAACAGCTATTTTCCTATAACCATCAGGTTCTGCACATACCAAATCCTACCTCTGCCATGGAACACTACAGTCCACCTCTTGCACTACCACAGGCTTGGTATTTTTTTTCCATTATGTCTTTGCACTAATATCTTGCTTTTATGCACAGTGATTTATCTTTTAGAAATTGTGTGTGTAATTTACGTATAATTTGTTTTTGTGTGTTGTCTGGCTTGATGTACCTGTGATGGTGCTACAAGCAAGATATTTCATTGTATCTGTACCTCCTCATACTGCTGCATATGACAATAAACTCAGCATGAGTCGATTGACTTGTTCACTTACTCTGTAATGTTTTATGTTTACTACTACAATTCTTGAAGATGTATTCCTGAAAATATGGAGGGGTACAAGTCTTGTATTGACAATTCGAAGGAGTGTTGCATTACATGGGGCTGGCCAATGTTGCTCCTTTTATCCTAGTAGCAAAGACATTCGCTTTAGATGACCTACTGAATTATTGTCATTCAGAATTGTGGCAATTGGACTGATTAGAGGTGGGATAAAAGCAATTTAAATAAGTTAATCAGAACTTCATGACAGAACAGTAAACTTACCAATCTGTGCATTGTCGTAGAGTAGCAGGTCATAAGCTCCTTGGTACCCAGTGCGATAGTTTGTTCTAGTACCACAATCCCACTGCACCACCACGGTTTTATCTGGTGTTGTGGTGCTGCCTTGGCGACCAATCTCTACCACGGTACCAACATGTCCTTCTCCATCGTCCTGGTTTCCCCACATCCAATCCGCACCACGTACAATCCGCATGCCCATTTCCATGGTGTACGACGTGTGACCGGTGACTCAATGGCTTATTAATCAACTGATGCAATGGCGTCTAGCGACAGATGTCTGCAACTGCCTAGAACACCTGGAAAAGGAAATACAAATCAATTAAATATTCTTCATTGATCCAGAGAAAATGTATTGCATTTTCCACATGTATTGCTTCTTGGGTGCAGTACCCTTCCCTGAACTGTCCAGCTTCCATGACCTTCTCCATGGTAAACAGAGACGGAAAGTATTCATTTAAGCCCTCACCAGACTTCACACAGCTCCACACAGACTCACCGGTCCCTCAGCAGACCAAGACAAACACTAACCCTACCCTTATAGGCTTAATATATACAAATAGAATTATTTCGTTTTTTCCTCCTTTACCTCATCTGCCTGGGATATCTTATGTCCCCTTTTGACCTGCTGATTTCCTCTGTTTGCTCCTGCATCCGGTATATTCCTGAAGGAATTCACTCTTTCCTAGCTTCCTACACCTGACATGTGACTCCTTGTTCTTCCTGAGCAGACCCTCAACATCCCTTGTAGGCCGTGTTCCCTGATCCTGCCAGTCTTGCCGTTGCGATAGTTGCCTGGGTTCACTCATCACTAGAGAACATCAAGCTTGAACATTGTCACTTACAAAACAGAGTTGCTGAAGATTTGAGAAAGGACAGGAAATAAATATTAAAGAACTAGTGTCTCATTTGTCACATCATCTCTTTAGCTAAATAAAACCCTTATATATTTCTACTATAACTCTTTGCTTGGAATATTAGCACAGTGTCTCAAAAGAGAAATGATCAGCATTGTCCATTGTTCATTAAAGGGGCACCCTCCATGGGGTGCGTATTGGTGTAGAGTAAAAAGGAATGCTGCACAACATGAATCGTCATCATTATCTGCTGTCAATTGGAGACTTGGTGCAGACAACCAGGAAAGAAAAGAAATGCTTACATTCCTATTGCACCTTATTACAGCATGCTGTCTTCCAAAGGATCTTGCAGCCATTGATTTATTTTCAAGTTTCGTCAGTGATATAATGTTATAAATGTTATAGCCAGTTTGCCAAGAACAAGCTGTTACATCCTGTCACTAGTTACTCTAGTACTTTGTTTATTTTTGTAAATACATTTCCTCGTGTCTGCATTGTACAGTACTGCAACAGACCCTTCAGCCTTCTGTACCTATGAACCATCATGTCTATCAATACTAATCATTAATTCTATAACAATTCCATGGCCTGAACAGATACCAATTAAATGTTGTTACTGTTCCTGCCTCACTGTGTCTTCAGTCAGCTCATTCCAGACACCAAATATAATTTGTGTGAAAAATGCACCCCTCAGAACCTCTTTAAACCTCCACCCTCTCACCTTGTGCTAGCTCTAGATGCCCACATTCTAATGAAAAGAATGTAGTTATTCACCTTATCTATGCTCTGGTTACTTTACAAACATCTAAGTACACCCCTCAGCCTACTATGCTCCAGGGGGACAAAAAACAAACAAACACAGAGCCTGTCTAATTTGTTCTTATAACTCAAACCTTCCAGACCTGGTAACATCCTCATAATTGTTGGCAGCCTTTCCAGGTTTATGGCTTCCTTCCTATAGCAGGGTAGCTAGAACTGTACACAGCATTCCAAATGTGCCTTACCAATTTACCTTTGTACAGCTGTAAACAGGTACCACGTCTTGCACTCAGTAGTTAAATTACCCCAAATTACAAATTAGGTGTCGTCAGTTCATCAAAAACTCTTTTTGATTTTTTTTTCATGGACATGCAAACAGGATTTGATCTGTGCTGGCAAAAGATCCAAAGCAAACACAACAATGTCATCTCGGTAAACCAGTCCTACTGGCAGGTCAACAATGACTGCTACATCAGCAGGGCTTAATCTAGAGTGAGAAGGCAAAAATGAGAAACTCTGTCACACCTCACAAACTTGGTGTAGGACAATGCTAAGAAGAAATCTATCCCTTCTTCCTGCTCATGATCTATATTCCGCCATTCCATGCATATCCATGTGCCTATTTAAAAGCCTTCATAAATATCACAATCAAACCTGTCTCCACCACCACCGCTGGCAGCACATTCCTGGCACCCACCTCAGTGTGTAAAAAAGTTGCCCTGAACAGCTCCTTGAAACCTTCTCCCTCTCACTGTAAAGCTAAACTATGGTATCTGACATTTCCATGCTTGGTAAATGGTTCTGACTGTCTACCTTATCTGTCTCTCATAATTTCATGCACTTCCCTCCACCTCCGATGCACCAGGGAAAACAATCCAAATGTATTCAACTTCCCCTTATCAGCATCTCTGCTAAACCTCTTCTGCACCCTCTGCAAAACTTTCACACCCTTCCTGTAATGGGGCAACTAAAACTGCACACAGTATTCCAAATGTGGCCCAACCAAAATTGTATACAATTTCAACTTGATTTCTTGATCCTTATACTCTATTAAGGCAACCCTACCAGAGGTGGCCTTTATCAGTACATCTACTTGTGTTGCAATTTTCTTGGAGTTATGGACTTGGACCCTCAAGATACCTCTGTACATCAATGCTGCTCAAGGGTCATGCCATTAACTGTACACTCGCCCCTTTCATTTGACCATCCAAAGTGCAACACCTCACACTTGCTCGGATTAAACTCCATCTGCCATTTCTTGGACCTTATCTGTATCTGATCTATATGCTGCTGTATTTATTGATAGGGTTCTTCACAGTCCACAACTGCACCGATTTTTGTGTTGACTGCAAACTTACTATCCAATTAATTACCTTTATGTCCAAGTCATTTATATATATCTCAAACAACAAAGGTCCCAGCACTGATCACTGCAGAATATCATTGGATCCAAACTCCGGCCATAATAATGCCCTTCCACCACAACCCTCTGTCTTTTATCAGTGAGCCAGTTGTCAGTCGAAACTACCAAATCACCGTGGATCCCATACATCTTAAATCAAGAGTCAAGAGAGTTTTATTGTCATGTGCCCCAGATAGGACAATGAAATTCTTGCTTGCTGCAGCACCACAGAATATTGTAAGCATAATAGAGAACAGTTCAGTGTGTCTATATACCATTGACCAATCTTAATCTTCTGGATCAGCCCCTCGCAAGTTTCCTTTAGTCTGCACCCACCTAGCAATGTGCTATTTCTCGTGCTAACTCACATTCTCGGTTCTTTGTGCACCTCATTTACACAGGTAAAGAGCGGAAATGTGCCGATGACTGATTTTATGATGTAGATTGAGAAGTGAATGCTGTCTGGGACAATGGGAGTCCAGTTTTCCCTCAGAATAGTGGCATGGGATCTCTGACATCCACTTAAGAGGATGGACAGGTCCCAGTTTGAAAATTTACCTTCCCATATCAGTAATACCGATTTATGTGTTGACTGCTCATTCACGAGGAACATAAAATGAAGGGAAGATATGTCAATTGAAACATTTGTAGTCAATTGATGCAATTTAAAAAGCAATTGAGATCACCAGTATTTCACTTGTGAAGTAAAAAATTAATTTAAAGGATATCATTCCAATTTTTTGGAATGTTCACTTGATGTGAAAACATCCCCCTGCTAAATTTTGATACTTCTGAATGAATTCAGTAAAACCTACACATCCTTGGCTGTACTGCTACCAGGAGGAAGCAGGATCGTCTCTGACTTTCCTGTACACCATTAAACAAGCGCGGTCAACCAAAATGTTTCAATTACTTATACTTGAATTCCATTGCCTGGTTGCCATTTGAAATGATTTATACCAAGTCCGCCGATTACGAATGGAAATACTGAGAGATCCAATGAGATAAGGCACAAGTTAAACCACTAAAGAATTTTGAGAAGAATTAAAGTTATCTATAATTCAAACTATAAGGTCTCTTACAATCACGCAAGTGATTTTCCACCGTCCCTACCTGGTCGAGGATGCGTTTATTCTCCGAGCCGCATCTTCGCCCCCTCCTCGCGGCCTACCATCTGGATTGCTGCGGCCTTTCCTGCCGGAGACTGGCCAGAGCTTCAGCGGCGGCGCAGCACTGAAGTACCATCATGGAGCCGGCGATGCCTTACCGAGGATCGCCGTGTTGGAAGCTCCGGTGTGCTGGGATGGCCTACTCTAACATCGAGGAGCTGTGGTCTGCGGAGCTGTGGTCTGCGGAGCTTCCAGCCGCGGGCGGCGCTGACTTTAACATCGCGGAGCCTGGGATCTTTCACCGAGGATTGCCGTGTGGAGCTCCGTCCAGCTCAGCCTGTCGACTTCGGGAGCTGCGGTCTCCGCTAGGAAGCGGCCGATTCGGAACTCCAAGCCGCTGAGAGTGTTCTTCCGACGCCGGAGCTCCATCATCCCGGCGAGAGGGCCTGAAGCATCGGGCCGCCGTTGCGGCGACTGTGGAGGCCTCAATATGCCCCGACCGCAGGTGAACAAAGAGGTAGAGGACAGAACTTTGTTGCCTTTCCTCACAGTGGGAAACGTTGATTCCGCTGTGTGGGGATGTTCATGTTAAATTCTATTGTGTGTTGTGTTCTTTTTATTTGTGTGGCAACCCAAATCTCCCAATTGGTACAGTGACAATAGATGTGAACTTGAACTTGAATATTTGGAGGTAGAGATGGTCAGCATTTCAGCTGAGACCCTGCGTCAGGGTCAGTCATAAGGTCTCGAACCAAAATGTTGACCAACGCTCTGTATCGATGGACACTGCTTGAACAGCTTGAGTTCCTCCATTTGTTGTTTTTTCAGGGATAATAAGGTCTGGTTCACAAAAAGGCATTTGTCAGGTATAAATAACTGGGATCAAGCAAATCTCTAGAGAAGTGTAACCAGTGTAAGAGTACACTCAAGAAGGAAATTAGGTGGGCATACTGGGGACATGGGATATCCGTGGTAGACAAAGTAAAGAAGAATTCTAAAACAATCTTATAATTTTAAGAGCTAAAGATTAGCTAAAGAAGAGATTGTGGTAATTCGTGTTACGAGGTACAAATAGCAGGCAGAGTTCTCATTCTCACCATTTCACTGCAGAGAAGGACATGAGAGCAAGTGAGTTCAGGGGAGGAAACCCTGATATCTTGGAGCATATCAACATTACAAAGGAGGTACTGTTGGAGGTCCTGAAGTGCGTGAAGCTGGATGAATGCCCACAGCATGGTCAGGTTTAGGAAGCGAGGAGATTGCTGGGGCCTTGGCAGAGAAATTTTGTACCTTCATTGACCACATGTTATGTAGTGGAAGGCTGAGCTTTAGTTAAACATGCCTTTAAGAAGGACAGCATGTATAAGCTAGGGAGCTGCATTTGCATGCCAGTGAATCTCACATGAGTACTGGAAAAGTTATTGGTTGGGATTCTGAAGGACAGAATTAATTTGTATCTGGAAAGACACGGACTGATTAGGGATAGTCAAATTGGCTTTGTGCAAGGAAGATCATATCTCACAAATTAGACAGGTTTTTTTGAAGATGTGACAAGAGAATTGATGAGGGTAGAGTGGTAAATGTTATCAACATACACTTTCAAAGTATTTGACAAGGTCCTGCATGGTAGGCTGGTCTGGAAGGTTAGAATACATGGGATTCAAGGTGTGTTAGCAAATTGGATACAAATATCATGTGTTAAAGAAGGAACTGCAGATGCTGGAAAATCGAGGGTACACAAAAGGCTGGAGAAACTCAGCGGGTGCAGCAGCATCTAAGGAGCGAAGGAGATAGGCAACGTTTCGGGCCAAAGCCCTTCTTCAGCCAGTTTAGTGCTAGAGGTCAGGTGGTAATAGAGGGTTGCTTTTCAGAATGGATCAGTCTGTGGCTATGCGCAGAGATCAGTTGTCTATTGTTTGTCATCTATATTAATGGTTGGATGAGAATGTAGATAATGAGAATGATTAATACGTTTGCAGATGACATCAAAACCGCTGCTTTAGTGGACTGTGAAAGAGGTTACAACAGGATCCAGGTTCCAACTGGGAAAGTGGGCAAGAGAAGAGCGGATGGAGTTTAATTTGAATAAGTGCAAAGTGATCCTTTTTTAGAAATTACACTGGGACAGGGCAATGAGGAGTGTTGTTGAACAGAGAGACCTTGGGGTGTAAATACTCTACATAATTCCTTGAAAATGAGAACTCAGATCACCAATATGGTTAACCAGCCCTATGGCATCCTTCCCTTTATTGGCCATGACATTAAAGGGCCTGTCCCACTTGCCGATTTTTGGGCGACTGCTGGTGTCATATCAACAGAAAATGTTCAGGATTTTGAACATTTCAAAACCCAGCGGCGACAAAAGAAAATGTTGCGGCACTTGAGAAAACACCGCGCGTCATACGTCATCACGCCGTGACACTGCAGCATCACCCCGCAAATTTTTCGGTGACCTGATACGTCAGTCAATTATGCCGGCAGTCGCCGAAAAAAATCGCTAAGTGGGACAGGCCCTTTAGTACAAGAGCTGGAATGTCGTATTACAGTTCTACAAAATGTTGGTTAAGCCACACTTGGAGCAATTTAACAGTTTTGGACGCCACTCTACGGAGTCAGAATGGGTGCAGAAAAAGTTCATGGAGATGTTGCCTGGATTACTGAAGGATTCCATAGGCTGGTCTGTTTTCGGTGTAGTCAAGGAGGCTGAGTGGTGATATGATGTGGTATATCAAATTATGCAAAGCATCAATAGGGCAGATATTCAGAGTCTGTATGACATGGTAGGCATGTCTAAAACTTGAGGGCAAAGGGTTAAAGTGAAGGGGAGCATGCTTAAAGGCGATATGAGGGATAAATGTTTCCACACAAAGAGTAGTTAGCACTGGAAGCGGTGGTGGGGGCAGAAACAGTAACTAAAAGAGGAATCCCGACAGGTACTTGAGTTAGCAGGGCATAAAGGATCAAGGAGATAATGCTGGTAAGTGGGATTAGTATGGATGGGCTGAAGGCCTGTTTCTAAACTGTACAAATCTATAACTATTATTTAGTTACCTGTAAGAAGTTTTCAATTTTGCTGTAGAACGAAAACTTTCGATTTAACATTTTGATTTGTTAAGTGCCTTATTGTGTCTCAAAAAGACCATGAAAAGTGTACAATTATCCTGGAATGCATCTTATGAACTCAAGTGAATGACTATTTTGTCATAGATTTTCAGATCAAGGAATGTCACAGGATTAAAAACAACATTCTGAAGCTTAAAATAGACAGGGCACACATTCAAGTATGATTCAAAGACAGCACCTCTGACAACACCGCCCTTCCTCAGCTCCATGCCGTAAATCAGTTTACATGCTTGACAGGCACAAGCTAACATCACTCACCTAGGTAAAAGTGCAACCAAACTGAGTCAAATTGACGCTGCTGTTAAAAAAAAAGCATTATTTTCAACTGTACAGAAGTTGGATTTGATTCAGATATCAAACTGAAGATAAAAATTGAATAACCACGTGTACATACCCTGTGCTGGACAATTCTCTCACTGTCTCGCCGCCCTCATGATTTTTGGCAACCTTTGAACACCTTGCTCGTGAGATACTGAGGGGGTCAGAATTACCAAGAGAGTATTTATGATTTGGGTGCATTTAGCAATCTGGTCATAAATTGTCCGAATTACTGATCTGAATTTTTTGCAGGTTTCTGCTCAATTCCAACTCCGCCAATTATAAAAATCACCCACGCACGAGCACGATTAGAACTGAACATGATATACGTGAAAATGATTTGCCACAAGAGTAAAGACTCGTTTAAACATGTGCCAATCCAGACTACAATGGTTGAGAATAGTTAGTCGAGTATTTACCATGCACCCACTGCAAACAGTATCCACCTTCGTTTTAAAATGAGTTTGACATTTTTATACCTAACAAAATCCAGCTTAATCTTAAAATGAAAGATAGATTTAAATAGTACATTTGATATTCCTTTCAGGATATCCAAAGGCATGTTCTAGTCAATGAGGCTTATTTGAACTGCAATCCTCTCATAATGTTGAAAAAACAGCAGCCAATGCAGGATCCCACAACAGAAGTACGAGAACGACCAGTTCGGGCAGAAACTCACAATGAGAACTAATTCAATAGGTGAGCATGGTTGGTTTTGTGGGAGGAGCCCGTTTCTAACACATTCGCTTTTAAAAAAGCTAAGGCAATGTTTGCGGAAATTCAACATGCACTGAATAACCTGAACATGCAACAAATCGACCTTTGATATTGATGTTTGTCAATTTTACGCAATTTCAAATAACAGAAGAACACAGTGCAAATTATACCCCAATATGGCAGAGCAGGAGGAGAGACAGTGCACTGATTCATGGTGTAGTAAGGAAACATTTTATTCCTCAGCTCACTCTCACTATTCGAGACTGGGAATCACATCCTTGGGAAATATCCTTTTTAGTGCCATAATTGAACTGTAGTTACAAATGCATGGAAAATCACCGTGAACTCAAGATAGGCAACATAATTTTGTGAACCGTGTGCCAAAGTGGTCAATTTCTTTGCTTTTGGTTTTGCACTCAAATATAATGGGCAGTTAAGCCAGATGTAGTGGTTAGTAAGGGGTTTACAAATGCAAATATGTAAAAACTGTTGGGTCCCAGTCTAATTATTGAAACTGAATGTTAACCCCATTGTTACAAAGCAGGTTTACGAATTTGCAAATATAAACTCTTCCATCAGAATTAAGAAACTCTGTGGCTCACAGCAAGAAAAACTTTCAGGCAGAGATCTTTCAAAACTCACCTACAAAACTCCTTAAGGAGCTGCCACACAATTACTACAAAGCCTGCCAAAACAGGTTAGCTTCACAAATTAAATAGCCTCTTACAATGAATTTTAAATGGAAGAAAAGAACCCACCATCTTGTCAGCTATTTTTGATAATTAAACAGCGAGAGTTGGAAGGATGCCAGTGCACAATCTTCGTGCTTGTGGAAATGCACAGAACGATTCCTTAATTCTCTTCCCCTGCCCCCCTCTACCTTGCCTTCTTCACATGACATCAAATAAGTTTGTGACTCAGCTTTAGACTTACCCTGCTGCTTTTCAGTCTGACAGCTCTGTTGCTGTGTGTGCTCTATGTGATCATGGTTCTCCACTACCATTCTCTCTATTTCCAGCAACTTTTGCCTTGTGTTCATGGTTCGCGCTGCCCAGATGTGGTTGAGGGCATGACTATCAGGATGATCATTCCCTTCCTTTGATCATGAAGCACACGAGGACAAGAGACCTTGTCCAGAGCCATCGGAGATGGACACAAAATGCGGTAACTGAGTGGGACAGGCAACATATCTGGAAAGAAGGAACGGGTCGAGACGCTTCTTCAGACTGAGAGTCAGGGGAGAGGAAAACTTGAAATATGGAAGCGTAAGGTGTGAAAAGCAGACATTGATCAATGAAATGTAGAATGGTTCTTGTTGGCTGAGGGAAAGGTGGCAACAAGGCATACAAACAGTAAAATTAAGGAGGACAGTGAAACTAGTCGCAGTGCTGGTACCGTTTCTCCATTGAAGCCTCGGCATGGAGGATTTGATTGAACATTCTCTGACGTTGAAACCTGGACACCCACATGGGTGGATTGCATGAGCAGCAGTATCATAGGACATAGAGCTTGGAAACAGGCCCTTCGGCCAAACTTGCCCACTCCAACCAACATGCCCCCCCCTGTCTACGTTTGGCCCATATCCCTTTAAACCTATCCCATCCGTTTATCGTTCACATTTCTAAACATCAACAGTGGATGGGGTAAGAATGAGCATTCCTGCTCTCCTTCCTCCTAGGGCCATAAGCAGCATTGTATAGTTCATTAGCTTCTCCCTGGTTTGGTCTTCACCTAGGGTGGCCAACTGTCCCGTATTATCCGGGACATCCCGTTTTTTTGGCTAAATTGGTTTGTCCCCTACGGGACCGCCCTTGTCCCATATTTGATTGACACTACTCGGGTCGAGGGCACTGTCGGGTCGGAGCGTCGCGTCCAGCCCCGCCTCACACGTCCCGCCGTAGTGCAGCCCATGGAGTACAGCAGCAGCGCCTCGCCCGTGGCCCCGTTGGTCGGCAGCCTGGCCAGCTGTCCAACCTTCGGACGTTTGCTGACTGCCGACACCACCACCACTTGTTCTCACGGCCGATCATCGGTTCATGAGTTGGATGGGGTGCCGGACTTTGCGGGCGACGTCGCCCGGTCCAATACTCCTCAGCTGGCCCACCGGCTGGGCTTTGTATGCAGTCCAGCACCCGGGCCAACTCATCATTCACCAAGCCACGGCCGAGTCGGTCAACGAATTGCCGTCGGGAATTTATCCCTTATTTGGGAGTTAGAAAGTTGGCAGCCCTATCTTCTCCCCCAATCCCCACCTCCATCTGCTCCAAGGTCTGGGAAATCCAGCTGTTCACAGCTGCACCAGGAGGCGCCGACCAATTGTACTAATTGCATTTCCCAGCGCTTAGCCCATGGCCTTTGAGACGATACAAGTGTTTGTCTAGACACTTCTTACGTGCTGTCAGTGAAATTGCCCCCGATCTCTCAGGTAGTGCACTCCTGGTTTTCACCACTCTCTTGGTGAAAAAGGTAATCTCAGAATCCCTCCAAATCTCTTCTGACATACCCCAAATCTCTCTATGTTCAACCTCTTTCAATCTCTTCAATATTTATTAAATTACCGTTTGCTTTTATTTATGTTAATTATCAAAAGGCCCTTTTATTGAGCAGGTTTGTCTGTCAAAGCTATGATGTAGAACCTGTGCTAGCTACATAGAGCTGGTTATTTGGTAAGGATTACATCCACCTTGTTGAGATGCTCACCGTTTTCCTTTTGTTTATTTTAGCAACCCAATTAAATATAACTCTAACTACGAAGACTAGAAATGTTCCAAGTTTCAGCTCATGCTGTCGTTCCCTGCTGCGCATCTTTCCTTCAGCCTAGCGACCCTGATTGGAACCTACCCCGGCAGACTCCACAACATTCTCGCCAAGCCCGCTGGAACTCGCAGCTCAACTTCAGAAACACGAAGATACTTTCTCTAGTACAAGTGAAGTTGGAAATTAATGTCCATTTATCCCAGTTTCATCAATTTTGGGCATAATGTACATGGCCTAGCAACAGCAACACTAATGACTCACTGGAGGTAATGTTGTACAGGCTACGTTTCCCTGAAGATCTTCTGAATAAAAGAAAACCCAGTGTTGAAGGCACAGATCCGGCTGACGCTCATCGAAGACTACAGGAATGATTTGGCCCAATGATCTCTCGGTAACCTAACGGCAGACTGGTGTTTAATCACAGAGACTTCAGACAGAATACAGAGCCGTTTGAATTTCCATTGCTGCAGAGACCTACAGGGTTAAACCAGTTGAGCATGTGGTCTGAAGGAGGAAAATATATTTTGTAAACAAGGATTTGGTTTCATTCGGGTTGACCTAGGCAACAGAACAATGTTCTTGCGCTGTCATGTTTTCCATTGATGCTTCTTTTACATCTGTTCATAGTCACTCAATTAAAAAGTTAGCCTGGTGCCAAACAGGGGTAATGTGTGTCATTAATTAGAAACAATGGAATCAAAGGCATACGAACACACAGAGGTTGTACTTGCACTAGAGTGCTTCAGCTCTTTAACTGTGCAAACAAATGCACATGAGCACTGCTCACCCTTCCACCCTTGTACATCAGATCAAAACATGGAACAATTCAGCCTATAAACGATTACAACTGCAAACCGCACAAAACACAGAGCAACGGCAGAAATGTACAACTTCACTGGTCAAACTGTCACAAAACCAATAAAGACCAATTTAATTTTAATAACACGCGATAACAGATCACAAGAGAAAGCAAAACAGATCACGCTCCGTTACCTCCAGTGAGGATCCTGGCCAAGTTGAAGAAATGCACCAAACTATTAATAGCAGTAATTCCAGGGAGAAAAATGACCTCAGCAAGCAAACATAAACACTGCTTTCAATGTGCTTTGTACAGTAAGGAAGCAGCCTGCACCGAGTAGAATCTAGATAAAGGTAAGTAGAATATCAGCCGCTGTCTGGCAAATCATTGCTTTGTCAAGGTGATGGCTCTGCCTGGGTTCAGAGGGAAGTAACAGGATGTAATCTCAGCAATAAGACAAAGCAGAAGGTGTGCTGCTGATCCAATTACTTAAACGCTAGTTGATGAACGATGCACGAAGGCAGCTTCCAAATGCAGTCTGCAGAAGCTGAGGTGGAGAGGGAAAGCAGCAGACAAAGCCCCAAGCTCTGGTAACACACATGCTTCCCATCCTCAAATGCCGGAGACTTCACAATAAAACAAACTGCCTCCCCCTGCTGTGCAGGGCATTCAGTATGAACCTCAATATGTAAATCAAGCTCACAAAGCAAGAGGCGTGCACAGAGCACTGGAATCTAATCCGCACTCTCTGTACAGGAGGTGGGGAAAACCTGCCCCACTATTCATTCTTACACAGTGAACAGCTCAATTTAACAGAGCCGCTTTAATTCAACAGAGATTTCACATCACAGATCAGTTTGCATGAATAAATCTATTGGTCCATTGAGCTATTTCGAGCCACTACCTCCTTGCAGCTCTGGTGAACACACAGGCACGACAGATGAAAGGTCAGCCACCTGAAACACAAGCCCCATCTCTCACACCATAGATACCCAGCCAGCTGAAGGTTGCTGGCATTTTCTGCTTTTATTTCAGATTTCTGGTACAGGCAGAATGTTGGTAAAAGGCTTCCTCCAAAGGGCAGTGTGCCAACAACACAGCCGAAAGCAGCGTACCAACCTGTGGTGGAAACCACTCGAGCACAGATTTCACCAAGAGCACGGCAATTTAGTAATGATGGTGATAATTTAGTTGCATGGTTACATAGAAATAAAAAATAAATTAAATAAATACAAATAAGATCACTAGCTGCCCCAAATATAGGGTTGTTGATAATTGCAGGGACCCCTTTAACAATCCTCTCCTTAAAGGGACAAAACTCATCAATTAGTGGATGTGGGGGACATTTATTTTACCAAATAATAATAATAATAAATTTTATTGTCATTACACATAAGTGCAACGAGATTTGGTTTGCAACTCCATCCGATGTCATAACTTAAACGACTAATAAAATTTAGGTTTAGATATTTAGGTTTAGATACCCCGAGAACAAGGTTTGTGAAAAGAACATTAGAACAGTAAAACAGTCAAAGCTAAAACAGACTAAAGTGCAGATGTGTGTGTGCGATGTGACCATCCAAGGAAGACAGTCCATGGGGGTGGGGGGCACTCAGCAGGGCCGGTTCAGAGCCGCTATAGCTCTGGGAATGAAGCTGTTCCTGAGTCTGGAGGTGCGGGTGTAGAAGGCCTTGTAGCGTCTGCCGGAAGGGAGGAGTTCAAACAGTCCATTACAAAGATGAGAGGAGTCTTTATGGATGCTGACGGCCTTCCTAAGGCACCGTGTGTGGTAGATGCCCTCCAAGGCTGGTAGCGGTGTCCCAATGATCTTTTGCGCTCTGTGGACGACGCGCTGAAGAGCTCTCCTCCTCCGTGCAGCTGCGATACCACACAGAGATGCCATACGTTAGTATGCTCTCGGTGGTGCAGCGGTATTAGGCCGTCTGCAGCTGTTGGGGCAGACCAGTCCGTTTCAATGTTCTTAGGAAGAACAGTCGTTGCTGTGCCTTTTTGACCAGCGCAGCGGTGTTGGTGGACCATGTGAGGTCCTCTGAGATGTGAGTGCCCAGAAACTTGAAGCTGGACACTCTCTCTCTCCACGCTGTTCCCGTAGATGGAGATTGGGGCGTATTCCCCATTCTGCGACCTCCTGAAGTCAATAATCAATGGGGGGTTCATTTTAATAGTTTGGCAATCACTGGCCGTGATTGCAAATTAAAATGTGGCACCACACTGACTGTTCTCCTAGGATGAGGGTGTTAAACATGAGGCACTGATGGTCACCCCTGCACTTAAAAAAAAGACACAAATTGTTGGAGTAACTCAGTGGGTTAGGCAGCATCGCTGGAGAACATGGATAGATGACATTTCTGGTCATGACTCTTCTTTAAACTCACCGTTGCACCCTCTTTCATGTAATAAAACTGCAGTGGTCCATGAAATAGCCCAACGCGTCAACCTTTCCCTCATACTCCCAAACTTCACCGCCTTCTGTGTGAAGGTATCTATTAACTTTACTCTCAAAAGCCCTGCTTCAATTTGTCAACCACCCTAAGATGATCTAGTAAAAATCTGTCCTCCACATTCACCCTACACATCCCCCTTAATATCTTAAATGTTTAAATCATCCTTAATCTTCTGAATTCCAGAGGGTACAGTGACAATTCATCCATCTCCATTGTATTCCCTCCAATCTTTCCTCAAGTTTGTGGAGTCTAGAACACGAGGTCACAGGTTAGTGAGGGGAGAAATTTAAAGGAGATCTGTAAGGTAGGTTTTTCTACAAAGAGCGCGGTGAATATTTGGAATGAGCTGGCAGAGGAGATGGCAGAGGCAGATAGAATGACAATGTTTAAAGTGTATTTGGACAGGAAAGGCCTAGGTGAATGCGAGCCTAATGCAGGTAAATGAGAAGAGCGCAAATGGGCATCACGGTCCGAATAGGCAAGGTGGGCAGCAAGGGTCTGTTTCCGTGATGTATAATTCTATGAGTGTAGGGCAAAGCTACCATAAGTGGAATTCAGGTATTCATGTTTAGAAATGTGCTTTATTTTGTGCATCTGGTTGTGGTCTAACACAACACGGGGGGGGCGGGGTCTCGACAGAAGTTCACATATTTGTAAAGGTCCTAGGGGCCCCATCAAAAAAACAGTAATTACCATTAGTGCACCCAACTCGTGCTCTGGGTGGCTCACCAAACCCATCCTTTCAGGCTTTGCACCTCTCTCCTTCTCCCTAAAGGACCAAGCTCGATTTCTGCACTGTCCTGAACAATTCAGTTTTAATCTCTTCCTAAGAAGGGTCTCGTCCCGGAAAGTCACCTGTTCATTTCGTCCAGAGATGCTACCTCACCCGTTGAGTTAACCCATTTTGTACTCTTCTACGGAGTAAACCAGCAACTGCAGCTCCTTACTACACATTCAATCTCTTCCTGTTGGTCTGGAGCACCACGGAAAAGCCTTTGACATGCTTGCTAAATTATCGCCATCAAGTACCCATTTCTTTCCCATTTTGCCTTTAGCAGATATTCCCTTCCCCCCCCCCCCACCGCCCCCCATAATCGAAGACAAGAGCATTGTGTGGCGTCACATGCACGTGTATACTCACATCACAGGTACAATTGCGTTTGGTTTGTGAGAGGCTTGTCACGAGTTTTGTGGAATTATTACAATTCAAGAGGGGAATTTTGAAGGAAAATGTGAAGAGGCCCATGGATACACTGCATCCAATAGTGCTTTACAACAGACCAGGAACTTGCAGACACTATATGCAGTTACCCCAGGAGTGGGAAAAACTGCTTCCAGAGGCACGTACTAATCCCCTATCGGTAGTAAACAGCAAGCATTCTGCACAGAACTCGGGCATTCTCAGGAACACGCCATAACTACGGATTGTCATTTTTAATGATAAAAAAATGCCTGGGCAACACCTTTAATATCCCCAAGATATTCCTGGGGAGTATGAGCAGGGTGGGTTGGGAATAGAAAAAGGCAAACAGTTTTTAGCCCCGATAAGAACTTGCATTTAAAAAATCTAAATTCTCTCATTTACATCAACATAGAAAGTCCACAGCTGGGATGGTGCTCGTAGCATAACCTTTGCTGTATCCAGTGCTCTCAGCCATTTGTTGAATATCACATGATGTGAAATGATTAAAAGTTAATTCCACTATATAAAAGACAAACAGAGAACTCTTGGATCATGATTATAAACTCTTGCAGCATAACAGAGATGCAGATTATGTCAAATTTCAAACATTTCACACGAAAGTGAGCAGGCAACTGCACAGTAACCAATAGACAATAGGTGCAGGAGTAGGCCATTCAGCCCTTCAAGCCAGCACTGCCATTCAATGGCTGATCATCCACAATCAGTACCCCATTCCTGGAGACTATTACATTAAAAAATAATTTTTACAACCTCTTAGATTTGAAGTGGCGTTTAATAATAAACTGAAGATCTGGGGGAACACTAAAAATAGGCTCAGTAAAGTATGATCTCGAGGAAGGGAAGTAAGGCGTGAATGTTAAAATAGAATCTGCATCAGAGGCAAATCTCTGCACTGTTGACCTTTCCTTATCTTTTATATTGAGATTACAGACAGAGTTAGTGTGAATTAATTCACTAGATCTTCACTTAATTAAGAATGATTATGCCCAGTAAAATATTCTTGGAATTAATCTACAAATCCAGAGATGGCAAAATAATGCCTTTGGGAACTAGGTCTAGTTGTAGCACAGCAAATGGCAAATAATCACCCTGAGTGACAGGAATGATAAAAGAGTTCCCTGCACAGTCACATTTGTGTACTGAGCCTGGAGACATACCTAATAAGGCAAGGATACTATGACTTTCACTCCCATTTCACTGATACAGTGATCGAATGCATTAAAAAAGGCAACAAAAGTGAGAAACGCTTAATTATACCACTGACTGTAAATATTTAAAAAAAAATAGAAATGCAAAAAATACAGACATTTCAAGACTTTGGTACTTCCTTGCCTTTGGAAAGAGAATGCATCTCCTGTGTAGTGGATAGAATTCAATCATTTGAATGTCGAGGCTGACATTAATGCATTACACCTCCACTTCAGATTTATTCGGCAATTAATTGCAAATTTACAATAACATGAAAACATTTTACATTTAGTAGCAGAGCATTTGTGTACTGGTTGTTAGGAAAGAAATGCCATCCAGCCACAGACAAAGGCAAAATGTCTTGGTAATAAACAAAGGATTATTTTGATTGGAATGGGGGCGGATGTGACTGAAGGAAAGCAGCACTACATGTAGAAAATGAGGTGGAAATGGAAGATGAAGAGATTGTTTAAAAAAGCCTGGGGCGGCCCATTGATGTACGGTGCGGCACAGTGGTTGAGTTGCTGCCTTACTGTGCGAGAGACATGGATTCAATCATAATTACGGGTGCTGTATGGAGTTTGTACTGTACGCTTTCCTTGTCACTGCGTGGGTTTTCTCCCACACGCCAAAGATGTACAGATTTGTAGGTTAATTGGCTTTGATAAAATGGTAAGTTGTCCCTAGTGTGTAGGTTATTATTGGCCAGTGCAGACTCGAAGGGCCTGTTTCCGCACTGTATTTCTAAAGTCTAAAATCTGATTTCCAAATAGCGTAATTGCCAAACCTTTGTCAGCATCTGCCCTCACCTCCACCCCATAAACATCTTCTCCCGGCTTCTCACTAAACTACCTACAGCAAATGCTGAAAGGAGAACCTGCCATTAGAATTTCAATGTTACAAAAATAGATTTTGAGAATAGCAATGAAAGTGCAATTATATCATGGACCAATCTGAATAAAGTTAGTTCTCCACGTACACGCTCGATTGCATACACATATTAACTCAAAACTTGAGAAATGGGAACAAAGATTTTGTGGCATTGCCTTGGTAATACCTTTTTTTTCAAAAATAGTGTAAATGATATTTCCTTTTTTTTGTTTGTAAAATATTTTTATTAGAAGTAATTACATATTAAGAAGAAATAATATAAAATCAAAGAAAAAGGAAAATATTATTCGTCACATACATTCTTAATATTTTTAAAATTTACAGTCAATCTTACTTGTACTTCTATATTTTTTTATTTTATAACAGTAGGAAAAAAGATACGTAATAAAAAGAAAAAGAAATAAGAAAGAGATAAATAAAATGAGTGGAATATTAAGCAAGATATTCTTCATTGGAGATATATTCATGATCTATTGTATATAATTCTTCATCTATTCCTTCATTCAGGCTTCAGTCATGGCCTCGAACCGGACCACCTTAACCCTTTAAATATTCAATAAATGGAGATCATATTCCTCTGAATTGATCTAACCTGTCCATTAGGACAAGTCTTAATCGTTCCAGATGAAGTGTCTCCACATTTTGATTGTAGGGGATATGGGACCTTTCCAAAATCTTAATATTAATTTTTTACCAATTATTAAACTATAACCAATAAAAATTATTTGTTGTGTTGTTAGTATCTGATCCGTTTCTAATATTCCCAATATAATTAATTTTGAGCCTGGAATTAAATTTGCATTAACTACATTCGAGATTATCTTAAAAATTTCTGTCCAAAAATTAGTAATCTTTGTACATTTTGTGAATGAATGCGTTAGATTAGCTTCTAATTGTTGACATTTATCACATATAGCAGAAACATTTGAGAAAATTTTGTTTAATTTGTATTTTGAGAAGTGTAATCTATGTATAACTTTAAATTGTATCAAGGAGTGTCTGACATTCAATGAGCAGTGGTGTATATGTTGTAAACTTTCATTCCATACTTCTCTACTAATTACTTGACCTAATTCGTTTTCCCATGCTTGCCTATATTTTTCAGTATTTGGTAAATCATTTTCCAGTAAGATATTATAAATATGATATTAATTTTCCTGTATTTGGATGTTTATTTAGACATTCATCTAAATTTTCTGTCTTTGTATTCCTAAAATCTGGTGTATTTGATTTAACATAATCTCTAATTTGTAGATATCTAAAATAGTCTTTGGAGTGTAATCCATAATTTTGTTGTAATTCCTGAAATGAAAGAAATAAACTTTCCCTGTAGAGATCACCCATCTTATTTATTCCATAGTTCTTCCATTTTAAAAAACCTTTATCCATCAATGAAGGTTTAAAAGTAATATTGTTTACAATTGGAAGAGCCAGTGGCATATTCTGTAATTTTAATGTTTTTTTTTTTAATTGTTTCCAAATATGTATACCACTTTCTATTATTGGGTTTCCTATATAAATTTTCTTATGTATTTTAGTGTTAGCAAATAAAATCAAGCTAATTTCGAAAGGCGAACAGTCTTCCTTTTCCATTCTTAACCAATTTGGTTGTTTATCTAGTTCTTCCAACCAGTAACTGATATTTCCACAGGACACTTCCTCAGATGGTTCAATTGTTATTGATTTCACTGACAGGAATCCATAGAGCATGTTTCTCAATGTGGTTCCTACTCACCCAGTTAATTCACAGAATAATTTTCTGACTCAAGTATAATTAAATACAATACTCGCCAGGCATCAAACCTAGAACCTTCCCTTGTTGGGGAAACAACAGGACAAAGTTTGTTAGCTTTGATTTGATAGTCAAGAGCATTTTATGGACTGGGCTGTCTTCATTACTTTTTTGCAGTCCTCTTTGGTCCTGGGCGTTCGAGTTGCCGAACCATGCCATAATGCAACGAGTCAACATGCTCCTTACTGTACTCCTACAGAAGTTCAAGAGAGTATTCATCAACATGCCAAATCTTCTCAATCTTTTGTGGAAGTAGAGGCATTGATTGGGCTTTCTTTCTGATTGCATCAATGTGCTGGGTCCAGGACAGATCAGAGATATGCACTCCAAGGAATTTAAAGTTTTTGACTCTCTCCACCACCGTCCCACCAATTAAGGTAAGTTTGTGGATTCTACACCTTCCTCTTCTACAGTCAACGATCAGTTCCTTGGTTTTACTGATGTTGAGAGAAAGGTTGCTGTTCTGGCACCATTCGATCGCTCTACCTTCTATACTCTGACCATCTGTAATTCATCCAAAAACAGTGGTGCCATCAGCAAATTTGAAGATGGAGTTGGAAATGTGTCCAGCTACACAGTCAAGGGTATAGAATGCATAGAGCAGAGGGCTGAGCACACAGCCTCAAGTTGCTCCCACGCTGATGGTTATTCAGGAGGAAGTGTTGCTCCCAATTTGTACTCATAGTGTTCTGTTCATTAGGAATTCGAGGTCCACTGATACACAGTGATGTCACCTCCAACTCAGTGATAATGAAAAAGGCAACTAACGTTTCTAATGCGTTGCACAAAATATCAAATATCCTGAATTCAGAGAAAAATCAAAAGGGCATTAGGGGAAAACAACCAAAACAATGCTTCTGTGGGTGGAAGACGTGTCATTGGAGAATTAGGAGGTAAGTGTTGGGTTGTAGCTGACCCAGGCGAAATGCAAGGTGCTAATCCACTGGTTTGTGTTTAAGCTCGCCTGGTAGAGGAGTCGATACTGTATACTTCTGCTTGAATAGCTTAAAACATTTGATGAAGTGCAAGCATAATAATTCACTGCTGACACACGTTTTACAAATACAGTTTTATCAAGGAGCTTATGACAGCTGGAGACTTGATGACACAGGAAGGAAATTGTGACGCATTATATAAGGCTGCAAACAAACCTTTCTTGTCTTTTAAATTAGAACAATTACTAGTTACATGGACAAGTGCAGATTGTGAATGGAAAGCCATCATGACTTTACAAAATGTGACTGACTATTTCTGTGAAGTTACCAAGAGCGTTGATGAGGACATTGAGTTTTATTGAGGGAAATATTAACCTCCAGATTAAGTTTGATAAAATGCTATGTAATAGGCTCATCAGCAAACTGAAGTTCATTGAATCCGACCATGACAAGTGAATATTCTTGGATGAGGAAGATACATAGTTGTATGCCCTAAAGGCTGGTGTCAATAAATAGTTTTCCTTGATGAATATCACTACTATGGACATCTTGTGCGGGGCACAATTTCAAGATTTGTAAAAGACAAAAGTTAAAAGCATGTTAAATCAGTCTGAAGAAGGGCCTCGACCCGAAACGTCACCTATTCCTTCTCTCCAGAGATGCTGCCTGGATTACTCCAGCATTTTGTGTCTATCTTCGATTTAAACCAGCATCTGCAGTTCCTTCACACACATGATTACTTTAAAGGATAACAATGCAGACTGGAATGGGGAAATGATGGCAGATAAAATTTAACAGAGAAACGTGACATGTTTTGGTAGAAAGGGAAGTAATATCAGTGTATTGTTCTAAAGGCTGCGCAAGTGCAGAAATACTGCATGTGCAAATATGTTTAAAGTCAATAGGAAATGCAAAGAATTGGTTTGAAAACAGATCCACAGGATCTGTGCAACATAAACAATGAAATAAAGATCAGTTATTGAATCTCTATGACCCAAATTTGACTGCACCTGTAAGTATTGTGCCAAATTCTGGTCACCACACCAGGGGAACAAAGTCACGGTCTTGGGGTTCAGAATAGGATGTACTTGAATGATCCCAGTTTGCACGAGAGACTTGGGAAGGTAGTGTTTTCTCCTTAGATTATAAGGACACTATCTCTTCTACCCTTTCCATCAGGCAAGGGATACAGAAGTCTGAAGACACATACCTCCAGATTCAGGGGCAGTTTTTTCCCAGCCGTTATCAGGCAAGGGAACCATCCTATCACCAACTCGAGATCCACTAGTCTCCTCACTAGTCTCTCATACAAACTGGGATCATTCAAGTACAGTCTGAAGAAGGGTCTCGACCCGAAACGTCGCCTATCTCCTTCGCTCCTTAGATGCTGCTGCACCCGCTGAGTTTCTCCAGCTTTTTGTGTACCCATCATTCAAGTACATCCTATTCTTAATCCCAAGACTGTGACTTTGTTCCTCTGGTGTGTTGACCAGAATTTAGACTATCTTTAATCGGACTTTACTGGACATTATCTTGCATTAAATGCTATTCCCTTCATCCTGTATCTGTATACTGTGGACAGCTTATTGTAATCCTGTATAGTCTTTCCGCTGACTGGATAGCATATAACAAAACAATCTTTTCACTGTATCTCGGTACACGTAACATTTACACTAAACAAAACTAAAAGGATTACATGGGGATTTTATTGCATTCAAAAATATGAAGTGTTTCGTTGAAATACATAGGGAAACTATTCCCATTTGCTGAAAGGCTGAGAACCAGAGGATAACGATTGGCAAAAAAGCTTCAAAAATGACACAAGAAAAATCTGTAGCAGACTGTGAGTTGTTTTCCCGATTAGACTAGACCATTGTTCACAAAAGTTTAAAAGAATTAGAGATCTCCTTGAAACTTTAAATCTTTATAGAGGTTAACAGGTTGTATTAGAGGAAGTGTCCCCTAACCAAGTCTGGACCAAGGCTCGCAAACATTGAGCAAGGGAGAGACTACTTAGGACTGGGAAGAGAAAAACATTTCCACACAAGTCTTTACAATTCTTTATCCTGGAGGACTTGAAAACGAGTAGTCAATTCCTACTTCAGAAACTGTCAGTCAGTTGGGAAGGGAGGAATTGTTGATCAAAAATATTCTGAATTTGGGATTCCTTAGTTCAGTTTTTGAATAAAAACTATGAGAATTCTGAAAATCCTGTTGCCTTATCGCGCACACACCTGTGCAACATGAACTACAATTCCAGGCATTTGCTTTTGTAGATTGCCCCTTCATGCTGAATCACTTTACAAGTTAACATTACTGACACCTTGGACAATTATTCAAGAAACAGAGTGGGAGATGGTGTAGCATGGCACATAAATTCTCTCGATTATTTAATCACAAATATGAAATTATAATATCGATACAGGATATTCCTTGCAATTATCTATTTTAACATGAACACAATCTTTAGAGATTACATGCGCAGTAATAACAGGAGTTTCGACTTGCTGTCTTCAATAAATGCCACGCTCCTGAACAAGGTACGTTTTTAATGTAACAGACATCCACACAGTCTATTTAGTTTAGTTTAGAGATACAGCATGGAAACAAGCCCTTTGGCCCACCGTGTGTGCACCAACCAGCGATCCCCACGCATTAACACTATCCTACTAGGACCAATTTACATTTTATACCAAGGCAATTAACCTACAAACCTGTACGTCTTTGGAGTGTGGGAGAAAACCTAAGATCTCGGATAAAACCCACGCAGATCACGGGAAGAACGTACATTCCGTATAGATAGGCACCCGCAGCCAGGATTAAATGCGGGTCTCTGGCACTGTAAGGAAGCAACTCTACCGCTGCGCTGCCATGCTGCCCAAAATTCAGTCGCACAACAGAACAGCTACATATATTTTTTGTTAGTAACCAGAGTCATGTTCAGAGTGCAATTGTGATGAAAGTGTGCATGCTCAGTAATCATGCAAGCAGCAACCGGACCAGTGTAGCTTTTGCAGTCCTTTGATTAGAAGCTTCACAGAAATGTTTTTTTCTGCATTTATCAGATACTGGACAACTATAGGAAAGATGGGTGTGAACTATTACAACTATTCCAAGTATATAGAAATTACGAGATCTTGAGACAGAGGCTGTGTGTTTTACATAGGTTCATCTGGGTGTGTGCGTCTGTGGAAAAATAATGGATAATAGAAGCAAGGGTGTCAGTGATTATTAATTTATCGTGTTATAGAATATTATATATTTATTCGTTGTGTTATTGTGTTAATGGGCCTTTGAAGCTTATCAAGAGAAATTCATTGTTCCATTCTGGGTGCCTTTGTCAATTAGACCCTCAACGTTTGAGTTCATAACCAAATCACGGACAATTAAAAAATAACAGCCAGAATTTTTCCCTAACATTATACTCAATAAAGCTAATACTTCACTATACAAAAACCAGATATGAAACAGACCCTGCATTTACCTTCAGTAAGCAATCTTATTAACATACAACTAAATTGGCAATCATGAACAATTATTGCACATTTACGAGGTGGAGTATTAAAGCAATAAAATAATTTTATGGTTAGTGCAAAATATCATTTAAAGTTTCTTAAGCATAAGCTGATATCCCTAACGATGATAGCTTTAAGAAGATGTTGAACAATTACCTAATACTACCAATGATTTGAATGCTCCCAATACAAAAAATTGACAGCTACTGAAATTTTATTAGGTTGGAAAAAAATCAAAACCAAAATCACATTTTTTCTTTTAAGACCAAATGTCCTCCTATTAAAAAAAGAATATGCAGCACTTCTGAGTTGTGTAAAAAAGGTGATTGTTTCCAGAGTCTGAGAGCAGTGGGAAGAAACTGTTCTTTAGTCTTGACATCCAAGCTTTCATGCATTACTTTCAAGCATTTCATTACTTCTCCCAGAAGGTAAAGAGAGAAGAGGGAATGGTCAGGGTGACAGGCATCCTTGATGATACTTCCCGCCTTCCTGATTTAATGCACCATGACGATGGACTGGAAGGTAGTGATGAACCTTTGATGGACAGGGTTATGTTCACCACTCTCTGCAGGTTCATGCAGTCAAGAGCAGAGCAGTTGCCATACCTGGCTGAGATGCATCCAGTCCGAATACTTTCTGTAACATTTCTGTAGAAATTTGAGAGAATATGCACAGACATGCCGGAGCTTGTCAAATGCCTGTAAATACATTGATGTATGTTCTTAATCACATTAATGTGAAAGAACCAGGTTAGGTTGTGAGCACAACCTTGCCTTCATCAACAAAGTGGCTGTAGAGATGATCGACAGCTTCAGGTTCCGAGCATCTCAATCGCCAGCAACCTAACCTGGTCCCATGAGGAAAGAATAAAGAGACCCAACGTTTTTAATCCTGACCTTGGGTGCTGTCCATGTGGAATTTGCACGATCTCCCTGTGACCTTTGGGTGCTCCGGTTTCCTTTCACATCTCAAAGATATTGTGGGTTAATTGGCCTCTGCAAATTGCGCCAAGTATACAGGGAGTAGTTGCTAGACTGGGATAACATAGAACTAGTGTGAATGGGTGATTGATGGAAGGAGTTGACCTTTATCGTTCAATCAAAAAAGTTTATTTGAACCATCTGGAAGACCACATTGCCCACTCTAGTTAAGACTTCCTCAAAATAAAACACCTACAAATTTGTTGGATACAGTTTCCATTTCACGAGGCCACATTGACCCCGTTTGATTAGATTATGATTTTTCCAAAGTGCTGCTGCCACTCTCTTGAGACCAATACACATAGGGGAATAATTAAGCGATTCGGCCCCAGAATAATTGATTCTAACAGTTTATCAACAATGGATGTCAGGCCAATTGACCTTTAGTCACTCGCTATTTGCTCCCTCAGTTCGCAAAATAAACATTAACTTTTGAGAAAATACAGGTCAGATGGGCTGAACCTTATCTGCGTGCTTCAATGTGTTAAGTCTGTGAGTGCCAAATTCGGGAGGTCCTACCTAAAGTATAGTTGTTCACCACATTGATGCACCACGCTATCAACTTGGTAACCATTCCTTAGTGTCGCCATTCTGACATTTATTAGGTACGAGTTGGCAGATTTTAACAACACAGGCTGTGAAATATAAATCGAAAAAAGATGCAAAGATCAGCTACAGATGCATATTACTGGAAATAAATCAAAAGAATTATACGTACTTTTACAGACAATGAGCTCACACTTCTCCCCAGACAAAACTCCTACTGTTTTTAAAGCCTTTGACTAGTTGCTGAACTCCCCTGCTTCTACCATTTTCAATTAAATGCTGGGCCATATTATCCATTCACCAGCCGAAAATTACTTCCCTTGTTCCATCTACAAAAATCGAGTTGAAATAGCTCAAACCATGCTCTTTGGCAACTGGCCCGACAGATCTTCCGTCCCCTTCACCATCAAGCCTGACTTCTTGAAGGTGCTGGGGATCTGGTTCGGGGGGGCTGAGGCATGTAACAAAAATTGGCTGGAGCGGATAGCCAGGGTGGGGAGGAAGCTGGAGCTGTGGAGGCAACGCTTCCTCTCCATAACGGGAAAGAATTTGGTCATCAGGTGTGAGGTGCTCTCGGGGCTGCTGTACTTGGCACAAGTGGGACCTGTCCCTCCCTCATACGCCACAGGGATCACCCGGGCCATCTTCCAGTTCATCTGGGAGTCGAGGATGGACCGGGTGCGATGGGCCACAATGTACAAGTCGGCAGACAACGGGGGTAAAAGCGTGCCCAACGTCGCCCTCATTCTGATGGCCACCTACGTGTGTGGCTGCATCAGGCGGAGTGTAGAGCCAAGGCACTTGGGCACCAAGTGTCACTACCTGCTGAGGTTCTACCTGTCCCCAGTGTTGAGACGGTTGGGCCTGGCGCAGGTGCCACGCAATGTGCCAGTCAGCTGGACATTGCCGCCCCATCTGTCGTCTGTGGAAGGGTTCTTCCAGACCAACACCTTTGACCACATGTCCATCGGGCAGTGGTCAGCACAGAATGTCCTGCAGGCACTGCAGGGAAAGGACTCTATGGACCCGGTGGCGTGGTTCCCTGAGCACTGCCCAGCTTGTCTGGCAAAATGCCTCATCGCCAGAACTCACCAACAAGCACCAAGACCTGGCTTGGCTGGCGGTGAGGGGAGCCCTCCCAGTCAGATCCTTCCCGCACCGTCGGAACCTCACTGCCAGCGCACGCTGCCCTCGGGACGGCTGCTATGGCGAGGAGACGGTTGCCCACCTCTTCACAGAGTGTGGGTTTGCTAAAAGAGTCTGGAGAAAAATGCAAGGGTCCCTGGTACGCTTTATCCCGAACAGCTCCGTCACAGAGGACTCGGTGATTTACGGACTGTTCCCAGGGACACATTCAGAGGCTGACATCAAGTGCTGCTGGAGGGTCATCAACTCGGTAAAAGACGCCTGTGGTCTGCCCGTGCATTGTTCACCACCCAGCAGAGCGAGATGTCCGGGAATGTTGCCGACTGGCCCGCTGCAGACTGCAGGAGTACGTGCTGAGGGACGCACTGAAGATCGGTGCAGCCAACGCCAAGGCTCGGTGGGGGAGGGCCACAGTCCAAGGCCCTTCCGCTGCTGGACATGGGGGGTACGGTATGGTGGAGACGCCCCTCAATATAAGGGAAGGTATCCCACACCATTGTGGCATGAGTGGGGGACTGATTTGTGGAAATTTGGGGGAAAGAAATGTCTAAACTGTATTGATCTATTGTACAGCCTCCGAAAATGTCGGATGGATTTTCCGCAAGGTTAATGTATTGTATATATTTATCATTTGAATAAAGTATATTTTGAAATTAAAAAAAAAAAAGGGAGCCCGGGGCACCGGTTACAACAGGAGACGCAGGGGCAGACCGACGTGGGGAGTGTGTGGTCGGCTGCAACGGACGTCGGTGTAAACACGAACGGTGGGGCATCAGGACCCGCAGGCGCTGGATGAAGTTCCTTCACTGGAAGGAGGTGTTGATGTAGGGGACACCATCCACTTCGACCAGATAGGAGCGTGGTTCCTTGGAGGGGCCAAGAATGTGCCCTAGTTTGGTGTGTCCTTTGTCGGTTTGTAGGCGTACCACTTGTCCTTGTACTAGTGGTTTAAGCGGCTTGCTGGTCTTGTCACAAAATCGCTTTTGCGTGTCACTTTTAAACTGCACTCGCTTTTGTATCGCGGTGGGAGAGCGGACCTGCGGCTGCAGCTGTTGCTGGGAGACAGGCAGTGGTGGACGCGCCTGGCGAGACATTAGCCGCTGGGTAGTGGAGCCGAGAACGCTGTCCCTTGAAATGTTCCGCAGGTTGAGTAGGTCCAGGTAGATGTTGGATTTTGCTAGGTAGGAGCGCTCCATGAGTTGTTTAGCGCTCCGAACAGCGCGCTTGGCAAGTCCATTGGACTGGGTATTCTAGGCTGCTGGTGACGTGTAGAAAGTTCCACCCTTTGGCAAAGTTCTTGAATTTCTGACTGGTGAATTGCCTTCCATTGTCAGTTTGAAAGCGGACAGGTGCCCCACGCACGGACAGGTGGATTGACAATTTTTGGATCACTGTCTCAGAGGTGATCGTTGGGGGTGGGTCAATTTTGAACCAGCTCAAGTAGGAGTCCACCAAAACAAGGTAGTGTTTCCTGTGCCATTCAAAGATGTAGGCGGCCAGTGAAGACCACGGGAGGGAGGGATGGAGCTGGCCGAGGCTGCTGGTGAACACATGGCCGACGTAATTAGCTTCCGGAACCCGGAATCTGTACTTGAGAGGGTTGAGTTTAAGGTTAATGTCTCTGGCACGGCTTAGTATCTTCTTCAGGTTGGCGTCATGCTCGGCTAAATCACGGCCGTAGACTAAGATATCATCAATAATGATGGCACATGGATATTTTTGCAAACAACTGTTCCATTACACGTTGGAACTTGTCTGAGTTGATGCCGAAGGGCATTCTTAAAAACCTGTAGCATCCAAACGGTGTAGCACGGTCCAGTGGTACTTGCCAGAAAGAGCTTTTGGCATTGAGAACCGAGAATACCGCTGCGTTTCCAATTTGCGCAGCCACGTCCTCAGTACTTCTCATCGGGTAATGTGGGCGACTGATTGCTCTGTTTAGGTCTTTGGGATTGATGCAGACCCGCAACTTTTCTTTGATGTATTGGTGGTTACGACCATAGTGGAGACCCAATCAGAGGGTTCGCTGACCTTGGCAATAACTCCGATGGAGACCATACGTTTTAGTTCAGTGTGTATTCTTTCCCGCTTGGCATAGGGAACTCGGTGGGGTGCGCGAACCACTGGTGTAACTGCAGGATCTAGGTAATTCTGTATGTTGTGGGCAGCTTGCCAAGTTTGTCGTCGAATAGGTCTTTGTACTGGGATAGCATCTGCTGTGTTGGCTCCTCTGTCAAACAGAGTTTGTGGACAGCGTGCCCAAAATAGACCAGTCCCAAGTCATGGCATGCACTGATGCCAAGCAGGGTTTCAGAGTTAGGCCGAACGATGTAAAACACCAGGTTTTTTGTTTGTTCATTGACAGTGCATTTCAAATCAGCTTTCCCCAGTGGGTGTAAAACGTCCCCACCTCCAACTGGAGGTGTGGGTTTGAATCCCACTTCTGACACCATGTAATTACCTTACTCGCACACAGATAAAGGTGTAAGCATCTTTAATAGTCATTCCAGTGCCAGTTCTGCAGTACACTGTACGTTCAGTCTGCTGAATATAATAAACGAGTTCTTACACTATAAAGCATGCACTAGGCGGAGTTATTATTACTAAGCATTCTGATTGGCTAACATGCAATAGCCAATCTACAAGATGCATTTCCTACATGTACTATCGCTGATCAAATGTGGCCATCATTCAATGCAATCAATGCACCAAACAACAAACTACAAATCCAAAACCATTGTGTAGAGCTGAGCAAATAAAAGTATTTGCCCCTTACTTTTCATTTGAGTTAACATTCAGTCCTCTGATCCAGCAATAACACACACCCTTGCATTATTCACTTACTGCTTCTTAAAACTATTTAATATTATTGCATTTGGCAACCTACTTCCAGCGTTTGAGTACAGATTTCGTGTGGTTCATGAAGTATGTTTTACATTTAGAGCACCCAGATGATTGCATATTAAACTTAACCTGCTATAGTAACAGGTAAAAAAAAATAGATGCAAAGTCTAAATTGGGATGGATTGTGTGCTGCGTTGCTCAAGCATACATAATTAGAAGCTGAATGACTGGAAGATTTATGCTGTTCCTGCTCTGAATAGTCTCTTCAATTATATTAACTGAAGATTAAACCCATTAAAGGAATAAAATGGGGTGAACAGTGTGCATGTTGGGGACAATTTGATCTACTATTTAATGCCAGTGTAAATACTGTCTTGCTTATTTCATGCCTTCAGAACTTTCTGCCAGGACAAGTTGGGTGGAAACACAATGGCGTAACTTGCACATGTGCCGGATGAAATCATAATGTATTGCAATAATATTGGTTTGTACCATGGAGCAAGTTTTAAATCAAGTATGGTGCACCATTGAACAATACAGCACAGGAACAGGACCTTCAGCCCATGACGTACATTCCGAACATGATGCCAAGATAAGCTAATCACCTCTGCTGCACATGATCAAAACCCAGCATATCCATATGCCTATTTAAAAGCCTCTTATACGTTACTATCGTAACTGCCTCAACTACCAAATTCTCAAATAAAGAGGAGAGAGCAGAAGGAAGCAAATGATATGGGGTCTTTCTTGTCCCCTGTGGCGACCCCAGAGTAGATGATAACCACTGCCAGCTGTTATGTTATACAATCGTACAGCACAGAAATGGGCCCTTTCATCCACGCCATCTGTGATGCTTATCTACACTAATCTCACATGTCCACATTAGGCCCATATCCCACAATGCCTTTCCTATCCAAGTACCTGTCCAAATGCCTTTTAGATGTTGTTATTGGGTCTGCCTGAATTGCCTCTTCTGGCAGCGCTTTCCAGATATTCACAACTCTGTGAACAATCCCTCAGATCTCTTTTAAACTTCTCCCCTCTCACCTTAAACCTGTGGTCTCTAGTTTTAGACTTCCTAATCCTGGGAAAATAATTAGGTATGGGTGCAATTTAAATCTTGTTGGACTCAGAAAATCATGCAAACACAAATTATACATAAATTAAACATAACATTTCCCAAATAAAACCTGTGCAATCAAAAGATATTATTGCAAAAAGCACAATTATAACAAAACAAGTCCATGGTGAAGCAAGAGATAGAACAATCACGTCTAAGCTGTCCATCATGCGTGTTTATACTAATCCCACACCTTCATTAATTTCACATCCCCTTTGGCCTGTCCATCCAAATACCTCTCCATCTGCCTCTTAAATCTGTACCGTTTCTGCCTCCAATACCTCCTCTGGCAGCTCATTCCAACCACTCTGTACAAAATTTATTAACCATAAGATCCTCTTTAAACCTCCTTCTTCTCACCTTAAGCCAATGCTTTCAACTTTCAGACACACCTTGATATTGGTCTATTGATGCCACGTGTACTATGATACAATGAACATATTTTGTTCGTGTGCAATACAATTAAATCCGATAATACTATACTGGTACAATCAAGGCATTCAAGTGCAAAGAGAAAAACATTGTTTGTAGAAATTGGTACAGCCCGATGACCCCATAATCTTGATTCGGTAAGTAATCCACAGACACAGAAATACTTAAAGGCACAATCAAGTAAAACAGAATCATCTCTGAGCACTTTAATGTCAACCCATCTGCAACTAGGTCAGAATTGGCTGAAAGGCCAACTGAAAATGGAAGCCCATTTTTCCCTTTTGCAGCAGTAATTATTTGAATGCGAGTTTTAAGAATGTCCATAAACTAGGCATGATAAGCACTAACTCAGAGCTTGCTGAGCTTCTCTCCCATCATGTCATAATCTCTCTGCAGGTAAACAAAACTATTTAAACAGAAAATTCCGAAATAGCAAGCTCACTACACCCTGAGAAAACAATGTACTTACTGCACTAAATGGGGTTGTGACAAAAGGCCAAGTCAAGCCTGTTAATCAAACACTGAAGGCAATGCTGCCAAAATCAATCGTAGTAAAGACCTTGACATTTGATGCCATATGACTGAAACAAAACTGGGATCCAAATTATTTTTTTGTTAACTCTGCAGAAACATAGAATGAATGCACATAATGTGATTGGCATGAAGGGAGAATGAGCTTGGTCTCTGCTTTATCATTCCTTGATCTCTGTTCTTCGGGCCCAATTTAATTGGTCAATTTATGACTTTGACAACAAATTTTCTCAATAACAGATCACCAATTAAAATCAAACAAACATGCAAATTTCCAGTTGTAGCACCGACCCACAATACGTAGACCCAAAGGAAATTGATATCAACATATAAAATTCACTCACCATATATTGCTTTGTGAAGAAGTAACAGATAGAAAAAATATCCATTATTCCAGTGAGTTACGTAAAGGATACCTGTGGTAATTAAACACAGGCACAATGTTCAACGGGGACAACTGGATTCAGTCCTTCAGCGGTCAGTGAGAAGGAACCAGCGTAATTATTGATGCTACGGACTGTCACCTATAAATATAAAGAACTTGTCAGATACCAAGTAGAGCAGTAAATTCTCCAAGTCTTACTTTACAGCCGAGACATCCCCTCCCCCCGCCATTACTGCAGGTTAACACGATTCTTATGCCGCCTCTCTATTTTGACAAA
The DNA here is from genome assembly GCA_035221665.1 of Okamejei kenojei. Taxonomy (NCBI): domain Eukaryota; kingdom Metazoa; phylum Chordata; class Chondrichthyes; order Rajiformes; family Rajidae; genus Okamejei; species Okamejei kenojei. The sequence goes on from CM069162.1 coordinate 14,507,164, forward strand.
GGGTCTGATGCTGCAGTTAATTCTGTTTCTATTCCTACAGATGCAGTCTGAACTGCTAAGTATTTCCCCCACTCTACTTTTAAAAAAAAAATAGATTTCTAACAACTGCAGTTTAAAAGAAAAATCCCATAAATTAATATAGCTATATACAGCAAGGAAACACACCTTTGTCTCAACTCGCCCATGCCGACCAAGATGTCTAATCGAGCTAGTCCCTCTAGCCTGCGTGTGACCCAATTCTCTTCATACCTTTCCTATTTGAGTACTTGTCCAGTGAGTCTTAAATGTCATACAGTGTAACAGTACTCCACCTCCACCACTTCCTCTGGCAGCCTGTTCCATATACACACCACCCTGTGTGAAAAAGTTGCCTTCAAGCCTCCCACCTCCTTAAACCTAAGCTCTCCAGTTTTTGATACGCCTACTGTGGAAAAGACGGTGACCATTCACCTCCTATCTAATCCCTTTATGATTTTATAAACCTCTGTAAGGTTACCTCTCAGCCTCCACTCCATGGACAAAGACAATCCTATCTGGCCTCCTCTTGTAAATCAAATCCTCCAGTCCCGGTAACAGCCTCGTAAATCCCTTTTTGCATCCTCTCCAATTTAACGAGATAGAAACCTAGAATATAGGTGCGGGATTGGCCATTTGGCCCTACGGGCCAGCACCGGCATTCAATATGATCATGGCTGATCATCCAAAACCAGTACCCCGTTCCTGATTTTTTCTACAGTCAGCATGCCTGGGGAATTAATAATGGAATGCAAGAAAATGGTGGGTAATTTGCATCTGTCTTCACTTCAGAGGATAGAGGTCACATCCCAGGAATTGGATTCTCCCCTCTAAGGTGAGAGGGGAGAATCAACTGGCAGATAGGCTTTAATTTTCCCCAAATTCCCAAGATCTGGTGAAGGTTCGATTAGATTGGAATAGAGCAAATGGTATAATTTATTGAAGAGGGGATGGAAACAGAAAGAAGGAATTTACTAGCTAATTAGCTTAAGATCAGTCAGAGAGTAAATATCAGCAGTTACAAAAGGTGTTATACCAGGGTACTTTGCAAAATAAAATGTAATTAAGCAAAGTCGACATAGTTTTGTGAAAGAGAAGTAGTGTTTGATCAATTTATTGTAGTTCTTTGAAGTGACATGTGTTGTGGTTAATGGGGAATTTCCAGGCAGAATTTCCAAGGTGGCATATTAAATGTTTTTGCGGGAAATGGAACTTGTGGTGCAGGTCACATATCGGAACGGTTGCTGAATTTGCTGATGATTATTTTGAATCTGTATAACAAACAAGGTGGTAATTTGGCCATTCGAGACTACGCCTGTTCTCAGAGGAGTCAATTAGTTCCACTTCTTCAATTCCCTCTCATTACCATATTCTCTCTCCAATGCTCATTAACTACCCACTGATTCACCTGTCCCCATCTATACCAGGACAATTTGCAGTAGCCAATGAACCAAGTCATATCTCTGGAATGTGGGAGGACACCAGAACAATTAATGGAATCCCATGCTGTCACGGGGAAAACATGCAAACTCTGCACAGACAGCACCTAATGTCAGGATTGAATCTGGGTCATTGGAGCTGTTCAGCAGCACCATGTGCTTCCCCACTGGAGTATAATATAGAAAGTATGCTTTTTTTTTCCATTCTGGCAGGAAAACATCTTATATCATTAGTATTGTTTAACCAGTAATACACTGCAGAGCTTTGAGATGTAGAACGTTTGGGTGGTCTTGTGCATACTTTGCAGTAGGCCCGCATAGGATTAGACAGTAATTAGGAAAACGAACGCAATGTTATTGTTTATCGCGTGGGGGAATTGAGAGCAAGAGCAGGTACGATGTTTGTTATTAAGCTTATTGATGAGCCAACATCCACAGCACAGTGTACAACATTCATCTCCTTATATAAACGAATACTATTGAGCAGGAAGCAGCTAAGAGAAGTTTATTGGACTGATATCTGAAATGGTTGTCTTAAGAGGAAAGGTTGGACAGGCTAGGCTTGGAGTTCAAATGCAAACCTCTGTAGTCACTGAACTATAATCTTTCATTTGCAAAATGCGCAAACAAATGAAAAATAACCAAATTGTTGGGGGAGTTTACTAAGCAATCTCCCAACCGAAAATATGCTCATACTTCAATGACCTTAAAAATCTTAAGCAATCTGCTGTAAATATTGATGCAACCAGGAATTAAATTATGATTATGATTAAATTATGATTGCCTGAATGCATATGACTGCCACGACATCACTGAAGACACACAAACAAAATTAAGTACGGGGGTGAGCATTTTTCAGAGGGAGGGTGGAGAGTTACAAGAGTTACATGTTGTCATATGTATTGAAATGGAACAATGACATTCTAACTTGTGGCAGCGCGATAAATTTGCAGACACAGTACTCGATATACTAAACAACAACAGAAAATTCAATAAATAAAAAACCCAATATATAGTGCAAAACAAAACAAAGGGACAAGTTCCAAGTGCAACAAAGGCAATTCGCAGTTGGGAGTTTAATTGGGGTTCGTAGTGTTCAATATACTGATGGTTGTTGGAAAGAAGCTGTTCTTGAATCAGGACCTAAGAATTTTCACACTCCTATACCTTCTGCCCGATGTCAGGAGTAAAATAAGAGTGTGGCCAGGATGTTTTGGGTGTTACAGATAGAGGGCAACACTACAGTGTCCCTGGGGAGAAGTGTAAATTAGGTCATGTGGTCAATGCATTAATGGGGCTACAAGGAAGGAAGAACACATTTAATAATGACAGTTGGAGATTGAGAACACAGCCAGAGGAATGAAAAAGTTGCAAAATTTGAGTCCAGGGAATTGCAAAGTGCCATAAAGCACAGAGTGATGGTGGGGATGGAAGAATGAACCAGGAACAACCCCTTTCGAATGCTGAAAGGAGAAGGACAGGAAGATGTGTCTGATGGTGGGTGATGTGAGGACCAAGGGAACTCTTACCCTTGCCCTGTCCAGGAGAGGGGCGAGAGTAGCAGTGCAGGAGATGTTGTATTAAAGGTGGCTATAGTCATGGTGGTTCAGGAAGGAACTTCGACAGACCTGCACCTATAGTTTAGTTTAGTTATACAGCATAGTAACAGGCCCTTCAGCCCACAGAGTCCACGCCAGGCGTCGATCACCCATTCACACTAGTTCTACGTTATCACACTTTTCTCATCCACTCTCCACACACTCTGGCGCTGTAAGGCAGCAACTCTACTACTGCACCACTGTGTCACCCCTCAAGGCATCAGCTGCATCATCAATGTTCTGTTAACAGAACTGAGGGGAGAAATTTAGCATTTAAACAGTGTATTTTATGACTTGTAAATTGCAGTCAATCTAACATTTTCAAAGAGCAGTTGCTGCAGCAAAGCTGAGAAATATAGTTCTGTGCGCAACAAAATCCTATAAATAGTGGTGAGGTACATGATAGGACAATCCATCCTTCTGCAGTTATTTAAGCAGCCCAATCCACCAGTGAACGCTCAGTTGCACAGTGCCAGGGGATCTTTTACATCTCCCCAAGGGGAGTAATGCCTTGATTTACCACCTCTTTGGCCATACAGCTCATGCAACAATCCAGTACTCTCTCAGAAGCTCTGCACTGGACAGGCCAGATTATGTCCTCAAGACTCCTGGAATGGGTTTGGACCCATAATCCTTTAACATTTCATCATTGAGTATGTTTATACTTTCTCCTAGCTGAGTGTCTACACAAGGACATGTTTAACTTGGAGAGAATGAGATACACATTGATAGGCCAGTGACCCAATACTAACATTAATATTTGTAAAGCCATTATTCTGGTGCTGACCGAATATCCTGCTCCTCCTACTGTTGACAAAATCAAGAAGGTGCTAGTAATTTGCACAAATCCCTTCTCATTGATTCATAGAGTTGAAGGTTCAAGCTCCTTGGTGTTAATATTACCAAGGATTTGTTGGGAACCAACTACACCTGAGCGAGTCAAGAGGCACACTTCTACTTCCTCAAGAGACTGAAATTTGACATGTCTCCAACAATTTTGTGTGTGTGTGTGTGTGTGTGTGTGTGTGTGTGTGTGTGTGTGTGTGTGTGTGTGTGTGTGTGTGTGTGTGTATTTTTTTTAACCCTTTCAACTGAACTCCAGCAGTTCCACAATAAACTTGCAGAACCAAAATAGCTCCACCACAGCAAAGGCCAGAATATTCCCCTACAAGCAGCCTGTGGCTGGGTAACAGTAAGATGCCCCAGAGGGCAGTATCCGCAGAAGGTCTAGCAAGAAGAATCTGTGACTTTTGAACATGGACATCTGCCATTCTGGGGTCGCATGTTCTGCCCCCACATATTGGAATCAAAACAAAACAAAAACATAAGGCACGTTGAAGGAACACAAGCAAGATTATTTTCCCAGCTATTGTTCAGAGCTCTGCAAATCAGTCAACAAAAAAGGGAAGAGGGATTTGATGTCTGGGTCATAATGATCCGGTGCCCTGGTCTGTTACAAACAGATTGAGAGGCAGCAGGAGTTACACCCAAGGATACTAGAGGAGCTCCTCTAGTATCTTGGGTTACACCTCCAGCTGCAACGGTATTCCCGACTCCCAGAGCATGGAGCAGAGCCAGCTGACTTCCTCGCCCCTCCCCAATTACCATTTGAACCCCCAACCCAACCCACACTGACTATCCCACCACCCAGCCCGACAAGGGCCCCACACACACCCTCGCCCCCCAGCATCCTCCCCTCCCCTCCCGAGCCGAGACGTCGCTCTCTTGTCTCTACAGAAGCTGCCTGGCCCACCGAGTTACTCCAACACGTTGTGCTTTTTGTTGAAGATCCCCACATCTGCAGTTGCCCGCGTCCTCCACCTCCTGGTAGTATCGTAGACCCACCCCTTTACTCCGAGTCCAGCCCAGACCCCCGCCCACCCCCGCCCGCCGCCGCTGTTACTCGCCCCATCGTCGCTCTGCCCCTCAGTGCGCTCGGGGCCTGGGCCTGGGCCTCGCCGCCCTCCACTCACCCGTCGGCCCGGGCTGGCTGTTGTCGGGGGAAGCGTTAACCGGACGGAGCGCCGGCTGGTCCGCATAGAGCGCTTTCACATGCGCGTCACGGTGAAAGGTCCCCCCGGCGCCGGGACACGCGACCCGTGCACGCCTTCGCCCATCGCCCATCGCCCCATCGCCGCTCGCCCTCCTCCCAGGTTAACGCTCTCGGCACGGATTTCTCTGGATTCACCAGAAAACAACTCGGAATAATCAATTTGCCCCAGCAATTTTTTTTGTAGGAAAAGTAAGAGAAGCCAACGAGGCAGCATCAAGGGGGAGAGGCAGAGATTGCTCGCTAATACTGTCAGGCGGGGAGGATGGAAACAAAAGGGGGGCTGCCACAGACAAGTGACAATTACATCTCAGTCAGGGATAAAGAGATAAAAGATACACATGTTGAAGCAGAGAGATGTAGTGGTGGAGTCGTCTGAAGAAGGGTCACCTATTCCTTTTCTCCAGAGATGCTGTCTGAGTTACTCCAGCATTTAGTCTATCAATGTCGCTGTCTGGAATTCACCGCAACGAGCTGCATGGGCATTGCCAGGGGCCGAAGACGGAGGAGGGAGCAGGGCAGATACGAGAAATAAAGTCAGGGTCACTCTCACGGACCAACCAGAGTTTGGGTGGCCGTTTTTTTCTGCTCTTGATGATTTAGTTATATGTAACGTGTAATGTTTGTAACGTTACGGATAGTAGTGTAACTGTGTATGAATGTGATAATAGTAAGATTAAACGAGAACTTACCAGTTCAAAGTTTGATCTTTATGTTATGAGGAGTAACGATGAGGGATTACGTGAAGAAGTCCCGCCTGGCGCTAGAACGGCATATTTCAAAGCAGCGGCATGAAAAACACAGAACACAATAGCCGGAGTAAGATAGTAAGGCTCATCATAGATTTAGAACTACCAGATGATCATTTATTTTATGAGGGTGTGGAGTGGAGGGCACGTAATCCCTCATCGTTACTCCTCATAAAATAAAGATCAAACTTCGAACTGGTAAGTTCTCGTTTAATCTTACTATTTTACTTCGGAGTCACGTGAGTGACTACGTGAAGATTTTGAAGCTTCTGTGTTTTCCATGTCGTAGAATTCTTCCATACGACAGTCCGGCTAGGTCAACACATACATGAGTAAAACCCTTTTACCAGACTAGTTTTAGTTCTTTCCATAAATCTTTTAATGATAAAAGAACATATAATAACCCTCTTTTTACATCTGAGGGAACCATTTTACAAAGTGATAAAAGATATAAGTGATAACATAATTGATAATATCAATCAATAGTGAAACAAAGCAAGTGATTATAGTGAACCCAACACCGCGTGTCCAAAGCCTGTCATTGTGTGAACAGGTTTATTGTAGAACTTTGAAAAAGTTTCTTCTTTACACCACCCTGCGGTTTCTAAAATATGTTCGAGTGGTACGTCCTGTAACTTCGCCGCAGATGTAGCTGCTGCCCTGGGGAGTGAGATTTGAACACATCAGTGTCTACTCCTGCTAAAAGTAACACCTGTTTTAACCACCTTGAGATTGTTTGCACTGAAGCTTTTGTGTGTGGTTTCTTATGCGTAATCATTAATGTTTTTTCATCACCTCGAAGAGTTTTGGTAACTTTTACATAATGATTCAAATGTTTAACTACACACAACGTTGGATCAATGGGGTAAGCTTGAAACATTACCTTTGCTCCAGTTCTTCCTGGTCTGCTTTGTTTGATCAGATCGTAAACATAGAACACAATGTTATCTGCAGTCACATGCATACAGTCTAAACGTAACATTTGTAATGTTTGCACCCTTTGAGCTGAAACCAATGTCATTAACATTACTAATTTAAATGTTAACTTTTCCAATGACAAAACTTCGATTGGAGTCCATTGCCTAAGTAAAGTAAGTACAATGCTAACATCCCAAATTTCTGTATATCTTGGTTTGGGTGGATTTTTGTTAAAGATTCCTTTCATAAATCTGGACATTAATGGATGTGATCCAATTGATTTCTGGTCAGAAATTTGTCCTAAATAAGATGATAAGGCACTACGTGCACTATCAATGGCACTATAACTTAAGTGTTGTTCAAAATGCAACTCGGCAAGGAACTCCAATATGTTTGCAATGTTCACAGTATGATAGGATATATTTGACTGTCTACAAAAATTTCCCATTTCTTTATATGTGTCATATATTGTCTCTGGGTGCTATCTCGCCATGATGCGACTATAATATCCATAGTTCTATCCGACAATCCAAGCTCTTGTAGTGGTCTGGTCAAAACCTGCAGATTAACAAATTCATATAAGCATGTAATGGATGAATTTCTTTGGTAACTGGTTTTATCAATAAATCACTGCTGCTAGGAATTGACATATATGGTTCTTTAATCATGTTTAACATCAATGGGAACCATGGTTGTGTCGGCCAATTTGGAATCACCAATAATCCTGTGGCAGAATCTTGTTCTATTTTCTTCAGACATTGCTGAACCAGAGCAAATGGCGGAAAGGCATAAAAGAACATATTCCCCCAGTGTAGTGAAAAAACATCTACTGCTACTGCATCTGGATCTGGTTCCCAAGACACATATTTAGGCAATTGATGATTTAGTCTTGATGCAAACAGATCAATGTCTGGTAACCCATATTGAGTCACAATTTTACTGAAAATTACTGGGTTCAACATCCATTCTGTGTTGTCTTTAAACATCCTTGATCTATTGTCTGCCACCACATTGTCTTTACCTGGGATGTAATTTGCCGAAATCCAAATTTGGTGCTTAATACACCATTGCCATATCTGATTGACCAGACAATCACATGATACCGATCTGACTCCACCCATGTGATTAATATATGCAACAGCTGTTTTATTGTCTAATTGTATCAGTACATGCAGATTTTTTTTGTAGAACAATAGGCTTTCAACCCATAAAATGCACCCAATAATTCTAAATAGTTAATACCATATGTTTGGAGAAACATTTCCTCTTGGACAGTCCATCTGCCCCCACAGCTGGTGAATGAATCTGTCGCCCCCCCATCCGAGAGCACTAGCATCTGTTTGTAAAATTACTTCAGACTGCTGTATCAGAATGTTTTTAGCAGCTTGTGGGACATTTTCAATCCACCATTGTAATTCCAATAAAGCTTCTTTGGTTAATTGCATAGGCCTATCTAAATGGCCTGCTCTCTTTTTTAGAGCTCTTATTTTGTCCCTTTGAAGGTTTTGGTAATGTAATGGACCAAATTCTACTGCAGGAAATGCTGCCACTAATTTACCAATAACCTTTGCTACTTCTCGGATGGAGGGATAAGGTTTGTGAATGAGTCCCCTACAGGTCACTAAAATATCATCAATCTTATCTGTTGGCAAAGTTACTAACATAGTAACTGAATTAATCACAAACCCCAAATAGTTATTTGACTGTGCTGGCTGCAGCTGGGACTTAATTGGATGAATCAAGAAACCTAACTTCTCAAATAAAGTTTTAGTTGCTGAAACTGTTTTTTCAGCTGATTCCTGATTACTATTGATGATTAAAATGTCATCCAGATAAGCCATAATGATGTGTTTTGTGCTCTTAATTGTGCTAAAGCTGGTTTCAACAGCTTTGTAAAGAGCCTGGGAGCTGAACTTAACCCATTTGGTAAAGCTTTGAATTGCCACAGCTGTCCCAGCCAATTAAATTTTAAATACCTTCAAAAGAACTGATGTATTGGTACTGAATAGTACGCATCCTTTAAATCAATTGTAGCCATATAACAACCTGCTGATATCAAATGTCTTGCAGTGTTGAATGTTTCCACTTAAAATGTTTATATTTGACAAATTTATTAAAGTTTGTAAGGTCCAGAATAATTCTGCAACCACCATCTTTTTTACTTCTTGGAAATATATTTGACACAAATTGATGCTCATGTTCACCAGTTTTTTCAATAACACCTTTTTTAAACAATTTGTCAATTTCCACATTAATTTCTAACTCTTCAATTGCAGAAAACATAAAACCATAAGCAGGTTTATTTTGTACCAGAGAATTAACACCTTCTTTGAATGTAATAGTAGCTCCTGAAACTGTTTGTAAAATAAACCGATCAGATGTTTTGTCCAAAGATGAAAGGTCTCATGTGGCTAATAGATTTAGCCTCTTCATCCATTTCTCTTATTTGCTTAGGCAGGTTCTCTCCAAATAGATAACCAGGAGCTTGAACACTTGATCGACACAGACCTGCAAACCTTGGATGAAATATGGGCCAAATCGCAATTTTCCTCATACAATTAATTTCATAGAAGGAATTGCATAATAAGCCCAAAGTATCTTTTTGGATTTTATCCATCTCCAACCCCTCCATTTGCCTTCCAAAAGCAGTAATGGCAGCTGAAATCAATTTGAGGATTCTTTGAAATCTTATTTCTTGTCCTCTCATGCCTGGAGTCATAGGCGTCCATATAGACGGATTAACCGTAGGTACCTTCAATGAGGTGCAATTTTCCGGTGTTTTATATAATTCTGCTGTTTCAATCATCACAGAATCTTGAAGTTGGTGAGATACCATATAATTAATACTGGCAGCTAGGTTTTCTTCCATAGCCTCACCACTTCCTTCAGGTATAGCAAAATCTTTTGCCATATCAGGCACATCTGGCCTCTTTTTTTATTTGTGGTGTGCACTCATAATCCACATCACCACTTGCAGGGTCTGTCTTTTGCAGCCCTGATACACTTGGAATTATATCCAATGAGACTTCCTCTGCCCTTAATCCTGGGTCTGGAGTTTCAAATTCCCAATTTGGCATATAGCCATATTCTGTATATTCAAACCCTTCAGGGTCATTTTGGGAAACTTCTGGGTACTGTGACCCTTGTCTCATTATATTTTGGAGCACTTTCTCCATATGTTCCATTTTTAGCCATATAGCTTTATTATCCGGAGGACTTTCATTATCAGAGTCATTATCAGAACACTTAAAGGCAGATAAATCCCCAGGGCCTGACCAGGTTTATCCTGGGAAAATAGGGAAGAGAGTGCGAAGCCCTGGCAGCGAATTTTGTACCTATTTTAGCCACGAGTGAGATACCAGAGGACTGGAAGATAGTTAATGTTGTGCCTTTCTTTAAGAAAGACAGCAAGGATAAGTCAGCAAACCACAAGCTTTTGTGTTTTATATCAATGGTGGAAAATTTATGGGAAGGGATTCTGAGGCAGGATTTATTTGCTTTAGGATTGGGTGGGGATAGTCTGCATTGGTTTTGTGTCTGGAAATCAAATAATAAGGTCATAAGTGATAGGAGTAGAATTTGGCCCATCAAGTCTACTGCACCATTCAATCATGGCTGATCTATCTCCCCCTCCTAACCCCATTCTCCTTCCTTCTCCCCATAACCTCTGACACCTGTACAAATCAAGAATCTGTACCTGTCTTAAAGATATCCACTGACTTGGCCTCTACAGCCTTCTATGGCAAAGAATTCCACAGAATTAAAAGGACATCCTTTAATTATGAGGCTAGGACCTCTAGTCATAGACTTTCCCACTAGTGGAAACATCCTCTCCACACCCACTATATCCAAGCCTTTCACTATTCTGTATGTTTCAATGAGCCCCCCTCCCCCCCCCCCCACCACCATTCTTCTAAACTCCAGCGAGTATAGGCCCAGTGCTGACACACTCATCATAGGTTAACCCACTCATTCCTGGGATCATTCTTGTAAACATCCTCTGGACCCTCTCCAGAGCCAGCACATCCTTCCTCAAATATGGTGCCCAAAATTGCTCACGATATTCCAAATGCGGCCTCAGCATTACATCCGTTTTTGTATACAATCCCTCTTGAAATAAATGCTAGCATTGAGTTTGCTTTCTTTACTGCCGATTCGACTTGCAGATTCACTTTTTGGGAATCCTGCACCAGCACTCCCACGTCCCTTTGCACCTCTGATTTCTGGATTCTCTCCCCGTTTAGAAAATAGTCTACACCTTTATTCCTACTACCAAAATGCATGACTCCACACTTTGCTACACTATATTCCATCTGCCACTTCTCTGTCCACTCTCCCAACTTGTCCAAGTCCTTTAGCAGAGACCCTGCTTTCTCTACACTGCCCGCCCTTCAACCTTTTTTCGTATCATCCGCAAACCCGGCCACAAAGCCTTCAAACCCCTCGTCCAAATCATTAATGTACACCGTGAAGAGTAGTGGACCCAGCATCGATCCCTGCGGAACTCTGCTAGTCACTGGCAGCCAACCAGAAAAAATCCCCTTTATTGCCACTCTTTGTCTTCTGCCATAAAGCCAACCTGCTATCCATGCTAGTATCTGCCCATTGATAACCTGGGCTCTCATCTTCCTAAGCAGTCTAATGTGTGGCACCATATCAAAGGCTTTCTGAAAATCTAAGCAAACAACATCTACTGACTCTCGTTTGTCTGTCCTGCTATTTACTTCTTCAAAGAATTCCAGCAAATTTGTCAATCAAGACCTCCCCTTCCCAAAGCTATGCTGTGTCGGTCTATTTTATCGTGAACTATACTCCGTAACCTCATCCTTCATAATGGACTCCAAAACTTACCAAACACCCAAGTCAGACTAACTGGCATATAGTTTCCACTATTCTGCTTTGCTCCCTTCTTGTGCAGCAGGGTAATATTGGCAATTTTCCTATCATCTGGAACCTCTCCTGTCTGGTGATTCTTGAAATCTCACTGACAATGCCTCCACAATCTCTAAAGCCACCTCATTCAGAACCTATGGTGCAATCCATTCAGTCCAGGTGACTCATCCACCTTCAACCCTTTCAGCTTCCCAAGCACCTTCTCCCTAATAGCCTCTCGACTAACTTCCACCCCGACTCTCTTGAATCTAGGCATGTTGCTGGTGCCTTCCACTGCGAAAACTGATGCAAAAACGTTATTCAACTCCTCTGCCATTTCTTTATTCCCATTATCACTTCTCCTGCATCAGTCTCCAGTGGTCCAACTTCCACTCTTGCCTCTTTCTTACTCCTTATATAACTGAATAAACTCTTGCTATCCTCTTTTATATATTATCTTTTATTTTATATTACATTTCAAAATCTAGAAATTTAGATTTTATTTTAAAGTGACCAAGAGGACTGATTAGTGTAAATGATAGACATTGTCAAAGGCCTTGCTAAAATCCATGTAGACAATGTTAAATGCATTAAGTTGCAGTCCCTTCATTTAAATCTTACCCCCCTCACCTAGCCTTCTAATTCAGGACTCATCAACCCTCGAAAAAGGCAGATTTAGGGAAAGGCAAGTCTGTGGCACTGACACATTTCCATCATCTCAATGATTCATTCACAACCCCACTAGACTCCAATCCTGCAGAGAAACATCAGTTACGGAGCAGCACTGGTGCATTTGGCCCAGAAAATAGTATTGAAAGCTCATTTAAAATTCCAACACAAAACTCTGTGCACAACCCTTCTTCTACTATGGACTTTGTTTAGTGCAATGACGGCGCCCTGTATGGCAGCGGCTACTCCAGCTCCCGATAGCGATGTGCGTTTATGTTTAATATGTTGTCTGTACCGTCACAGTCTTGTGGGAGAGTAGACTATAACAGAACTTCATTACTTGGGCTAAGAAACTTCGACTTTTCCGAAAACCTTTCTGGAGTTACACTGGCTGTGGAACCCGAGGCACTCTGCGAGTTAGGTTTCCCACACCGGCAAGACCCAGGGGCCTGCAAGGCAGCGGACTCTCCTCCCATCGCAGGTTGACACTGGAGGCGATGCACGCGGCGTGTGAGACCTAGCTTGCGGCACAAGCGGTGTGCTAGACCTAGCAAGCGGGGCAGCCGAGCGGGTATCAGCGCCAGGCTAAAAGCTAACCCCTACAGACCTGCACTTTCTTCTATTCTGCTATCCAACGTTTGTTTGCTGGAAAACAAAACGGACTACCTTAGACTGGATTTAACTACACAAAGAAAGGTCAGATACTGCAACGCCATCATCCTCACTGAGACATGGCTCAACAACTCCGTTTCGGACAACGCCATTCAGCTGGACGGACTAACAACATTCCGGGCGGACAGGAGTCATGTTCTCAGCGGTAAATCTCGAGGGGGTGGTGTATGCATTTTCATCAATAACTGGTGTACAAACACCGTAACTGTGTCAAGCCACTGTTCAGAGGATATAGAATTTCTGACAATTAAATGTCGACCATTCTACATGCCAAGGGAATTCACAGCCATCAACATCACAGCTGTGTACATTCCACCCAGTGCGAACACAAAGGACGCACTGTCTACATTGTATCAGTCTATCAGCTCAATGCAGAACTCTCTAACTCGGACTGTCTACATAATCGCTGGCGATTTCAATCAGGCCAAACTGAAGACAGTACTACCACATTACAAACATGTGAACTTTGCAACCAGGGAAAATACTCGACCAAGTTTACACCAATATCAGCCAGGCATTTAGAGCTGCTCCCCATCCGGGGAACTCAGACCACCTCTCTGTTATGCTAATTCCAGCTTACAGACCTCTATTGACAGGAACAAGCCGTCTGTGATGCAGATCAGAGCATGGCCAGAGGGAGTCACCTCAGCTCTCAAAGACTGTTTCGACTGCACAGACTGGATCGTTTTTAGGGAGGCTGGCATTACCAACCATCATGTCAACTTGACGGAATACACTGAATCTGTGACTGGATATATATAACAGAACTTCATTACTTGGGCTAAGAAACTTCGACTTGGACCCAGCTGATGTGCGGAGGACCCTACTCAAGGTGAACCCCAGAAAAGCTGCAGGTCCTGACAACATACCGGGGCGTGTGCTCAGAGACTGTGCTGACCAACTCACAGATGTTCTCACGGACATCTTCAACACCTCTCTGAGCCAAGCCATCATACCAGCATGCTTCAAAGCCACCACCATCATACCGTTACCTAAGAAATCTCCAGCCTCAACACTGAACGATTACCGGCCCATAGCACTCACGTCCATCATGATGAAGTGCTTTGAAAGGTTGGTCAAGGCCCACATAACATCCAGTCTCCCCTCTACACTTGACCCATTACAGTTTGCATATCGTCCCAACCGTTCCACTGATGATGCCATAGCAACAGCACTCCACCTAAGCCCGGCTCATCTGGAAAACAATAAGTTACGTGCGGATTCTCTTTATCGACTTCACCTCCGCCTTCAACACAGTCATCCCCCAACACCTGGTGAATAAACTCGGCAAAATAGGCATCAGCACCCCACCATGCAACTGGTTACTGGACTTCCTTACCGACAGACCAGACAGTAAGAGTTGGCAAAAACTCATCAGAGACCACCATCATGAACACCAGGGTCCCACAGGGATGTGTGCTGAGCCCTCTGTTGTTCACGCTGATGACACATGACTGTTGTGCCAAACACAATTCGAACCACATCACCAAGTTCGCAGATGACACTACAGTGATGGGCCTCATCAGCCACGATGATGACTCAGCCTACAGAGAGGAGGTTGAACTACTCATCAACTGGTGTGACATCAATAACCTTCAACTCAATGTCAATAAAAAAGAAATAACTGTGGACTTCAGGAAGAAACAGACAGTACACAACCCACTCACCATCAATGGCAGTGCAGTGGAGTCAGTGAAAAGCACCAAGTTCCTGGGAGTGCACATCACAGATGATCAGACATGGTCCACCAACACCATCTCCCTAGTCAAGAAAGCACAGCAACGCCTCCACTTCCTTCGACATTTGAGGAGAGCTCCCCCCTTCTGCCCTCACCACCTTTTACAGGGGTGCCATTGAGAGCATTCTTACCAGCAGTCTCTCAGTCTGGTATGGCAGTTGCTCTGCTGCTGACCAGAAGGTCCTACAGAGAGTGGCAAGGACAGCGGAGATCACCAGATCACCCCAACCAGCAATCCAGGACTTATACCCATCTCGCTGTCGCAAGAGAACAACCAATATCATCAAAGACACCACCCATCCAGCACACAAACTGTTCACCCCCCTTCCATCCGGCAGGCGCCACCGCAGCATGCGGTGCAAAACCACCAGATTCAAAAACAGCTTTTTCCCTCAGGCCATCAGACTACTCAACTCACTCAAGAAAATTCCATGAACATTACACAAACAAAGATCAACGGACTGTCAAATAACTTTAACTCAATGTCTGCAGTATGCTATTTGCACTTTTCTATAGTGTACCTTTTATTATTGCACTTTAATAACATACCTCAAAATGTTACTAGACTCTGGCACACTATATAACGTCTATTTTTAATGGTATATTTTTTAATGGTATTTTTAATGGTAGATTGTCTGTCTGTGTTATAAATAAATATTACTTGCACACTCGTAGTATGGTGAAATGCAATTTCAATCCTGTGTAACTAGTTGTTGCATTATTTGAATTGACTTCGACTTTGACTTAGATGGCATCACGACTTTCTAAAAGATGCTGAAGAAATAGGTTTTAAATTTCTCTACTGATTTAGTGCACTAAACACTGATAATTCCATTCAGATCTGTAAGGTAATCAAACCGGCAAGCTGTAAATAGGCAAAATGAAAGATTGCATTTTACCTGCTTGAAGTAACTCAGCACGTTGGAGACAGGAGTTGTGAAGACATTTCATGTCAAATTATGTTAAAGGACAAAAATAACACAAGGACTTGGGATTGGGTCTGAATGAAGTACAGGGCACGTTGTACCACTGTCAGGACACTGTCTGCACATACCACTGACAGGTGCTGTGCAGAAGAGCTTGATGGCTTTAACAAACGATAACTGTCAGCACTGGCAGGGTGGCTCCAGGGAATAAAAATGAGGGGGGGGGGGGGGAAATGTTTGAGAATGCCCTTTGCCACAGAACATTTAATGTGGAACGCGTGGCTTGATTGATTAAATGATACACCATGGAAACAAGTCCTTTGTCCCACCGGGTCCACGCTGACCATCAATCATCCATTCGCACTAGATCCATGTTGTCCTGCTTTCACATCCATTCCCTACACACTAGAAACCATTTATAGATGCCAATAAACCTACAAACCCACATGTCTTTAGGAATTAGCATGCAGATGAAATCCAGTCACAGGGAGAATGTGCAAACTCCACAGACAGCACCTAAGGTTAGGATCGAACACAGGTCTGTGGCGCTGAAGCAGCTGCTCTACCAGTCGTGTGATTTCTAATTAAATACTCAATCCTAATTGTAAGGAAAACAATAGATCGTGCTTCTGGACTAAAAAACTGCATCCTATTCAGACTCTGCCAGATGGTAGCGTACAAATATTAAATTGTAAAGAAACATGACAAGAAAACATTGAATCTCTCCAACCTTTTCGGCAACAAGCATGCGGTCATTTGCCTAATTATTTACTGAGCAGGATTGGTTGCGCACTTCAAGTAAACCCCAATTCCAGGCTGAAGTAATAGTTTGAGCTGGTAATGGTGGTGAGCATCAATTGGTATAATTTCATTGCACTGGCAATTTGTTTGTTAAAAAATTTATTTACAGTATATGCATATTCAAATCCCAGTTGTAGTTCATAAAACGTACATATTCAAGGCACATGTATGTTCACTGCACTACATTAAAAGGCCTATGTACAGTATCTCCTGGTTAAGCAATTTATTCTATTAATAGAACAGAACATATACACTTGAATAGACAATTATCAGTGGTGAATAACCAATCCCCTCAAAAAAAAAGAAAATCTCTTTACAAAGAACAAATAACCACACTCGGGTACATTATTTCCCAAAGAAAAATATTACGATATTTTACATAACTGCAAATAGCATGGCTACTTTCTTTAAAAAATGTATATATGCAGCAGCAATGAGAAGTAGCCATGAATCCTTAAAAATATAACAGCAATCCAAGTATCATAGCTGGGACTGAGTATAAGATAACAGATGGTAAGTAATTACACATTTAAAAGGGATTTTAAATTATTTTTTATATGAAATTGGCACCTGACTGGGCACACCTTTAAAAGTGCCAAAAATGTGCAATGAACTGAAAGAAACACAAAGGACACTCTCACTCTCTCTTGCTCTTGCCCCAACACAGAAACATGCACATACACATTTATGGCCTTATATACAATCAGAAAGCAAATTTGAAATCACATTTAACACTGGCAAATTAAAAATAAATAAACCCTGAAATAACACAAGACTGTAAACCTGTACATCACCAAATTTTCAGAAAATTGAATATGAAAGTGATCAGCTCTAGGCGAGACACTATTGTCAGCAGGAGCCACTGCATCTGCCTTCAGAAAACTATAAAATTAGCAGTGCAATTTACAGAAAGGAACCTATTTAAATCTCTAAAAGTTTAGAGATTATGTATAAATCCTGGAGTAATACAAGGCAATGCCAACAACAAAGATGCAGGCCGAGTCCATCACCGTCTGTGTCTAGTATGACTAGAGTGACTGTTGTGATGCTTTGCGGATCTTTCATAGGATCGAGATGGATCATGCCTTCGTTCTCTATGGTGACTTCGACTTTCTTTGTGCTTTCGAGGAAATTCCAAACGCTCTCTGGATCGGCTTCTGGATCTTGACAAACTTTTACTGAAGCTCCTGCTGTGTGATC
This sequence comes from Okamejei kenojei, assembly GCA_035221665.1. Classification (NCBI taxonomy): domain Eukaryota; kingdom Metazoa; phylum Chordata; class Chondrichthyes; order Rajiformes; family Rajidae; genus Okamejei; species Okamejei kenojei. The sequence goes on from CM069162.1 coordinate 14,524,811, forward strand.
GCCTGCGTTTGTGGGAATTATATTTGTATTCTCGTATATCATCATATTCCTTTGCTTTTTGCCTGCCAATGTAAGGAGAGTTTCGTTTGTGTCGTTGTGGAGGGGAATCACTGCGACTTCTTGAATGGCTGTGGGATTGAGAGCTGTTAGATCCTGAGCGACTTCTCGTTCTTCTGCAGACAAAGGACACTTGTTTAAATAAATTATTCGTTTATCCTCATTAATATTAATGTAAAAATATAAATGAATGCGTTCAAGAGCAAATGCCCTCATCTTAGTGGTCCAGTGAAGTCAATAGCAGTTAGTAACATAGAGGACAGGTAATATTGTGTGTAACAGTAGCACAAACTAGTTCACCTAACCATGTTAATGCTTACTCCTGAAGCCTGAACGTCTGCTCAATGTTTTAAATTTACCGGGAGGTTGCAATCTCTTACAGTCCTATAGTATTTCCTAATCTCCTATGGAGGGTGATTTACATTCTAAAACATACCAACAAATTGGTCCTAGAGCAGGAGGGAGGTTGGCAAAATTTAACTCCAACAGTTTGCGCACAAGCTCAGGTTTGGCTTTGAGCAGAGATGTCCTTCATAAGTTATGAATGCCTACTTAATGCCCAGAAAAAGAGAGAATTCCTGCTCTCAAAATGTAATTTCCTGTCGTTTCAACATATCCAGAGGATGTTATGAACACCAGCACTTTGTTAATCAGTTTGCAACAGGCTGCTGTGAAGACAGCCCCACAAACTATGTTCATCTGTGCCAGAATCTCATGCTTTGTCTCATGGTCAGACTTCAAAAATACATGGCCACTTTAGCGTTATTGGGGAAATCATTCAAAATGATTTCTGATTAACAAACAGCAGCAGCAGCTAAAATTCACATACAACACATAATAGGTAATAGCATTTTGTGTAGCCTAAGGAAGCATAGGTCAAAATACATAAATAGCAGTTCCACCAGTATGGAAATTGATCAAAGTTTCAAAAATTGAAAAGCTGCAGCATGCCCAAGTTTGTGCTAAGATCTAAAACTTTGTCAAATATATTTAACCAAGTCTCATAAAAATAATTAAAATGTTAAATAGCAAAAGCAATAATAGCAAACCTTTATAAACAGAAGCAGAAATTTTATATTCAAAGTCAAACCCCTGGTCCATGTATCCACTGTATTCATGTCAAAATTATTGACTTTATCCAATTGGATTCTCCACGTAAGATTTAACTATTTCTTATTGCTATTGCATAAGCAATATTGCTTTAAAAGTAAATTTATGAATGCGAGGAGAGGAATTGGAGAAATAAGAAACCTGCTCAATTCCAAGGCCTCGTGTACCTTTAAAATTACGACATTTCCTACAATTCATTGAAATGATAAATCTCAAGTGATTGCTCTTCTATTGTGAGCAGATTGCACTATGACAGAACGTAGAGCGGACCCACACAGTCACACGGACTTGACTTTTTACATTTTGCTTATTCCAATGTCCTAAGAGACAATCAAGAGAATTATATGACAGAAAACTAGCAAAGTACTGACATTTCAAGTTTTGAACTCACCGCCTCCTCGGGGAATGCGACCTGGAGCGAGATCGCGAATAGCTACGATCTTTGCTTCTGCTTCGACTTCGGCTGCTTTTCCCTTTTTGAACACTAGAAACCCCCAAAAATACCTCTGTCATTGTACTGCAGGAGTTGCACACACAGCAAGAAAGATTTTATTTGAAAGTCTATTGACAAACTGCTGTCGTTAATGAATTTTTGGGAAAGGTACAATATCTGTACAGGAAGTAATTTGAACATGTAATTTTCGGTTGTTACTGATTTTATTACTGTCCATAAAGTCATTAATAATAACTTTAACAAACTTCATTGAAGAGGATCTTACTCACCCATTTAACGGACTAGTAGATCGGGGCCATTTTTCTTCCTCATCCAGTTTTCTTCGAGCATTCTTCATTGCTTGAATGGACAGTGGTGAAGGTTTTTCAAATTTACCATCCTTTGGAGAATCTGAAAATAATGGATTAGGAAATAAATCAAAATAGAACAGAGAAATAATATTAAGCCCCTCAATCTTATTCTGTCATTAAATTGGATCATGATTTCATTCTAACTTCATTAACGCATGTTGGCACCAGAACCAATGGTTAATAAACATGGCAAACAAAGGTCCATTAGCTTTGAGATTTTCAATTGACCCATTAACATCTTGTGTTATTCAATGTGATTACTTCAGTTTTATTCTTCAGAACTCTTAAAAAAGGACTAAATTTCACATTCATTCCAGATTAGTCAACCCTTCAACTCTTAATGAACCTTCCATGAACCACTCCCAATGCAAGAACATTTCACCTCGGGTATGACGACCAAAGTCCACAACACTGAAGAAAAATTCTGCCTCATCTCTCAAATGAATAACTCCTTATTTTTAAACAGTGATTTTATTTATTTATTCTCTCTACAAGAGGAAACAAAGACCCATCACTTATTTATCTGCCTCTGCATTTTATTTATTTCTCACCAGAGAAGACACCCAGCAACTGACGAGTCCATGAATTGCTGACCTCAAACAGTCATTGCATGCAAAGGATATGGAACAAAATACTGAACATGACTACTTTCATTTACGTGACATTTCTGTCCCCCAAACATTATGGTGTCCTGAAATGGGGGGGGGGGGGGCAGGAAAGGAGAGACTACGTATAAACACGGCTGTAATTTCTACATGGTGAAACCAAAATGTATTAAAAAAAACCGTTTAATAAAACCTGACACTGTGCACTTTAACCACGTGTGATTTTTTTTCTATTACAAATCTCAAATTGTGGAGTTCAGAGGGAAATAAATAAATGATGGGTCTTTGTCCCAAACATTGAGGCCACTGTAAACCAGCCTGTCCAACCTCTAGTTATAAAATAACCCACTTATTCCACGTAACAGCCTACTAAACGTTCTCCAACCTGCTTCCAACACACTTGCATCCCTCCTCAAATAAGATGACTAATATCATTCATGTTTCTCCAGATGTGGCTTCGCCAAAGCACTATATAACAAGCATAGTCTTCCTACTTTTGCTTACGATTCCCTGGCAACAAACACAATTTTGTTGGATTCCCAAATTATTCGCTATACTACAAAATAGCCTTTTATGAACAATGCATATACAACCCAGTCCCCCTAAAACCTCTTACCATTTAGGTAAGATACTTTATTTATCCAACATTATACTCTATTCGCCAAATCTTTGCTTACTCAAACGACTATATTTTTTGTAACATCTATGCCCTCCTCACTACTTCCTATCTTTGTATCACCAATATATTTAACAAATACATCTTAGGAACCCCACAAAAAGTGACACAGAAATCATGTTGGGGAAAAAAGCAGATAAACGAAATAAATTTTCTGCTTGTCCCCACAGAAGACAAAACAAATAACTTCCCAAAAATAGCGGATGTCGTAAGGCCACAGGTAAATGAACAGTTCAAAGAAATTAGCGTTAAACTAAGTAATGGAATGAAAGATGTTAAATCCACTGGTCTCACCAGAAACTTAACTCTTATATTCCACAGCAAAATAAAAACAAAAATCCCCTTGTCTTAAGGGCGGCAGTATCGCAACGGTAGATTTGCTGCCTTACAGCAACAGAAACCCAGGTTTGATCCTGATTACACATGCTGCCTGTCGAGTTTGTGCACTCTCCCAGTGACGTTGCGGGTTTCCTCTGGGTGCTGTTTCCTGCCACATTCGAAAGACGTGCAGGTTTGTAGGTTAATTAGCTTCTGTAAATTATCTCTAGTGTGTGTGTCTAGTGTTCAGAATTAGTGTACGGGGATCACTGGTCGATGCAGTGAACTGAAGGTCCTATTCACCGCTCTCTCTCTATGCCTATACCTGCCTCAAAGCCTATAAGATTCTGAAGATATGGCAGTAAATGACAACAGTTCAGAACAGACTCATTGGCACCCATTTAAACAGAAGCAACTCCATAATTTCTTACTGAGATCCCAGTACTTGTACCAGAGTAGAAGCAGATGGAAAGCAAGAGCCAGGACTTCTCAGATCATGCACCAGGATTCAATGGGGAATACAAATTTGCAGTTATAGGATAAAAGGTGAATTTGTTCTTTGGAAAGTTATTTTGTTTTTGTTTAAGATGTTATTCAGTTGTTTTTAGTGCACTGTGGGTATTCTGATTAGTTATTAAGACTATTGGAATACTATATGTTAGCACAAAAAAGTTTGAAGTAATTTTCAAATACTAAAAACGTAATTAGTTGAAGTTTAAATAAAAAATAATTGAAGTTAGTTTTAGTTTTCCATGAAAGTTCAGACCTGGCTTTGAAGATGGAGAGAAGCCAGGTGGGGCCTCTAAAGCAGGGGTACCATCTGGCAAAAGGCCCTTAGCTTTTGCTTTTGCTTCTTGAAGAGCCACTTTCCGCTTTTCAACTTCACTGTCAAGGAAGTCCAAGTTTGCCTACAAGTAAAATAAACATCCAAATTTAGCAACAAGTTTCATTGGATTTAATTTCAATGATAGACAAACTAGTTTGAGCAATCCAACCATTTTACACCCAAACGTTCCATACCTTTTTCCTGGTGTAGAGCTTTAAGATTTTAACACAGATCTCCCTCATTTCTTCTTCACTGGTCCCAAATAATAAAAACCAATGGGGACGATTTGGAAGTGGGATCTGAAAAAGAGTTGAACTAAATTACATAGCTATCACATTAACTTAGCAGAATTTACTATTCTTAGTGCAACTGAAAATATTAATTATAACTAAATAGCACATCTTCATATTTCCAGACTCAGCAGTCAGATTTTGTGTATGAAATGCTGCTTCATTTTGCATTAACATTGGCAAAACCAATTCTAGGTTTTCCACGATTAAATCCACAATGACTCATAACTAAACAATGTGATCACATATTTTAAAAATGCCTTTAAACCAGTATCAATTCCTCTGAAGGCATGTAGCACCAGCCAGAGAATCAGTGAACCATAGAAACAGGAAGGACCCTGCAGCATGATGAGTCCTTGTCTTTTCCAGATTATACTATTGTTTCAAGGCTGCAGTGAAGTGAAAGGGTCTTTTTTTAAAAATGGAGTCACGGTTTCTAACCAGCAACTGGATGGCAATTTTTCCATCAGCCTGACTCACAAATAATGTCTAAAAATCTGGACTATCAGCAGATGCTGCATCTGCAAAAACATATGCGAGAATGGTCTACGTTTGCAAGAAAAAGCAAATGTTCACCAACCTCTAGTGCCCTAGCAGACAAGTAGATACAGGCACAGGCAATGGTCTCTGGATGGTACCGGACAAACACATCTGTCCGCAGACTGTCATTCATATAATTCCTGAAATAGATAATAAAAACGTTGCGGCAACCCACCCAATATACTACTAGTTTCTCAGAATAATTGGTTTAAATCGAAAATTAAAGAGCCAAACAGGGTTCAAAATGCTCAATTTTCTGCTACTGTTTTAACTCAACCAACAACGTTGATAAACAAAAAAATCTGGGGATGACCAATGCTTTTCAAAGATGCAGATTGACTCAACTATAATATTTGCTCATTCGGACAAAACACCCGTACAGTATCTGTATCCTCTAGGAGTTTCATGGTGTAAGCAAATAATATCTGTGTACTTGGCAGATTCTTAAAATACAAATTAAACTACTTTGGGACGTACGGATCCAATTCTTTCATCTTTACAGTTCCCAAACAACACACCAGTTAATCTTTAGATTAAGCAGATATGAAATAGATTTATCAATATTATACAACAAACTGGACATTTACTGAGCTATTTTAAATAATTCTGAAAAATATCATACCAATATCATACTGAAAAATCTGTTCAAAAATTCTCCAAATAATTTCCACAGGTGTTCAAACTGATTTGCTGAATTGCCTATAACATTGTAAATCAAATGCCAGGTTTCCAATACCATTAGTCACTGGAGACCAGGTTGCTGCTTACAATGCATTATTTGTAAATGATTATATTTTTTATTAAAATCCCAGAATTAAAAAGTAATCAGAAGTTTATTTTTCTGTAATCAGATTGAATAAGTAATCTAAAAATTATTATCACATATTACATAAAGCATTTTGAGCCCTGTATGGTAATGAACACAAAATAAAAGTAAACTGCAGAGAACCCATTTTAACCTCTGAGCTGACACTGGCCTGCTCTCATGTGATAAACCAATACAACTCAAGACATGCAATGTAAAATTAAGACATACTTAAAATAACCACATTTAATGAAAATCTTGAAATAGCGATCCATGCTAGAATATCTGAACTTGTCTCCTTGATCACAATGCATGTAATCTACAAAATAAATAATTTCCATGCACTGGCATTGTTCTAGTCACAATATTCCAGTCATCTTCTCACATCTGCACAGAATAAAGATTGACATGACCAATTCTTTTGTATACTTGGTAGTAGTCCTTATCCCATTTTACGGGCCACATAATCAGATTATCACGGATGCGCTCGTTAGTAATTGTCACATTTGATCCAAATACGCGTGACAGCACGTTCAATTCTCCCCAGGCTTCTTCAGGAATAATGGCAGAGAATCATTCTTCTTGATAGTCCCAGTAATCAAGATTCAGCCAAATCAGAAATCGAGAAGCTGCAAGATATCACAGTTGCTGCACAACAGTCAGAAGAGTTTCAACAGTCTCATCAACAGTCTTTGATTAGGTTTTCTTCTGTTACAGCAATTAATAAGTTACACTTTCTTCTAATCAAATGACATGTACACATTAAAATTACAGATACAAAATTATTATTTTAAAAATTAATAGTTTACTATTTATAAAACAATATGTATTTAAAAATTCCATTAATTAAAGAAATATTTGTTTAACACAAGAAGCAGTTGGCCAGTTACTATATACCACCTCTCACTAGACAGTCAGCCTTCTTGGAGGAGAACCTGCAATGGATTGGTTCAAAGTGGCAGCCAGTTAGGGCCATCCTGGCATCAAAGTGCTTGGAGGGCAGTTCAGAAGTCTTAGTCACTTACCATCAGGGTCTACCCTTTGATCGAAAGAGTAGAAAAAAAGAGAAGTTAAAATGGGTTCTCGATTAAGCAAATGCTACACCAGCCAAAAAAGACGAGTAAGCAGAAATATGAAACATTATCCAATTTTGATTTTTACATAAATTAGGCACTATATTTGACAACAGTTCAACAAATCACATAATTCCACATATAAACGTGAACAAAGCACAGTATTCCTCTAATTTTTGGAATTAATGCCAATGAATAGATGTCATTACAGGGTGTAATAGCATAATATTCCTGGGCAGAAATAAGGCTTAATTTGTTTGCCATGTTTCCCACATGGTAACTTTCTGACCTTGGCCTCATGTCATAAGGCTGACAGAAAGATAAAAGTGCCTCTCCACCCAAGAGATTTTCATTTAATATACATTCATAAATTTGAAGCAGCCACCCCAAGTACTCTCTTGCATCCTGTTAAAGGTTGCAACCTCCCATAAGCTTCATAGGTTTTCCAAACTTGGGGACTGCACAAATAAAAAAATAAATGATATGTTTTACCATAATGGAGAATGTGGGCAGGAAGGTGTTAGGCAGCAAAATCAAATGTCTGAAGTGGGGTTTGGAAACCTCTGAACTAGGAAATGGTGCACGGTGAAGTGCTGGGAGGGAGAAGAGAGAAACATGGATACATATTTCTGCCACTGTCTTTGCTGGTTATCTTATAAAAACAGAAGATAAACTTACCATGCAGTCTGGACCAGAGGCCGGTTACGTTCACATTCTAACACCTGAAGGTACATTACGATAATCTGGAAGATACAGGTTACAGAGTTACAACTGAACCTCAGTCAGTCATTAACAGTGTGGTTTTAAACAGCCCAATACATCTTTCGTATGAGCCGTATAGATTTTTCAGGTAAATAACACATCAAAAATAAACTGCACTTTTTGTTAGCACACAGTAGCTCTGGTCCACTACAATGGAGCATAACTCTGGCAGCAAAACACTGAATTCTCAATCTTAACGAGTTCCAGCCATAGTCTTGAATATTTACCTCAGCTTTCCTCATTTGAATTGCAAGAGGAAAAATAGTGACCAAAAGTTGTCCTGGGGAAATAAAGTTCATTTAATCAATTACTAAACAACCGTGGGATTTTTATGTTGATGTCAGTAGAGTTAAATTCAAGTTGAGTCAAGTCCGTCTTCCTCACATGTATTTGCTTGTACTTCAGTAATTTCCCTCAGAACTGCTGGGAAGTAAAGCAATTTTCACATTGCAGAAAGGTTAATAAAATGAGTAGACAGTGAACTTTGAGATTTTCAGTCTCTTGTATTCAGTCATCCAGTCAGTCTTCGTCATCTGTTGTGTTCTATTTAGTAAAATCTTTTGGAATGCAAGTTTGCTAGCCTGGATAAATAATACCTCATGGACAGATAACAGTAGACGTGTTTTCTCCCTCCATGCATTGATGAGACAGGCGTACCGTAAAAATAATTCTGACTGGTTGCATCATTGCCAGGTACAACAAGTTCATCACACAGAAAAACAATATGCCTCAGAGTGCTAGTCTCCATCTGGTCCGCCATTAAAAACATCGACATGGAGACAATGGCTCATGAAGGCATTATCTCTCATCACCATCCAGCCATTCTCACTGCTCAGTCAGGGCAAGAGACACAGAAACCTAAAGTGCTACACCACCAGATTCAGGAACAGGTATTTTCCTACAACCATCAGGTTCTTGAACCAACTTGCACAATCCTAATCCACCTCAGCAATTGAACACCCTGAATCGCCTGTTGCTCTAACGTGGACTTGTCTTCTAATTATGTTTTGTGCCAGTGTTTGTTCTTTTCACTATCTTTGTAGAATTTAAGTGCAATTTATGTGTGTGCTGTCTATGTCTTTGATACTCTTGCAAGCAAAATCTTCACGGTGCTTGTACCTCACCACATCTGCGCCTATCACGATAAACCACTTGTGGTACAGTATTTAAATGCTCACATCAAAATCTGTACCTTTTCATAAATATTGATTAATAAGCATGCCACAGCATTTCTGCAGTGGAGCACCACTTATCTAGCAAGTAGATAGTAATGGATGGCAATGGAGAGCCACAAGATTATATTCTGATCCAGATGGCACATCCATTGACATTCCAATGTTAGTAATTGCTTTTCATTTCAGATGTTGCATTTAATTGTTTTGACATGCAGCAAAACTAAAAATAAAAAAAATAAAAAATCAAACAGAAACATATAGATTTCCATATGCATATTACTTGGAGCATCTGGTAACCAATACATTGGCATTTCCGCATCTAATACGGATGTATTTGGCTTTGTAGAATGTGTTTCTGGAATGGAACAAGACTTGCACGGAAAGATGTAACAAAACTGCTAGCCCAAAATTAAACAAGTTAACCAAGTCTTAAAATCTGCGCTGCAACATTTATAAAAGCATGTCCAAATTTTGTGATTTTTAGTCATTTTCAATATCATTGCCCAAATCTGGCCATAGATTTAGAATACATATTTCAACCCACCCCCTAAAATCTTTGCAGCGATTACCATTATTTGACCCAGCAAAAGGAGGTAATGAATTCCAATTAAAACCAAGGGCCATTTAATTCAAAATCTATATTATATTCAACAAGAGCCACAATCTCAATGCCATCCAGGGCAGAGATAAATTTCTTTACCAACACGGTAATAAATCTTCCTGGAATTCTCTTCAAGGTGGCTTAATTGTAGAAACTAATGGAATAATAGGATATGTTGATGCAGGAAAGCACCGAGATGAAAGATCAACTTCAACTATATTAAGTGGCAGAGGGATACAAGGACCGATTTCCACATCTATTTCTTATATTCCCTTTTCCACAGCTGCCTGATCTGTTGAATGTTGTGCATTACATTTTTCATTTCAGATTTCTATGATTAGCATTTTATTTTTTTAATTCAAGACTTTAATTACATTCAACATCCAGACATGTTTAAGAACATTTGAAACTCGCAAGAGTCCATTTTATCAGAAGATGTAACCCGATGGTCAAAAGGCAAACTAGAACTACCAAGACTATCAATCTTCAGTGCCTCATTATTACCAAAGATCCTATAGCAAGCAAGATAGATTACTCGACCAAAAAGACGTAGTACGGTCACGGGCAGATTCATGGGTAATTTTCGCCCCCCATTCCGTAACTGGCTTCCAAAGATCCCATAGGATACTAAGTCGGAGACGGAAGCCGGTTACGGAAACATCCTCGTAAAAATAAAAGTGTTTGGGTAAAAACTTCTCCTCATTTTCAGAATTTTTATTTATTAACACAAAACTGTTCCCCCGCAACGTTGATTACACTGCGAGTTGGGTCGGGTTACTGAAATGGATGAAAAAAAGGCCCACGTTCCGTTCTGTACTACACGTCAGCCCATTGCATTTAGCAGGAGTGATCTATCTTGATTCGCTATAGGATCTTTGATTATTACCACGGTAATATATTGTGTTTAAACAAATTTGCTGTTTTCCCTTTGAAGGGATACAGCCAGAGAAAATAAACAAGAGAATTTCAAACATCCTAATAGAAAGTGCAAATGGCATAGAAAATATTACAGTAAAATTTGGGCTTGATTATCCACTGGGCTTCAACTATTTACGAAAATCTACATGCTCAAGAGAGGCCAAAAAGTTGAAAATAAATTATGTCCATCTCTTTGATGGCTTGATGTTGATTAAGGAAGAACAAGTAACAGATCAACTTTTATATCCAAATTAATGCTGGAGTAAACAGAATTTGTTAACCATTTCAATCATCTCAAATAGCAGATTAACTCAACAGACCTTATGTGGATGCTTGACATGAACACAGAATCCCAGCTCCTTTAGCACTCGTCTTTCTGCCTTGATAACTTGGTTCTTTAGGTTGACATAACTCTGATCCAAAAGTAGTGGCACAGGAGGTCTTTAACAAAGCAGAAAAACATCAGCATGAATAAATACTGGTCCTGTGCTCAAACTGTAAACATTAGCTATAATTATCCTTGCATGACCATATTAATAAGCAAGACTTTTAATTTTGGGACACATTCAACTAGTGGACCTTAAATCTTAATACATTTTTGAGCCCCTATAATACTTGCATCAGTTTCTTCAAGAAGTACTTTAAGAAATTACTTCAGTCATATTAATTTCATTGACATGCCTATCATGTCAAAAGATGCCAGTTCAGTCCAGAAAATTGGTTTACTATTAAAGTTATCAGGCATTCTAACAAGTGTAACTTAAATCTATCCATAAATGATGCATATGCAATTAGATACAACAACGAAGTTGGAATTTGCCCTTCATTTCAGCTCTATCCTGCCATTTGATTTTGACGTATCTCTTACTTTAGCACCACTTTCCTGCATTGAACCTCCACCTTGATTTCCTTAATATCTAGAAATATATCAATCCATCTTGAACATACCTCAATGACTGATTCTCTACAACCTTTTTGGATAGAAAATTCTAGTAATTCATTAATTTCCAGCTAAGAGGTTTCTTGACATCAATATCCTCTTATTTACATAGTAGAACCTCAAGAGATACACCAGCCAAGAGAAACATTAATTCCATATCTAACCAGTCTAGTCCTGAAGGAACGTTTATGTTTCAGTTAAATAAACCCTCATTCTTGTATCCGCTTGATGTTAGAAGCCCAGTCTGTTTAGTGTTGTCGCTTAGGACAATTCCTCCATCTAATCCTGAGCATTGTAAGAAAATAACTATGGTTATTTACCTGCTGGAAAAAATGGCTTCAATAACCAAAGTATTAATCACCCATTTCAAAAATGTTAAAACAGATTAGGGCATTCATGCAATTTCAATAACAAATTTATCACTGAAACCAGTTTTACCTTAGCAGAGCTGCATATTTCATGACGAGGCAGTGATTCATTTCCTCCAATTTTAATTAGTGCCCAAACTTTTTCAATTAGAAGGTTGAAGTTAGCAGCTTCTTCTGCAACAACTCACCTTTTGTATTAAATAGTTTTTATTCTTGCAAATCTATAAATGTGCATAACTTACTTCTTCTCCCTGAGTTTTCTTAAATGGTGAAATACATTGATAACATCTCGAATGCGCCTGGGATCTTCCTCGATTTTGGAGGCCAAATGAACACAAGCCATCGATAATATCTATGGTGGAAGATAAAGCATTAACTTTCAAGTTATATATTTAATTACACGTGACTAATTTCTAATTCTTTCCCAGGCTATGTATCTGGACGTTTGGCTTTTCCACCTCCCAATTCATCAAAAAAAGGTTATGCCTTGGTTTTTTAACTGAAGCACATTTTAAAGAAAGCCTTTGATCAATGGTTAAACGGCTGCAAACATCGATTAGATGGATTTCAAACAGAAACCAGGGGCCACGCTAATAGGTTATTTATATATACATAAATAGCCACATCTGTTACACGGGCAATTAATTATCACATTTCAACAGTGATAAACGGTTAACAGAATCTGTTTTTGTGTAGTTAATGTCCTATATTAAAATCAACGGTCATACGTGCTCCTCAAAGAGCGATAGGATGTTTAACTTTCACCTTGGCTAGCCAATGATACTTCAGGATTTGCCAACACAGGATTTCCTGACGCTTCTAGATTTGCACTGCAAATATAGTGTGAAATTCAGACTTCCAGAGAAGTTTTTTTACATGAGTTTTTTACATTCTCAAATAAAAAATACACGCTTTAATCATAGAAAATCTGAAGAGATTGCAGTGATAACTGCAAGTTGTTTTGATATATCTGGTGGGACGCCATTGGAATTTACATTATAATGCAGATTTAAACCTGAACCATACTTCAAACCTGATTACACTCATGGAAAAGCAATCGACCTTAAGTGGACTACAGGATTTCAGAAATCATGCAAACTTCCCATACAAGACAAATATGCTTATAATTACTTTGTAATTATTCTAATAATTAACACAATTCCAAAAAAGAAAGTGGACATGGCCTGATGACAGATTACACTCAAATTCATGTCAATCTTAAATAGTCTATTCCACTTCTCTGTCACAAGAAAGGCAGAAAGGTTTATCTGATAATTAGCTGTTGAGAAAGTACAACATTGGCTGTCAGATGAGGTACATCTTCATATTTCTCCAGGCAACATTTAAAATTTACATGGACACATTGCGGAAGTATCTTTGCATTTATGATTGAATATCTTTCTGTAACCCGATTACATAAAATTGTTTAATTCTTACCTCCATGGGATGTTTCACAAAGGATTTTGAATAGAAGAACCGCTGAAATAAAACTTGTCCAGTTGCCATTGCCACCTAAATCAAAGAAATTGTAATTATCTAACAAATCCAGCGTGCCTTCTACTTTAATAAAACTTGTGATGATACATTACATTTATGGGTACATTTACAGCTTGTTATTTTAGATTTTAGAATAATTTATTCAAGTCGATGGAAATCCCTGATAAATGAACACTTAAAATTTACCCCAATTCCAATGTGCAAGTTTCGTTCCTCCCAAGAAATGTCTAAATCCTCGTAAATGAAAACCCACCCACAAAGCATTGCAATATTGAATTTCATCCATTCCAATAATTGAAAGCCAATGGGTTATCTTGGAACTCTCAGTAAGTTCATAATATCCTCCAGGAAATCAAAATTGCCTTCACTATCGGCCATAGCCTCCATTAGACCCACACAATAAGAAAGTCTCTTAATATTTTCTACACATAACAAGACATATCTGTGGAATTAACGTATGACAAAGACACAGTGATAGGTGAAGGTTGTGGGACGTTTTGAAATTCGGATCCTATGACTAGGAGTATGCCATGGGAAAAAATAGTACTGGGATCCTTTTGTACATGTTAACAATTGGAATGTTGATGAAAAAAGTATGATTTTTTAATTTGCTGATAATAAAAATTAGCGATATTTTCAAATGTGAGTGTCATTTTCACTTAAAAAAAAATTGATAAGATAGGCACAACAATCTGGTGAACGGTTCTGGATCACAGATGCTGCATGACCTGCTGGCTGTTTTATTTCAGATTTACACTATCCAGTTTTGTTCTTGAATTTAATTTAGAGAAGACTCCTCCACTTCTTTGTTCTTAAAAAGGCAGAGGTAATACAGTAGATATTGGATAAAGGACGAATGGTAACGACAAATAAAGTGGAACATGGAGTTGACGTTACTCTTATGCATATTTTATGAAATATTGATTCAACGAGCGGAGACTCGTCAAAACCTCAACTATGACCCAAGTTATTTTTGGTGGAAACGAGTGAAAATAATTTCCCATCCACATAAGCACATTAAAAAATTCTAAACAATCAAATGAACTCTAGACACAAATTAAAAACCTCATTAGATATAAATATTGATATGGATTTGGTATTTTGTCCAGGCAGTGAAGATCTACGTCAAGTAGCGGCCTTGACACGATTTCCTGTTCCCCGCCCTTCCGCCGCTAACCCATCTTTCCCACATTGCAAGTGAGGGCCGCTTGTGGACAATAGAAAATGTCGCCAATGTTCAACAACGTGTGACCCTTCAATCTGCCAGCGCAACCCCGGCCGATTTCGTAATTCCAGTTTCTTCGCAATGTCGCACCGATTCCGAGCCCTCCTTGACACAGGCGCTAAATGGAACAAACCTACCCCTCACTAGCGCTGACCGAGACATATTTATATCCTAACACAACCACTTTTGGTGAAACGCCTGCGGACAGGCACGGCCCGCGTTTGGAGGCGCCGCTCTGCTGCTGCGGCCTACCTGAGGTAGTTTCAGCAAAATGCCGGCGGCTTGGATTAACTCGCATCCCACGATTCGCAGGTCGGTTTCCACCTCCCGATCCAACCCATCCGTGATTGAGGCAGTTAGGGAAAGTTTTTCATCGGAAATCAGGCAGTTTTCCAGGGTGAGAGCAATACTAGAGTATAACTTGTCGCCGATCAAAATCCCACTGGCCGCCATCTTCTGTCTCCTCGAGCCGCGCGCCTTCCGTCAGTCTGCCGGTGCCGGAGGTCCCGCCCACACCCCCTGCGATTGGTTCACCCCTGCACTTCCGCCGTGTCCGCGAGTGGGGACTGGCTGCGTGATGGCCGGGAAGCTGTCAATCACAATCACCCCTTCTTCACCCTTGTGATGTCGACGCCACTTTGGGCGGGCGGGAGGAGCGCAAAGTGTTAAATTCGTTTAATGCGTACATTACAGGAAACGGAAAAGTTGGAAAAGGCCTGACGCGAACGATGCCTTTCAGGTAAAGGCGATGAATTAGTCAGAGGACTTGCTCCACCGGGCATCGTTATGTAAGAATGAGGAGCCGCCACCGCCGCCATTATTCACCAAGAAGGTGATTTACTTCAGTACAGTCTCCCCTCGCTTTCCATACATCTCATCAAGCTCTTGAAACGTAGTAATCTATTGATCTAAGCTTTGAATGGCAATCGGTGACTTCGCTTCCACAACAACTTTCCACATGCAGTATAACGATTCGCCACCCTCGGAAGAAATTTCTCCTCACGTCAGATCAAAGGAATACTCTTTATTTTTGTTGCTGTCATCCTGCTTCTAGATTGTTCAGCCAGGGGAAACATTCTCCCTGTTGGGAGTTTACATGAACCTCCTCCAATCTCGCCCATTGCTCTTAAATGTGGCTCCCTCAAACGGGAGATTTTTGATGAGGATTTTCGCAGAATTTGACGTCCCGAGTTATAGGAAGAGATTGGGCGAGCTGGGACTACATTCCTTGGAGCGTGGGACAATGAAGGATGATCTTATAGAGGGGTGTTAGATCATGAGGGGAATAGATAGGGTGAATGTACAGAGTAGGGGAATCAAGAACCAGGGAACATTCGTTTAAGGAGAGAGGGGAAAATATAATAGGAATCCGAGGGGCAAAGAGGGAGGACAATGAGTAGGTGAGACAAGTACTATAACACCATTTCAAAGACATTTGGACAGGAGTGGTTTAGAAGGATATGGACCAAAACACAGGCAGATGGGATAAGTGTAGATGGAACATCTTGGTCTGTGTGAGCAAGTTGGCTAATGGGCCTGTTTCCATGCTAAATGATTATGACTCCAGGTGCAGACTGGACAACTGCTTCCACAAAAGGTCAGTTCCTCTTCCTGTACCGACCTGTCTGACCTTGACATTCTCTACTGCCAGAGTTAAGGCATAAGCAAGCTGGTAGAACACCATCTCGTATTACATTTGGGTAGCCTGCATTGAATTTCACCACTTCAATGTTGCTGTACCCAACAATTTCAATTAAACAGTCCATGTCCTTTTCATCTACCCCTCCTTCTCATCAACCCAGCCACCCCCACACATTTTCTTTCCACCTCTGTGTACACCTTTCTTACTACACTCCTGTCGCTTCGTTCCATCCCCGTCCTCTAATCAAGAGCGCTTAATTGTCATGTATCAACAACAGAACAATGAAATTATTACTTGTAGCACCATATTTGGTCTGTAAAACATGTAGATAATATATAATAAACACAATTTTAATAAATATATATTTTACATTTAATAAGTACCTCATGTCGAGGTACAGGTACAATTAAAATCTTGCATGTAGCAGCAACAGAGTCTCAGATATACGCAAAAAGATAAATTGCACATAAATTACACATACAAGACAGTGGGGAAAAATGACTTAAATAAATAAGACATTAATGCAAAACAGAATTGAAAGGCAAGTCCATCATAATATATAGGAAAGATGCTGGTTTAAATCGAAGGTAGACACAAAATGCTGGAGTAACTCAGCGGGACAGGCAGCATCTCTGGAGAGAAGGAATGGGTGATGTTTCAGGGTCGAGACCCTTCTTCAGACTGATTCACCATTTTGTGTCTTCCATTATAATGTAAAAGGTTCTCTAGTGTTCTTCTGCCAAAGTAGGACTAGGGTTGTGTAGGACGGTTCACAAACCTGATGGTTGTAGGAAAGCAGTTGCGCCTACTTGTGTGGGACTAAAGACGTCTACCCACAACCTGACAGTAGTAGCAAGAAGCAGGTATGGCCTGGATAGTGGGCATCCTTGACGACAGTGTCATTGGCAGTAGTGGCGCACTTTGGAACCAATAACCGTAATTCATGGAGAACGATAGGATTGGTCCAGATGTTAAAGTCTTAAATTGGGCAAGATCGATTTTGAAAACATTAGGCAGGCACTTGCAGAGGTTCAGTGCGAGAGTCTATTTGCAAGTAAAAGGGACATCTGGCAAATTGGAGAATATCAAAAGTGAGATAGCAAGAGTATAGGTGCAGTCTATGAAGTACAAGACTGGTTTAAAGTTTAGAGAAACCTGGTTGATGAGAAATCTTGACGCTGGTCAGGAAAAAGAATGTGTATGTCAGGTATAGGCAAGTGAATCCGCGAATATGAAAAGTGTCAGAGTACAGTTAAGAAAGCGTCGGGAGGCAAAAGGTAGACATGACATGGAGCAGGCAGGCAAGGTGAAGAAAAATGTCCAAGAAATTCTACAAGTATATTAAAATAAAGGTGACGAGAGAAAGAATAGGTCCCCTTAAAGCTCAGCAGGGCCGTCTTTTTGTTGGACTACAAGATCTAGATCAGTTGAAAAGATGGCTAAGGAATGGCAAAGAGAATTTAACTCTGGCAGGTATGAAATGTTGAACTAGGGATGAACTTATATAGTAAATTAAGAGTGTTGAAGAGCAGAGATCTAAGAGTACAGGGGCATCATGGTTCCCTAAAAATCATGAGTCGGGTGGGCAGTGTGGTGAAGAAGACTTTTGGCATGCTTGCCTTCATTGGGAAGGATATTTAGTACAAATATTGGGACATCATGATGCAGCTGGTCAAGTCGTTGGTGAGACCACACTTTTTGCATTTTTGGACACCCAACTACAGGAAGGATGTCATTAGGTTGAAAAGGCAGAAGAAATTCATCAGGATTTTACCCAGGCTTGAGTTACAGCAGGAGTTTGGATAGGCTGGGACTTTATGGAAGACACCTTATATCTGGTTTATTGCTATGAGTACATATCAAGCAACATTCTTCTCCTGTTTGTTGTACAGTATCAGAAGAGGGGCCAGCATTTTATCGCCTCAAGTTTTCTTGGACATTTTCTGAGACTATCAAAGATGAAAATGTTCTGCCTAAGAACCCTAGCAATCTCCTACCTTGCTTACTGAAGCATTCAAAGATATGAAGATTTATCTACCTTAATATCAGCATTTCCCTCCCCTAACTCTCTATCTCCATATCTTCTTCCGGGTGAATAATGTTGAGACATATTCATTTAGGACCTCACTCATAACCTGTGACTCCACACATATATATTTCCCCATTAGTCCTTTTGGGAAGGTACACTTTCCCTAGCTATTCTCTCGCTGAAATCAAGGAATTGCTATCTTTTCAATGGTTGGGTGAAGTGTTTATTTAAGACCTTAACATCTGGACAACCAATTATCCTTCAGACACCTATCAGTTTTACATGGTCTGGGCTACAGGTGATTTCAAACTTGCACCATTATGGTTTGATTTCTTACTGATATATGAAATGGCTAAGCAGTTTAAAACTACAACATTCATGCTGTTACAGCATTGATCCATTTCTTCTGTGAAGTGAAGGTGAAGGAGTGGCACTGTTCACAAAATCATTTGATCTTTAACCCATTGGATAAATAATACACCATTGCCATTAGAGAGGTGGGGGAGAACAGTGAAAAAGAGATGAGGCAAGGTTGAGTTTGTTTTTGCAATCTTTCATCATTATTTCTGCATGTGCAGTGCAGGAGGTGCATGACTATAAATCAAAAATTACAATAAAAATGTAATAACATGCTGAACATTTTGCTTTTGCTTTTAATTTTACAGTTTCTTCAGGTTAGGATGGAATGCATAAGACACATGATGGACTAATCTGGTTTATTGTTATAAGCACATATTATCAGGCAATATTCCTCTCTTGCTTGTTGTACAGTGCAAGCAAGTTTTTATTACATCATGCTAAACATGATTTAATGTAACAAAGTACATTCTTGGGCCATGCCATTTTAAGATTTATATTTTAATCATGATATGGCAACTATATTATTCTGGTATTAAATTTTATTGAATTGGAGATATGCCTCCAATATAGGAAAATCACACGTAAAGCAGCACAGCACACGAGTTATTATGATCATTTATGATTTATTGACATGGAATTTGACACTCAAAAACTCGTGTTCGAGGAGCAGAATAAGACCATTCGGCTCATCTGCCATTCAATCATAGCTGATCTATCTTTCCCTCGCAATTCCATTCTCCTGCCTTCGCCCCAAAACTCCCGACACCTTTACTAATCAAAAATCTGTCGATCTCCGCCGTAAAAATATCCATTAACTTGGCCTCCACAGAGTCACCGTAAAACTCATGTCCGGCTCTCTCTGTGATTCTGTCTCTGTCTGTCTCTCTGTCTCTGTCTCTCTTTATCTCTCTCCATCTCTCCCTGTCTGCCTTTGTATCTTTCTCTCCTTTCTGAGTAAAATAGCTTTTGCTTTTGAGACTGGTCTGCCTTTACCATAAAGACTAAATAAATTAAATCCACCATATCGGTTGTCCAGTTTCAAGGCTGGATAAATATAACAACAAGACTTCTAGCTTTTCTCGAGCTCTGGGAAATCATCCCTATCCCTATCATTCTCAATCCTGTAAAACTTCCAATAATTGACTTATGGTCCACACTTCTGGTTGTTTTGAAACAAACTAGACATGGTGTCCTTGGTAATTAATGATTGATGTGAGAATATTTTGTTTGCAAAGAGAAATCTCTCCGATACTCCTATCCCAGTCTTACATTCCAAATAACTAAACTGACCTTGTTCTGAACATTGGCTCAGTCACATTTATGTATTTTCGAATCACCCATGTTTCATTAAAGACGAAGTTATGCTGCCAAACTGGGAATTTAAACTATTCTTACACTAAGAAAATGTAATTATATGTGTATAATTAGAAATGTAAGTAGAATGTGTAATTAAATGTTTCATTATGAAAAATCAAAAAGAAAGAAAAATAAATTTATAAAACATCGACATGATTATCTGCTTGATGCTTAGATAATCGAGATAATTATTTCTTCAAGTATGTGGTTTCATTAACGTGTTATGAATGCCTCTGCCTCGGAGGGCGGTGGAGGCAGGTTCTCTGGATGCTTTCAAGAGAGAGCTAGATAGGGCTCTTAAAAATAGCGGAGTCAGGGGATATGGGGAGAAGGCAGGAACGGGTTACTGATTGGGAATGATCAGCCATGATCACATTGAATGGCAATGCTGGCCCGAAGGGCCAAATGGCCTACTCCTGCACATATTGTCTATTGTTATTTTTAGTATGATGACTGAAAGAAAAATATTGACAAAAGCAAGTTTTAGAGTTTAGTAATATTGAAAAAAAAACTGCAAAAATGAAAGTCAAGTATATACTGGGAAGCAAATGAAAGGAGACGACTTATGCTTTTTTTTCATTTTTGAAATGTGTTGGTTGCATGCTTTGGCTTGTAGGCTGAACTACTGTAAAATACATCAGCGACTCAGTATATTACATTATGCACAGCTGGAAACTGAAGTGAAGTGAGTCTCATGGGCTAGAAAGGTAACTTATGGTTGTTTTGTTGTTAGCTCTATTGTCTCAGCTTTATTGGAAAGATTACAAATAATATCCTTAAACTGGATGAAGGGGATGGTCTGGTTTGAGGCAGACTTGGTCAATACATTGACGAGTGATCCAAGCTGTTTGGTCATCAGTACCAAGTTAGATTGTGAATTTGCCTGCATTTGTTTCAGAGTATTATCAGTCAGAGTGAGACCAATTTTTATGCCTTTGACTTCAGCCATCCCGGAAATTAAAGCTTCTTGAATGCCAGTCATTCCTGTCTGCAGTGCACTCTTAATCTCTTCCATGCCTGTTTTTATAGTGCCCTGCAAGCCAGCCATGCTAGATTGAATAGAATTTTGAATATCTGCCAGCCCAACCTGCATTACATTCTGCATGTTTCCCAAGTTGGTCTGCACACTATTTTGAAATTCTGTAAGAACTTTGTTTCCTGCCTCCTGAAGCTTTAAAGATTCTTTAGGAAATGTCTGATCAATTGATTGTATCAGTGTCATTAGTGTCTTTCTTATTGTTGCCGGCTCCTGCGCACGTACAACCTTGGACTTTCCTGCGGATGTTTCTGGAGCTAACTCCCATTTCAGGAGTTTGTCTGTTTCTGATTTAGGAATAGTTTTCCTTCTCAGGGTTTTGTTCACAGGTTGCAATGGATTCTGTATATCTATGGATTCTGGCTCCATAGGTTTAACATTGGCTTGAGTAAGTACAGACTGTGTTGTTGGTTTCGCTTCTTGTTGTTTGTGATCACCTACGTTTGGTTAAAGAAAACAGTGAAGTTAGTAATGTGCATTAAAATTATGATCGTGTTACCAATATGAGTGGTATGGTTAATACAATGTTGAATTGAGGTCCTACTGAGAGAATGTAAGCAAATACATTCTAATATTTTGGAGAATTACAAGGGAGATATCACAGGTTACCTGGACATTATATATTCCTCATGCAACTTCATATAATTATTAATTTAGCTTTTTCTATTTCAATTGCACTTCATTGAATGTAAAGCATTTTGCGATCAAAACCATTATATAAATGCATTTCTGTATTTATAGGTCAGAAATTACTGAAATATTGTGAAGACAATATTGTCATGCTGTTAATTTACTTTACAGAGCTAGCATGCTCGCTCTGACCGGAGAGTTATAATATAATCCGGGGCTGAAACCCTAGTGCTACGTTGGCCATCCATTAACTCAAGGGTAAGCTGGGTGGATGAGCAGTCCTCTTCCAGGTTTTTAGTTCATAATTAACAAGAGTAATGGCCGACACCGACCAATAAGTTCAGACTGTACACCCGTTAATTAAACCTATTGTACAACACCCGTTGTAAATGGTATCTAGCACATAGAGTTAAGAGTATTTAATTGTTATATAGTCAATTGTCATATTCACCTAGATTGGAATTAAAAAAGAATTAAATGTAAAGCATGTAGAATTGAGTCTAATGATAAAATAAAATTCTTACTTGTTGCAGCTTTACAGGCACATTAACACAAGAATACAACAAATAAATATATGATAACCAATAATACAATGTTATCATTCGGAGGAGTCTGAAGAAGGGTATCGAGCCGAAACATCGCCTATTCATGTTTTCCAGAGATGCAGCCTGACTCGCTGTGTTGGTCCAGCATGTTGTGTTCTACACAAGACACCACGATCTGCAGTTCCTTGTGCCTCCAAATTATCAGTATTACTAGATAATACTACGTATCATGTCTGGAAACCAACCTTTTTTTTAAATTGGCTGCGATGGTTAGCTTTCTCTTTACGATTTCCTTATCCTATTGTGCTATAGGTTATCTTAACATCAGTATTGCTACTTAATATTGTGACTGTCATTAAACTCGATTCTATGTGCACCTCAATGTGAATGGGTGTTAACCATTTTTCTCGAAGGACTGATGAAGGAAATGTAATCTCGCGTGATGCTTTTATGTTTCAAATGGAAAGTAATCCTATATGTGTCCCTGTAAATTTGAGTCACGCTGTTTGAGAGATGCAGGAAAACAAACATTGGTCTAGAAATTTATTTTCTTGGCTCCACATTTATAAATATCATGCAGTTGTATTTCCACATGCTAGTTGTGGAAACAGAGTAATTCTGGGTGACTTGTGTATTCACAAAATTTAATCAGGAAATTCTACAGGGTAAAATTATGCATATATGAAGTTATGTATTTTGCATGCACATCAAAAGCTCCCATACATCTGCACATCTCATTTGGAGCAGCTGCAGGTAAAATTTGGTTATTTCTCTGCCTTGTGAATATTGTGGGCAATCACAGGAAACCAGGTTTTCATAATGCTCCATTCTCAGCTATGCTTTTTAAAGAGATAGCAGCAATTTGCATTTACTTTGCATCTGTGGCACTGAAATGTGAATTTTGTTTAGTATAGCATAGACAATTTGTTTTTAATTGACCTGAATTCTGGGGTGGATTTGGATTTTCCCCTGCACATTTCTGCTAATTGGTACCAGAAGGGGTCCAGAATCTATTTGCACCAGTTCCACATGCATATCCAGTTACTATGTGACTTGCCTGAGAAATCCCCAATTTAGTAACATACCTTTATCAGTTTTATTGTTATTCAAAAAATGTGTGATATATCTAGTACACATGTGACATTTGTCCTTTGTTTTTGCCAAGCAGAAATATCCTTCTTTGCAGTCACACCCTGTGTCCTGAGTTTCACTGCACTCTCGTTGAGTTTCAAGTCCCAGCTCTGAAATTTAAAACACAATTAGGTTCAAATTAAATTTTCTGTCAGCCCATATCAAACATTGTATTGAAGACTGTACGTTGCAAAAAACATGAAACAACAAAAGTTTAGCTCTTAGCTCTTAGAATTTATGGCTAGAAAAACTTGAAGTGTTTTTTTTGCAGCAAAATTAGAGCAGCTGGAGGAACTCAGTGGGTCAGGTATCATCTGTGAAGGGAAATGGACAATTGGCATTTCGAGCCTACATCTAGACTGTCAGAGTAGAGGATAAGTAGTTTGTATAAGAGGTGAAGGGGAAGAAGGGGTGCTGGTAGGGGTGGGACAAGAACTAGCAAGTGATAGGTGGACACGGGTGAGAATCCGTCTGAAGAAGGGTTCCGATCCAAAACATCAGTTCCCTCCACAAATGCTGCCTGACCCGACAAGTTCCTCCACCATTTTGATTTTTGCTCAAGATTCTAACATTTGCAGTTTCTTGTGTCTGCAGAAGGGTAGATTAGCAGAAAACACATGGGGGAGGGAAGGATGCAGATAGCAAAAGGGGCTGGGAGATGATAGTCGGAGAACAAAAAACTGCATATTGTGGATTCTGATAGGACAGAAAGGTGGAACTGAATGAGTAGTGAAACATAGAAACATAAAAACAGAAAATAGGTGTAGGAGGAAGCCATTTGGCCCTTCAAGCCAGCACCGCCATTCATTGTGATCATGGCTGATCATCCACAATCAGTAACCCGTGCCTGCCTTCTCCCCATACCCCTTGATTCTGCTAGGCCCTAGAGCTCTATATCTAACTCTCTTTTAAATTCATCTAGCGAATTGGCCTCTACTGCCTTCTGTGGAAGAGAATTCCACAAATTCACAACTCTGGGTGAAAAATATATTTTTCATCTCATTTTTAAATGGCCTCCCCTATATTCTTAGACCGTGGCCCCTTGTTCTGAACTCCCCCAACATTGGGAACATTTTTCCTGCATCTTGCTTGTCCAGTCCTTTTATAATTTTATATGTTTCCATAAGATCCCCTCTCAGCCTTCTAAATTCCAGTGAATACAAGCCCAGTCTTTCCAATCTTTCCTCATATGACAGCCCCGCCATCCTGGGGATTAACCTTGTGAATTTACGCTGCACTGCACAAATTAGGACACCAAAACTGCACACAATGTGGTCTCGCCAGGGCCCTGTACAACTACGGAAGGACCGCTTTACTCCTATACTCAAATCTTGCCGTTATGAAGGCCAACATGCCATTAGCTTTCTTCACTGCCTGCTGTACCTGCATGTTTACTTTCAGTGACTGGTGTACAAGGACACCCAGGTCTCGTTGCACTTCCCTTTTTCCTAATCTGACACCATTGAGATAAAAAATCTGCCTCCTTGTTCTTGCCGCCAGTCGATAACCTCACATTTATCTACATTTTATTACATCTGCCATGCATCTGCCCACTCACTCAACCTGCATTCTCATAGCATCCTCCACACAGTTCACACTGCCACTCAGCTTTGTGTCATCTGCAAATTTGCTAGTGTTACTTTTAATCCCATCATCTAAATCATTAATATATATTGTAAAATGTTGCGGCCCCAGCACCGAACCTTGCGGCACTCCACTCGGCACTGCCTGCCATTCTGACAGGGACGCGTTTATTCCTACTCTTTGTTTCCTGTCTGCCAACCAATTATCTATCCAGGTCAATACCCTATGTCAATACACTACCCCCAATACCATGTGCTCTAATTTTGCCCACTAATCTCCTGCGTGCGACCTTATTAAAAGGCTTTCTGAAAGTCCAGATACACTACACTGGCTCTCCTTCATCCATTTTACTGTCACATCCTCAAAAAATTCCAGAAGATTAGTCAAACAGGATTTCCCCTTCATAAATCCATGCTGACTT
Organism: Okamejei kenojei; assembly: GCA_035221665.1. Taxonomy (NCBI): domain Eukaryota; kingdom Metazoa; phylum Chordata; class Chondrichthyes; order Rajiformes; family Rajidae; genus Okamejei; species Okamejei kenojei. The sequence continues at coordinate 14,550,135 of CM069162.1, forward strand.
GGACCAATCCTTTTACTACTATCCAAATACACCCTTATTACTCCTTTCATAATTGACTATAGCATCTTCCCCACCACCGATGTCAGGCTAACTGGTCTGTCATTTCCCGTTTTCTCTCTTGCTCCTTTCTTGAAAAGTGGGGTAACATTAGCTACCCTCCAATCCACAGGAACTATTCCTGAATCTATAAAACAATGGAAAATGATCACCAATGTGTACACAATTTCTAGAGCCACCTCCTTGAGTACCCTGGGATGCAGACCATCAGGCCCTGGGGATTTATCAGCCTTTAGTTCCATCAGTCTACCCAATACTATTTCTCACCTAATGCAAATTTCTTTCAGTTCCTCTGTCTCCCTAGATTCTCTGTCCACTAGTACATCTGGGAGATTGTTTGTGTCTTCCTTAGTGAAGACAGAAACAAAGTACCTATTCAACTCTTCTGCCATTTCCTTGTTCCCCATAATAATTTCACCTGTTTCTTCCTTCAAGGGACCCCCACATTTGCCTTTACTAACCTTTTTCTCTTAACATACCTAAAGAAGCTTTTACTATCCTTCTTTATATTCTTGGCCAGCTTACCCTCGTACTTCATCTTTTCACCCCGTATTGCCTTTTTGGTACCTTCTGTTGTCCTTTGAAAGTTTCCCAATCCTCTGGCTTTCCGCTACTCTTTGCTATGCTATACACCTTTTCGTATAATTTAATTCCCTTGTCAGCCACGATTGCCTCTTACTCTCCTTAGAATCTTTCTTCCCCTTTGGAATGAAATGATCCTGCATCTTCTGGATTATGCCCCGAAATTCCTGCCATTGCTGTTCCACCGTCATTCCTGCTGGGATCCTTTTCCAGTCGACCTTGACCAGCTCCTCCCTCATGCCTTCATAGTCCCCTTTGTTCAACTGCAACACTGACACTTCTGATTTAACCTCCCTCGCAAATTGCAAATTAAAACGTATCATATTATGGTCACTACCTCCTAGCGGTTCGTTTACCTTGAGTTCCCTTTTTACATCTGGTGGTGCCAAGAGACACTGGATGCTGGAATCTAGCAGTTTCATTCTGCTTTTTTATCACTCGCTCGCTCTTGACCCACTCCCACCCACATCCCTTTCTACTGGTCTACTCTCTATTTTTTCAATCTATAGGAAGGGTCCCAACCCAAAACATGGACTCCCCATGTCACCCGACAGATGCTAGAACTTGTTGCCGGAGGAAGTGATGGAATTAGAAACAATTACTAGTTTTGAGAGACATATAGATAGGCACTTGAATAGTCAAAGCATGGAAGTTTATGGTCCTAATGCAGACAAATGGTATTAATATAGATGGGCAAAAAGGTCAGCATGCATGCGATGGGCCAAATGGGCTGTTTCTGTGCTGTAGAACCCTATACACTAATTTTATACAATTGTAAACAACAAAATGTAACAGTAACTTGATTTCTGCATGTTGAACATGCCAAACTAAATCTTCTACATATTCTCTGCCATCCCATTGCAATCTATAAAACATCCAGTTATATGATCGTTAAATTTTCTAAAACATGCAAAGTAGTTGAGGAATAAACTTTAAAGACTGGATGAATAATCTATTTTATTGAAATGGATATTCCTTCAAACCGTTGGACAGAACCTTTGTGGGAATGTATTTGAATTAAAACATGATAAAAGAATTGTTATTGAATATTTACCTGCATCACAATATTTACACTTCATGCATTTTTCTAAACCATTTGAACGATCCATGTAAGTTCCATGAGTACAGGAAATGCACATCGTCCCTAATGTTGAAGTGCAGTGTTTTAAGACACGTGTACCTGTAATGAAAAGAAGAAGAAAAAAATGCTGGTTCATTACTTGAAAGTGTCAGTAAGTCAGCCAACATCTGTGGAGAAATGTACATTTGATGCCAATGCAAAAAATAAATCTATATTAACTCTAAATATGCTGCTTGACCATCCAAGCATTTATAGCATTTTCTATTTTTTCTTTAAACTTCCAGCAGTTCGTATTTTATAATAGCCCTACTTGGTCTGATTTAGTGGCAGTCTATAAACCAGGATTTTTCATCATTTTACATTATTGTTTTCAAAGCACGTATATTGAAATGCTAATCTGTGCAAAAACACTACTTTAGCTAAAGCTTAAAAGGGGAAATATGTAATTAAATTGTAATAGCAAAACTACAGCTTAACCACTTTTTAAACAGCTTATGAGTTAGAGAAGTTTGCGGTGTAACGTTCATTTATAAATGTTGTCACTTACCTGGCTGACACATGGAGCAACACAGGTCTTGAAAATTATATTCATCTGAGCCACAGCTTGTCACCAGTTGCAAGTTAAAAATCAATAATAGAATGCAACAAATCTAAATAGAAAGAAGAACAGTTTAACAAAAGCACCCTCACAGCCCTCTCACACGCATGTCCCTGAAGTGGAGGGATGATCATACAGAGGTGTATTAAATCATGGGCTGAATGGGTAGGGTGAATACACAGTCTTTTTTCCCAGGGTAGTGGAATCATGAACTAGAAGGCAAACGTTTAAGAAGGGAAACATTTAATAGGAAACTGAAGAGTAACCTTTTCATGCAGAGGGAATAAGCTGCCAGAGGAAGTAGTTGAGATTAGTACATTGACAACAATTAAAAGACATATGTACATTGTACGTTTATGCTTAGGTTAGTTACTGTTAGTATTTCTGGATCTTTTTCCTAGCTTGTCGGTGGGATTATATACGTAGATGGGTATGTCTACAATTGCGGAGGCTAGCGCAGATTCATAGATTGGAAGCTTTTTTCATTTGCCTCGAGGGATGGCGAGGACAACAGTTTTTACCACGTCTACATTCACAAGATAGTGCTATGATACTACTTGTAATTGATATTAGTAGTATTATTAATCACTAAGAATATAAATTTAATACCCCACCCCGACATATATAGCCCTTAAGGCAAAAACGGAGCTGGAATTATTAACATCTTTTTCTTTTTCTCACGGAAGTCCGTAGATTAGTAGCCACGCTAGTGTGGCTTACACTAACACTAACTACACTAATAGTAAGATTAAATGAGAACTTACCAGTTTGAAGTTTGATCTTTATTTTATGAGGAGTTACGATGAGGGATTACGTGAAGACCCCGCCTGCACGCATGCGCGACATTCTTCAAAGCAGTGGTGTGAAATCACAGATACCAGAGTGACTAATATAGTAAGATAAGAGAGAACCTCCATACCAGTTGATCTTTATAATAGAGGGTTTTGAGAGCGGAGGGCACGTAATCCCTCATCGTAACTCCTCATAAAATAAAGATCAAACTTCAAACTGGTAAGTTCTCATTTAATCTTACTATTTTACTTCGGAGTCACGTGAGTGACTACGTGAAGATTTCAAAGCTCTGTGATTTCATGCCCTGGAACGAGTCCATGCTTACACCATGCCATGCTAGGAAAAAAGAGGATGAACGTAATTCAGTCATGACACCGTGCTGAAAAACAAAGAAAGGTATTTATTCATACCTAAACAGTACGCCCCACATTGGGTAATTTATTTTACAGAACTCAAAATTTTCCCTGCAAACGTGTCAGGAACGGCTACGGGTTTATTATAAAAGTGTTGAAAAGTTTGTTCATTGCTCCAACCCGCTGTGGCAAGGATGTGGTCCAAAGGAACTTCCATCATCCTAGCCGCCGATGTAGATGCCGCCCTGGTGGAGTGAGATTTGAAAACATTAGCACAAACATTAACAACCCGCTGCATCTAATACCACCCTTAACCATCTGGATATGGTTTGCACTGTGACCTTATGGTGAGGGCGTTTATGGCTTATGAGTAAAGCTCTCTCCGTGCCTCTAAGAGTCTTGGTGACTTCTATATATTGTAAAATATGTGTCACAATGCAGAGCCAACTATCTGCAGGATAGGCCAGAAACTCTAATTTTTGGCCAGAGGAACCAGGTCGGTCATGTTTGAGTAACCCCTGTATTAGAAAAGTTATCTTGCCACGTGACATACATGGCGTCCATATTTAGCCTGTGTAAGGACTGGACCCGTTGTGCTGTTACAAGTGCCATTATCATTACCATCTTGTATGTTAGTTTGTCCAGAGTGAGCCCCGATATGGGTGTCCATCCTCCTAACATAGTTAATACTATGCCTATGTCCCATGTATGGGTGTATCTGGGCCTGGGGGGATTGGAGTTAAATATACCCCTCATAAGTTTAGATACTAGCGGGTGTGATCCTATAGCCAGGTGATCACTCCCTCTGCCCAGATAATTAGAAAGGGCACTTCTTGCACAATTAATGGCACTGTAACTCAATCCTTCATCGAAATGAAGGGTGGCCAGAAACTCCAGCACTTCAGTGATGGTGGCTGAGTCATATGTAGTGTTCGTCCTGGTGCAGAACTCTTCCCATTTCCTAACATATGTCAGGTACTGTTTCCTCGTGGACTCCCTGCACGATGCTGAGATGGCATTGATCGTCCCATCAGAGAGTCCGTATCCCAGGAATGGCCTGTTCAGAATCTGCAAATCAACAAGTTTGTGCGGTCATGGCACGGATGAGTTTCCCCTGTCACGGGGTGTACCAACAAACTCGGCCGTTTGTTGATCCGGATGCAGGGTTCTGAGGCCATCTTTTGTACTGCTGGGAACCATGGTTGGGTAGGCCAGTCGTGAACAACCAAAATACCCGTTGCGGAGTCTTGTTTAATTTTTTGTAAGACCCGACTGATGAGGCAGAAGGGGGGAAATACATAGCAAAACAAATCCCCCCAATACAGCGAGAAAGCGTCCATCGCTGCTGCCCCTGGGTCTGGTTCCCAAGCAACATATGTTGGAAGTTGGTGATTAAGTCTGGATGCAAAAAGGTCGATATCTGGTGTCCCATACCGTTCTATAATATCTGTAAACACTTTCCGATCCAACATCCATTCAATGTTGTCGTTGAATTTACGTGATCTGGTGTCTGCCACGGTATTTAGCTTACCTGGAAGGTAAGTGGCTGAAATCCAAATCTCTCTTTCCAGACACCAGTCCCAGATATTATTAGCCAATTCATCACATGATATCGACTTTATTCCTCCCATATGATTAATATAGGCCACCACTGTGGTATTATCAATTTGTAACCGTACATGCAACTGGCGCATATCTGAGCAGTAGGCCCTCAGTCCATAAAATGCTCCCAGCATTTCTAAATAATTAATCCCTACTGCTTTAAACAGGGTTAATTCTTGTGTACTCCATCTGCCACCACAACTTGTGATGGTATTAGTTTCTCCCCAACCTTTAGCACTGGCATCAGTTTGTAATGTAACCGAGGGGTTCATGATAGTGATGGGGTTAGAACAATGCTGAGCATTTTCTATCCACTATTTTAATTCTGATTTTGCTTTTCCTGGTAGTTTCATAGGCCTATCGAAATGGCCTGCATGATTTTTGAGAGATGAAATTTTTGCTCTTTGTAGATTTTGATAATGGAGAGGTCCAAATTGTGCTGCTGGGAACGCAGCCACTAATTTCCCAATCACTCTGGCTACTTGCCGAATAGATGGTTCCCTGATGCCAGTGAGGCTTTTGCATGCTACCACCAAGTCTGTTACTTTGTGTAATGGCAAGGTGATAGACATTCAAACAGAGTCAATAGTGAAGCCCAAATAATCCATTATAGTGGAGGGTTCCAATTTTGATTTATCTGGATGTATGATAAATCCCAGCTTTTGAAAAAGATGTTTTGTGGCTGATACTGCCAATGTAGCCATTTCCAAATTCTCACCTACAATGAGAATATCATCAAGGTAAGCCATGATGATATGGTTATGTTCCCTTAAGTATGCTAAAGCTGGTTTTAATAATTTAGTAAACAGCCGAGGTGCTGATGACAACCCATTGGGTAAGGCCTTATACTGCCATAGCTGTCCCATCCAGACAAATTTCAGGTATTTACGATGATCCTTGTGTATTGGTACTGAATAGTACGCATCTTTAAGATCGATGCAAGCCATGTAGTACCTATCAGAAATCAGCTGTGTGGCTGTGACAAACGTGTCCATTTTGAAATGGGTATACTGAATGGAATTATTTAGTTCGGTCAAATCTATAATGATGCGGCAACCGCCATCTTTTTTGTTTTTTGTAAATATATTTATAGATACAAACTTGAGATTCTCTGATTGTCTTCTCAATTACCCCTTTATTGTTTAATCTCAACAGTTCAGCAGGGCCTGTTGTTCTCTCTTTTTGTGAAAGTATGAACTTCCGGCTAGGCATATGCTGAACTGGGATGGGGAGTTCGTTCACAAATTCAAGTTTGTAACCCTGAATACTTCCGAGTATGTAAGTATCAGATGTAAAAGTGCTCCACACGTGATGAAACAAGTGCAACCGTCCACCAATTTTTGATGAACCTAAACATGCAATGTTTTTGAGGCAACCAGACCCACCTACCTCCATGGTTACCGCCGGTGTTGTGTGTGTTGTCTCTGCCCTTGTTTCTTCTGATGTTGTGTTGCTTCGTTTTGGGGGTGGCGTATTGTCCAAGAAGGCCGGGCTGGGCCATGGCCTAAAAAAGACCGCTGTGCAGGTGGACCGGCCCTCGAGCTTTCACCACCAGCCGTTCTTTCATTGTATCGATGTCTGGTGGTTGTGTAGGGGTGCTGCCGCTGTTGATAGTGAGATTTAGAGGTGTTTGGCACCTTGATCAGGCCTATGGCCTTGGCCTCTTCATCTAATTCTTTCACCTGCTTCGAAAGGTTGTCCCCAAACAGTAAATTTGGCGGCTGAGCACTACTGGTCCTGCATAATCCCGCAAATTTGGGATTAAGTGCTGGTTTAATGATGCTCTTCCTATAGTTGTTGATTTCAAACTGGGTATTACACAGTAATACTAGAGCATCTTGTAGCTCTTCTGGCAACTCCACCCCATCAGCTGTTCTGGTCACTGCTGTGATCCCTGCAGCCAGCAGTTTGAGGATCCTCTGTAGCTTCACCTCCTGGCTTCTTATAGATGGGCTCATGTTGCCCCAGATGGGGTTGTTGACTGCTGGAACATTAAGAGAATTGCAATTCTCTGGAGCAAGGTATTTCTCAGCCGTGGAGTTAATGGCTTGCTCCTGCAGCTGGTTTCTAGCCATGTAATTTATGCTGGCTGCCAGCTTTGGATGTATGGGCAGTCCTTTCTGTGTTGGCATAGCATGTTTGTTTGCCATGCCCAGTAGTTCTTCTGGCACCCCTGACACAGATGACTGTTCAGCCATTGCCCCTTCTTCAGGGTCAGCCCAGCTCTGACCCCTAATGCTCCCCTGCGAAGAGGGTGAGACATTTGGCAGTCCTTGCAAGGATGCTGCCGTGGGTCTGCGAGGAGACCCACTGTGACTCTGCCCCTGCATAAGCAGGTCACACTGGAGCAACTGCTCCACCATCCGCTCCAAGCAGTAAAGACGCCCACCGTCGCTATCCGCGAACGGGATGTCTTCATGTCCGGACCCAGCTGAGTCAACGGCCCTGTCCGACTTCCGGGTGGCTTTGCTGCCGGGCCGCGGCGTACCTTCGAACTGTAGCGGCGGGAAGTCGGGAGCTGCTGGTAGCACCTGCAGCTCTGGAGAAACGGCACGCTGCTGGCTGCTTTCCATAGCAGCTGTTTTTGCCGCTCCTCTCCTAGACTTGCGCGACTCCATGGTGTTTCCTGAAACACAAAACACGCGCAGTCGCCACGCTCACCAGAATGGTAAGACTTACCTCAAGTTTTTTAAACTTACACTGGAGGAGCGGCGCTCCTCCCGACTGTCGCTTCCGCAATGCGTTCGACAATATGTCGCGCATGCGTGCAGGCGGGGTCTTCACGTAGTCACTCACGTGACTCCGAAGTAAAATTATAGTTGTAGTCCCTTTTTTTTCCCATTACACTTTATTAACACCACTTACTTTACTTACATTTTTTATTATTTTTTTTATATTATGTATTTTATTTCATATTATATAATATATATATTTGAGTATGATTGATATTATATAGTTAGTGTATAAGACAATGTCACAGATATTAAATCTCATCGATCTGATGTCTGGGTATAGGATTGGGTTCGATGAGCTGAGACATCTACTCCATTATAAGCCACCTTAATAATAAAATGTATGATATAAACACTCGGATTGGGGGTGATGGAATCACCTTATGTAGTTGGAATGTTAAGGGAATTAACGAACCAATTAAAAGAGGTAAGGTTTTAGCTCAATTAAATAGATTGAAATCTGATGTTATTTTTCTCCAAGAGACACACCTTAAAAAAGACGCGCAGTATAGATTAACAGCAAAATGGATTTCCAAAGTATATCACTCTTCATTTACACATAAGTCTAGAGGGGTAGCAATCATTATTCGTAAAGGTATACCTTTTAAACAAAGCTCAATAATAGAAGATGTTGAGGGTAGATATATAATAATTACAGGTGAATTATATTCTAAAAAAGTAATCCTTATGAATATATATGGTCCTAATTTTGATAATCCATTATTCTTCAAGAAAATATTTAACAATATCCCTATATCCACCCAACATAATCTAATAATTGGAGGTGATTTTAATTGTACCTATAATAATTATTCAGATAGATCATCAACGAAAAGGAAAACCACCTCTAAGTCAAGTACATTTATAAATTATTTTATTAATACAGCAAACGTTAAGGATATCTGGAGAACTGATAACCCATCTGGTCGAGAATATTCATTCTTTTCACCTGTATTTGGAACCTATTCGAGGATAGACTATTTTTTAATAGATTCAAAACTAATCCCATTTACATATGACTCAAAATATCATAATATTATTATCTCGGATCACGCTCCATTAACATTTAAGATAAAATTAAAAGATATAATTATTAAAACCTCTAATTGGAGACTCAACCCCCAAATATTAAAGGATAGGGCTTGTTATGATTACTTGGTAAAACAGATTAAATTATTTTTTGAAACTAATGACAAACCTGGAATTTCACCATAATTGCTCTGGGATACATTTAAAGCATTTATGCGTGGTGCGATAATATCAGCACACGCATACTTTAATAAGGAAAATCGAAAGACTCAACAAAAGTTGGAAAATGAAATAAAACAATTAGATATTGAAAATGCAATATCCCCTTCTAAGGGATTAAGTAAGAAAATTGCATCATTAAAATACAAGCTAAATAAAATATACTCAAATCAGATTATTAAACTTTTTCAACAGACTAAACAAATACACTTTGAATTTGGAGATAAACCACAAAAATAACTGGCAAGACAGCTTAGAAAATTAGATGAGGAGAAAATGATACATAAAATTAGATCTGATCAAGGAGAAATATTGACTTTACCGAAAGATATCAATGATACATTTTTACAATATTATCAAAATCTTTACTTATCTAAACTAGCAGGACAATCAGATGGAATGAAAACATTCCTACAAGAATGTCATATTAATAGTTTAGATCAGGAATGTAGAGACTTGTTAAACGCTGATATATCAGTAAAAGATATTGAAGAATCGATTGGATCATTAAATAACGGAAAAGCTGCAGGCCCTGATGGCTTAGGTGTTGAATTTTATAAGACGTTTCATGATCTGATCTCTCTACGCTTACATACAATATATAAATATGCTTATGAACAAGGAAAGTTACCAGAATCATTAAATGTCTACAATTACACTTATCCCTAAAGCTGATAAAGATTTGGAAGACCCTGGATCATACAGAGCAATCGCTCTTTTAAATACTGATCAAAAAATACTAACTAAAATTTTATCTCGAAGGCTAAGTTTAGTGATTAATAAATTAATACATCATGACCAAACAGGTTTTATTCCAAAACACTATTCATCCTATAATCTGAGACGTCTATTCAATGTCATGTACTCAAAAAGAGTGAATGATATTGAACTAGCTGTCATATCCTTAGATGCTGACAAAGCATTTGACCAGGTTGAATGGCCATATTTATTTAAAATAATGCAGAAATTTCAACTGGGGGATAGATTCTCCAAATGGGTAAAAATCATCTACTCGAATCCAACTGCAAGAATATTAACAAATCAAATGCTATCAGCAAAATTTAAACTCTTTAGGGGTTGTAGACAAGGATGCCCGTTATCACCATTACTATTTGCTCTGGTAATAGAACCATTAGCCGAAATGATTAGATCAGAACCAGAAATATATGGATATAATACCAAAACTACAACGAATAAAATATCTCTATACGCAGATGACATCTTAATTTATATTACAAAACCGGAGATTAATATTCCCAATCTATTTAATGTTATAACTAAGTTTAGTACATTTTCTGGGTATAGAATTAATTGGAGTAAAAGTGAAATTATGCCTATAATAAAATTAAATATATTAGAACAATTCCCGCTTAAAATAGTCACGGACAAACTCAAATATCTAGGGATTAATGTATCTAAATCGTATAACTGTCTATTTAAATATAATTACCCTCAATTATTAAATAAACTAAAAAAATATATTTTATATTGGAAAACACTACCTATATCAATGATCGGTAGAATAAATGCTATAAAAATAATTTTTTTACCACAATTGTTATATTTATTTCAAGCAATCCCCTTATATCTCCCTAAAATGTTTTTTAAAAATATAGATACTTTGGTTAATAGTTTTATTTGGGACTATAAAAACCATCGAATAAGTAAAAAACATCTATGTAAATCTAAAATAAATGGTGGACTAGCACTACCAAATTTCCTATATTATTTCTGGGCAGTTCAGATTAAGAATATGAATTTTTGGTTGGTAAATTTAGATCATGAACCAAGCTGCCTAAAGATGGAAAAGGAAGACTGTTTGCCTTTTGATGTAGGTTCGATTCTTTTTGCACCAAGGGAAGTACAAAAAAAAAATGTATGGTAACAACCCTATAATTCATAGCAATAGACGTATTTGGAAACAAATAGTTAAGACCCTACATATGGATAATTTGTCACTTTGTTTGCCAATTATGAATAATCCTTTACTTAAGCCCTCTGTATTGGACAAGGGGTTTAAACACTGGAATGATTTAGGAATTAAAAGGATGGAACACCTTTATAAGGAAGGAAAATTTATTTCATTTCAAGAGTTACAGGATATCTATGGATTGCAGTCAAATAACATATTTAAGTATTTACAAATTAGAAATTATATTAAGTCAAATATGCAAGACTATAAAAATAGAAAACCAGGATTATTAGATGAATTGTTTAATAAACACCCAAATACAGAAAAATTAATAGCGTATATATATAATACTATTTTGGATAAGGAAATCCCAACTTCGGAAATATATCGACAAACATGGGAAATATATCGACAAAAATGGGAAAATGAAATGGGTTTATCTATAACGAAGGAAACTTGGGACGAAAGCCTACAATGTATACAACGTTGCTCATTAAATGCTAGACATATATTGATACAATTTAAGGTATTACACAGATTACATTATTCAAAAACGAAATTAAATAGAATTTATTCTAACATTTCTCCTATTTGTGATAAATGTCAGAACTTGGAAGCTAATTTAACGCATTGTTTTGTAACATGTATAAAACTTAATTATTATTGGATAGAAATCTTTAGAGTTATCTCTGAAGTTCTTAAAATTAAACTAGACCCAGATCCAATATTAATAATATTAGGAGTTCTGGATTCAAATCTAATATTAACAGTAAACCAAAGAAATTTCTTGGATTACTGTTTGATAATAGGGAAAAAATTAATATTGAAATTTTGGAAGGGAACATTATCCCCCAAAATTAAAATGTGGACAGTGGAAATGTTGGAGACGTTGCATTTGGAAAGAATCAGATTTGTCCTAATGGACAAATACAAACTCTTTGAACAGATATGGTCTCCATATCATATACAGAATATTTGAAGGGGTAGCTGTTCTTGGCATCACAACTCAATGGGTACCCGGCAGGATTAGATGAAAATAACTCTCTGTTTTTCTTTTTGATTTGTATACATGTCTCCATTAATATCGCTATTTGAAATTGTGTTTTTCACTATTAAGATGTATAGTATAATCTCTTTTTTTCTATATAATACTTTATTTTAATTAAATACATATAACAAGAATATATACATATATATATATATATATATATATATTTTCTCCTCTCTTTTCTCTTTCTCTTTCTTTATAATCAAAATTATTATTTAATCACCATTCTTATTGATTAAAATCTATTATTTTCTTTTTCTACTTTAAAAAAAATAGAAGTTTATAAGAACTATTCATAACATTCGTATACTTATTGAAATAAGTTGGTTGTGTATTTGAAAAGTTGTAATACCGTTGTTATGATGGATTCCTTTTAATAAAAATATTATTACACATTCACAAGACGCCACATGGAAGAAACAGTAAGAACGAAAAGTTATGAATTATTTGTTTGTTTTGTATTACTTCAATTAATCAAGAAGTAACGATTGGAAGATGTGTTTTTGCTATCGGCGAGTTTTCAGAATCAAGGATAACTGAAATGTTAAATGTCCGCCGAGCTTCACGGCCATGTACCTCTGGCTTATTAAAAGTTGTCTCCTTTCTTAAATGTTGTCTCCACTCCTTCTCCCCCTTCTTACCCTCCCCCCCTCTCTTTTAAAAGACTTATTGTACACTGTGCTTTAGCTGTCTTAATTATAGCGTCAACCTTCTGTTCATCACGGTGTATGTCTGTATCACCTTGGCTTTGCACAGTGTAAATTTCAGACAGCGCTCCGCCGCTTGGCCTGTCCCCCACCTTAGCGATGTGTTTGTTTGTGTGTGTGTGTATTCCACTCTGACAGTCGCCGTTCCAATTGCCGGTGTTTCAGGCGACTGACGGCAACTTGACAGTCACCGGCAGATGCCTGAAAAATCCCCTAAGTGGGACAGGCCCATAAGTGGAACAAAGTGCAACTCAGTCAGAACTGGGTGGTATGTGAACAAACCTCTTCAGATTCATATACTCACAAGGGTGAGGAATAGTCTGGGGAACAAAGTTTGTGACCCTAATGGGCCTGTCCCACAGGCGATTTTTTGGGCGACTACAGAAGATTGCCGTAAAATTTTCAACATGTTGAAAATTTTTCGGCGACAGTGGCGACAATTATTGCTGCCGTAGGTTGTCGTAGGTGAATTCCATTAAAACTAGTTCCTGGCAGTCGCTTAAAGCAGGGGTCGGCAACCTTGTTCTGCATAGGGGCCAGGACAAATGTCTGTGAGCGGATGGCGGGCCACATCTATCACGTATACACATGGATCCCGCCCCGGATGGGAGGCATCAAATCACGTGTTCATATAGACCCCTCCCCTTCGAGGACGCCACCCGGAGCACCGGCCCCTAGATACGGGCAAAGATGGTTATGGGCGTTCACGAACATGATGCACCAACGGACCATTGCCTTTGCTCTGTCCTGAAGGCGGTGGCTCAAATACTCATACTCACTCGTCCCCGGCCTATTGACAACCCCGATCCCGAAGGAACTGCAGATGCTGGAAAAATCAATGGTAGACAAAAAGGCTGGAGAAACTCAGCGGGTGAGGCAGCATCTATGGAGCGAAGGAATAGGCGACGTTTCGGATTGAGACCCTTCTTCAGACTGGTCTCAGAGCAACGTCAGCTGCTTCCGAAGAAGGGTCTCAACCCGAAACGTCGCCTATTCCTTCGCTCCATAGGTGCTGCCTCACCCGCTGAGTTCCTCCAGGTTTTTAGTCTACCTCCGATTCCGATAGTGAAGCCCAGACACAGAGGGTGCGCGGGGTGGGAGATTGCAACCTTCACGTGGTCCGCCCTGTTTCGACAAATGCAATCAACCCGGCGTGCACAATCAAATAAGATCAAATAGAACAAGTTGTCTGACAAATTTAGGCTGTGCACGCCATAAGCAAGAAGAAGAAGAGGGTGCGCGGCCGTGCCAGCGGCTTTGCGCAGGATACGGTACAGCCAGAGCTCGGCGCTCCTCGGCAGCTCAGCGCTGCTCGGCCATTGCGGCAGCCAGCGCAGGCCTCCTTGCTTCCTTGCGTCACCGTGCCTGGGCACCGCGGCCTCGGGTCCGGGAGGTACCAGAGATGAACGAAGTCGGCGGGCAGGATAAATACAGAAAAATAAATACACCTGCAGGCCGGATGATTTCCGGTTATGGGCCGCATTCGGCCCGGGGGCCATAGGTTGCCGACCCCTGGCCTAAAGAGTCGCCTAAGTGGGACAGGCCCATAACTGTTATCAAGGAGGTAGAAAGAGGAACCAAATGATCAGCAGCCTAGTGGAAAAAATGTTGTAGGATCAGGAGTTGCTGAGTCCCTGAGACATTAGGAAAAGAAGGAAGTTCAGGGCAGGGCTGTGAGGAACATTGGAAAAGGTTAGGCTCAGTATCATGGGAAGGGAAGCAGCAGTGTAGATGGCTTTAAGGTATGTGATAAAGACCATGAGCTCCTGACATTTGTTATTGGAATGAAAGCGGAGTTAGAGGATAGTGAACAGTGGGACAATTTAGCATCAGTAGTAAATATTAAATGATCGCAGAATTCTTTACATTTTTACATATAACTGATAGTCATTGTGTTGACATTTCAGATTTAAAAATAGTTGCCAATTAGGTTCCTTAACAATTTTTGTTTAATGTGGGTTAGTATCCAGAAACAACATACCATAATTGTCCACATTGTCTGGCTGAAGAATGGGAAGAGGACCTTGCTGAATACAGGATGCTGATTAGTGATGCAAAATGTTCATGTACAGCAATCGGTGGAACTATGTTTGTGTGCTGACCTTGTAGAGTTTGACTTAGCCCCAAATTATTCCTTTTGGATTTTGTCAAATAACTCGTCAAATAACAATTTGCCACTGTTACTTTATCAAGAGACGACTGTGTAAAGCTGGACTGTAGAAAGAAAGTCCTGCGTTTTTTCAGCACCTTTCACAATCTCAAGGCATCTGAAAGTACCTTAAGTTATAATCAAGTAAGAGTGGTCTAGTTACTGAAGCAAAGTTGTACATATGGTAGTCAATGTCGATACGTCGGAGAACTAGGGTGGGCACATTGTGTCAGTTTTATCGATTATATGCCTCCTTTTCACCTTGTCGCCACGCAGTTAACAATGAACCATTCTACACTTCATTATCATCTGCTTTGATATGTTGATTCACACCTGACCTCTTCATATCTCCAGACTCCCTCTCCCATGACTCTCAGTCTGAAGAAGGGTCTTGACCTGAAACGTCACCCATTCCTTCCCTCCAGAGATGCTGCATGTCCCGCTGAGTTACTCCAGCATTTTGTGTCTATCCAAGAAGCCAGAGTTGTACCACACAGAAACAGGGTCTTTGGCCCACTGAGTTCCACAACAATTGATGATAATTTAGGTTGATATTAAACTTTGTTATGAATCCTACAGCTAAAAACGTCAGTAAAATTGATTTGTCAAATGTACATTCAGACCATTGAGAAAGAAATAGCAATAATGCCTGTTGGCAATAATACAATAATAATGTGCAAGCAGAGAAGATTAGTTTACCCTGGCATCATGCTCATGATGGACATTATGTGCTGAAGGGCCTGTTCCTGTGCTGTACATTTCTTTGTCGGTCAAAAAAAACTCCCCAATCGTATCCCATTTTCCAACGGCACGTTTGCAGCTTTAAGTACACATCGGTCCTGCTTGAATCTGGGGAGGCTCTCTGTCTCTAAAGCCTTTTAAAGGAGGTGAATGCTATTTTCAGGGTGAAAAATATTTTCCTCGACCCACCTCTAATCCTTTAACAATTCTCAGCCCTTGGTTTATGACCCCCCTCTGCTTAGGGAAGTATGTCCTCTCCATTCACCAGATCTAAGCCCCTCGTCATTTTCTATAGCTTAATTAAGTTTCCCTTCAGCTATTCTAAAGAAAGCAACACTTGCTTATCAAACAACCCAAAGTGGCGGAGTTACTTCAGACTGAGGAAAATTATCAACAAGAAACATCACCTGTCTATTCCTTCCACAGATGCTGCCTTACCCACTGAGTTACTCCAGCACTTTGTGTTTTGCTCACAATTCCAGCATCTGCGGTTCCTTGTGCCTCTATTTTTTTATCCAATCTGTCCCCATAGCTACAACTTTACTGACCCAGCATGATTTTTGTAACTCTCCTCCAGTGAAATCGCATCTCTCCTGTAATATGGTGACCAGGATATTATGCACACTTCCGAACTCTTATATTCTTTGCCTTGGCTGACAAAGCAAAACATCCTATTTACCATTTTAACCATCTTATTGTTCTGTTCCTGCTATCTGGAGATCTGTAGGGAACCTTGTTGCACCTTTCCATTGCCTTCTCCATCACTTCCCTGCAATATATTCCTTTTGCCATTTTTCTGCCCTCCTGCATTTCTAAAGCATTCCTCTTTATCGCCATCTGTAGTTAAACAAATCCTTTCAATTAAAAGAGATGAGTAGATTTATTTCCGTGCATGCAAGGAATAGGCATGAAGTTATGAAGCTGTAGATATAACAATTGAATCTTTAACAATTTAAGTATTAAAACCACTTTACGTCATTTAAGGTATATTGAAAATTTCACAGTCATGCAGCGGCAGAAATGTCCCAGAAATCCATATAAATCAGACTGCATAAGTGAAATGACAAATTCTGGGCATGTCAGAGATGCGTGTAATATACCTAATTAGAAGAATGAACTGAAATTAGAAAAGGTCAGAGGTTTTGGGAAACGAAGGAAGCAGAATATATGACCACAGGACTGTAACTGAAAAAGCCAATCTGTCCTCACCATACTGCAACTTGCACCTCAATTTCTGCATCTAAAACTGAGCTGCTACTGAGTTCTACTATCAGAATGGTGAGGGATTGTTACCTAATCTAGGCAGAGTTTCACTACTTGGGAAGTTCTTAATACTTAGCCAGGAGAAAGTTGCCTGATGTCATCCAAATATAATGGCATTTCTTAATTTAATTTAAATATTTAATTTTAACAATGATACCATGACCGATTAAAATGATAGTGCTGCTGCTATGACAGTCAGGAAAGTAATTAAACAAACTGATGAGGTTTACTGCACCAAAGAACTCACCTCAGGATATCCCATCTTTCACGTGTGTGCCAGGAACCCAGGCGTCAGTTCAAACTCCAAGCTAAAATGCAATTATTACAATTATATTGCACACCACCTCGTTGAATGTTGGACGCAGATTGTTAGTGCTTCACTTGAAATGAGAGTTGCAGCTTTTAGTAGCAAATTTCATCTTCCTCATTTTCAGTTCGGAGCTCTAGGTCAGTGCCTTTGCTGACTTGTAGTTCTCTTGTGTTGGAAATTACGTTTCTTCTGAAAAGTTAAATTTAGGACATTCTTGAACTCCTTTGTTATTATGTTACAGTCAGTATTAACGAACTGCATGTCATTGAGAAAGCTTTTTACAGATAGGTGGGATCGAAAAGTGGGCTGGCACGAGTAGACAGAGGGTGATGGTAGCAGGTTGTTTTTGTGATTGGATGTCTGCCGAGTGGGATTAGTGAATGATTTGGTTGTGGATATAGGGGGCATAATCAATAAGATTGGTGGAGTTGGTGATAGAGCATAGTCAGGCTACATGTTGATAGCTAATTAGATATATGAGCCTAGAAATGGCAGAAGGCGTTTAATCCAAATAAGTTTGGGGTGGTGCATTTTGGAAGTATATAGGTTAAGGCACACTCCATGCAAGGTAAGATCCAGTGGAGTTCTGAGAGACAGCGGGATCTTGAAGAACAAGATCCTTGAAAGGTAGCAGCATGGTTAGAGAACATGATTATAAAGTGTATGGGACATTGACCATGAGGCATTAAGTACAGAAGTAAAAAAGTCAGCGGCACAGACAGCATCTCTGGAGAGAAGGAATGGGTGACGTTTCGCATCGAGACTGGGTCAGGTCGGGTCTGAAGAAGGGTCTCGACCTGAAACGACACACTTGTTCACAGTTGGATAGGTTCAACATGATGTTAGAAGCTTCCTGGATAATGTCCAAGAGTAACAAGGAGCAGAAAGACTAATTTCAGCTAATCTAATCCCTGGTTAAAATAAGGTTTTTCAATAAACACAAAGAAAACATCTTTATGATTAGGAATAGTCCACAAGATGTAAAATCTATTAAAATATTTTCCATTTTACCACAAATATTATTATCATTGTTCTACAACCAGTCAAGAGTGTTTTATTCAACCGACAAAGGAACAATGAAATTATTACGTAGCAGAATTACAGGCCTGTAAATACAATCCCCATAAATAATAGATGATAAAAAAACATAAATTAATAATCAGTGCAAAAACACCCAAAGTCCTCAGTGCAACCAAAGGCAGTCTAAGTGATTTTGTAGTGTTAGAGGTTGTTTAGTGTTCAAGAATCTGATGATTGTTGGGCAGAAACTATTCTTGAAACTGGTGGTCCTGGTTTTCAGACTTCTATACCTTCTTCCCGATGGTTGGCATGAAATTAGAGTGTGGCCAGGTTGGTGCAGTTCTTTGATGATGCTGGCTGTCTTTTTGAAGTAATGCCTCCTATAATTTCCTTCCATGTTGGGGAGATCAGTACCCATGATGGACTGGGTGGTATCCATCGGGCGGTTATAACTCCAAGACATCAATGGGATGCAAAATTCTACCGGACAGTGACTACTAGTACTTTCTAATAGTTCAAAAATAATTATTGTTGATAAAATTACTACATTCCTAATAAGATTACAAACAAAATGTTCCAAGACCTGTTAAATACAGAATAGAACTCAGTGTTTTAACAAGAACCAGCATGTCCTTATTGGCATTAGCCAGCCTTGGTTTCTGCTACAATGTTTTTTGCTTGACAGCCACCAGTCATAAATTAAATATGAGAATAATACTAATTTAAATAAATAACTTACAATAAAACTATCCATTGCAAAGGCCAGGGTTCAATTCTGTTCATTGAAAACAGGTTCTGTAATTTGATTTTAATTTGCTCATAGTTTGGAAGAGAAGAAGCGAAAATTACTTGGAAATGTTGATGTGTTTGTCATATAGAAACGTGGGCAGTATGTGAGGCTGGGTCAACAGGCAGAATGTTGATTGCTTCATGCCATCCTTTCCTGTAGACATTAACGTCTATCAGTAGTCCAGGATGGAATCAAGACCTAATGTGATAATATCTGACCCCGAGTGCAGCTTCTGCACTTGGAATGTGAATAAGGAATTACATTTTATTTATTTACCTTAAGCAAAAGGACAGACTTTTAAGCAAAGACTTACTTAAATCAGTAAGTTTACCAAACTTTCTTAGCGCACGTAGAACTGCAGAAAAAGTCTAGGAGACAAATTCACAAGTGGAATTAAATCTGCCTCCTGCTTAATCCCATTCCACTGTGTTCATTCAATGAAATTGCAGCAGAACTACCTGAAATATGGAGCAAAAGTACTTATTGCATTTGGGCCAGGGCGTCAGTGTGTTGGCAGTGGGATAATCATCCCTCTTGAGCTCACTGAGCGAGTTGGGAGATTCAGTCTCACTCTATGCAGCCACTGTGATCTAGCCCTCATCATCATTACCATTGCCCAAATCCACTTGTCTTTATTAAGCTTCACATTTTCTTATTGTCTTATCCTTCAACTGAATAGAGATTCATTCTAGGGTTATGTTTAGTGCAGGACTCTAGATGGGTTAAGGTTAAGGTTTGGAGCAGCATTTCTAAATACCTCACCAAAGGTTCCTTATCAGAACGAAGCACTTTATCTTTTAAAAACCTTTAACTTTAGCTGGAATGCCATGAATGTCCCAGGTGTTTTGTGAGCACATAATGATACGATGATGTCTACTTTTATTTTATTAAACTTTACACTGTGCTATTTTTTCATTATCTTTCTGTAGGTTTCAAACATCTGAAGCACATGAACAGGTAATGGCAGCAAAGAAAAGAAAGGTTGTCTCCAGTAAGGCAGTCATTTTGGGATGGACTGTTTTAAGGTCGAAGGGCTGCTTGCTGGTAGATCAAAGTGCGAGCGTTGGTGAAGAGTGGGCTTCGGTTAGGAAGACGAGCAGCATTAATGCAAGTCGAGGTAAGATTTTTCCCTTTTCTTAAGTTTGCTCTTTGTTAAAGGGACTGGGTGGCATTCAAAGGTGCGGGCAGCTCCTGTGAGATGTGGAAGATCAGGTGACAGTCAACTCTCCCTGACAACTATGTCTGAAGGAAGTGTGTCTACTAGATGGATTGGTTAGACCGGCAGTTGTACTCACAGAGGAGCGTACGGGAGGCAGAGAGTGACATAGACAGGAGTTGCGGGGACGTAGTTATGCCAAAAGTTGAATCAGTTAGATGATTGACCATCAGAAGGGTCAGGCAAGTAGTGCAAGCATCTCCTGTGGTTGTTCCTCTAACAAAAAAATATATATTTTGTATTCTGCAGGGTAGATGGTTTCTCAGGAACAGCCAGAATAACCAGCACGACTGGTTCTCTTGTACCACGTAGTAATGAAACGTCTGGGCGATCAATAGTTAGAGGGGACTCCATCGTCATTGGTGCGGATAAGCCTTTCATTGGCCATGAACAAGAGTCCACGATGCTGTATTGCTTTCCTGATTCCAGGGGGAAAAGGGCACGGAGTGGGGAGGGTCGACCGGGAAGGTGAGGTTTCAGCATCCATAGATGGGAGCTCGCAGCATCTGTAGAACGAGCATACAGCGCTGGTGGAGGGAGCACGCAATGTCATCGGAGTGTTGTGTTGGAGGAGAGAGAGAACACACAGTGCCTAAAGAGAGAGCACACATTGGTGGAGGAGAGCACATACACAGTGTTGGAGAGACTATACTACACGGTGGAGTGAGCACACGGCACTGGAGGAGAGGGCGTACACAGTGCTGGAACAGAATGGTGCACACTGCGACAGGGGATTAGCTGTAAGATTAATAGAGCTGTTTTATCAAATGATTTTAACATCCCGGAAATCGACTGCGAGTGTTATAGTGCTAAGGGCTTGGATGAGCTGAAATTTGTTAATTGTGTCCAGGAATGTTTCCCAAAGCAATTTGTAGATGGACTTATTGTAGAAGGGATAACACTGTTCCTCCTATTGAGGGATGCAGCACTGGAGTAGAGAGCACACAGCTCCAGAGGGGAGAGAGAGCACAGCGCTGGAAGATGGAGCGCACAACGCTGAATGAGAGAGCACACATTGTGTTGGCGCAGGGAGCACACAGCACCAATGGATAGCCCGCACACATTGTTGGATGAGGGTGTTGCCGGAGGAGACAGCACACATCATCTGTGGATGGAGCGTATATCGTCGGCAGAGGGAGCACGCAGCGCTGGTAGAGTGCCCAGCCTTTGTGGAGGGAGCTCACACACTTCCAAAAGAGAGCGGGCGCGCTGTGAGTGCACGCACAGCCAGAGGAGAGAAGGAAGAAGGTGAGAGACGAAGCATGAAAGATAGAAAGGGGGAATGCCTCCCTGCTAGCTATGTTCTTCTGTCGCAGGTTTGAGCAAGACTGAGCCACTGGGCCAAACTCAAGACTGGGCTGGTGGCACGGAGCCCTTCGAGACAGCCATCGCCTCCACTGAGACCAACACTGAGTGGTTGGGGCAAGCCTGATACGCCAGTGCCTCTCTTCCAGAGAGTAAGAGGAACAGTGCCCACAAACAGAGGCAGTGAGCCGCCAGGACCTCCAGCACTGCCTCTTCAAGCCCCAAAGCTGAACCGGCAGGATAAACCCGAGACCACCAGTGCCTCCTCTCAAGGCAACTGTGAATTGCAGGGGTGAGCCTGAGATCGGCACGCCGCCTCCTCCTTCGTGGCCAGGACAGAGTTGCTGGGACAATCCCGAGATCGCCAGCGCCACCAGACCTTCGCCCCGATGGCAAGGGGCAGCGTCCCCGTACGGTCCTGGACTTTCAGACCAATGAAAATAAAATATATATTTTAAGTTCACCCTACTGTGAGTGTCGACGTGGCCACTGCCAAACCCTGTGTCATCCCGATGGCACAGGATGCATTGCTGGAAGAGAGAGGGCATGCAGTGTGTCGGACGGGGGAAGGGGCATGCTGTCCTCTGGTGCCAGAGGGGGGCATGCAGCCGGGGACAGAGGAGTGGGGGGAATACAGTGCTGCAGGAGGGAGCGCCTGGTGGCTGAAGGTCATGGACCCATTCCATGACATGTTGGACTTGTGCACCGTGCCGGAGGTGGGAGTGCAAAGTAACGGCGGATGGAGGGAGCCCACCGCAACTGGGAGGGCACAGCGTAGGCTGAGGGCACAGCGTAGTGCCGAAATAGAGAGTGCTGCTGGAATGGTGAGTGCACACAGAGCCACAAATACCCTGTGTAGGAGCCGAAAGTGCACGCGGTGCCGGAGTAGAGAGCACACATTGCCAGGGGAGAGAGTGTACAGCGCCGGGGGAGGGAGCGGATAGGGTCAGTGGAGGGAGTGGACAGTACATGTTGATGGAGTGCACACCGTGATGAAGTAGAGTGCACACAATGGTGGAAGAGAGAGAGAGAGAGTGCACACAGTGCCGGAATAGAGAGCACACATGGTCAGACTAGAGAATACACAGTGCCGAATGAGGGCGTGGACAGCGTCGGTGAAGGGGGATTCCGTGGAGGAACAGTGAACATGCTGACAGTGACGGAGCAGTGAGAACATACAGTGCAGGACAAGGACGTGCCACAGTGCAGGGGCGGCGATCGCACAAAGCCAGAGGAAAGAGCACACACAGTGTCTAAGGAGTGAGTACACACAGCGCTGGGGCAGACGGCGCTGATGGAGGGAGTACATCGCGCAGGAGGAGTGAACCACTTACAGTGCCGGAGGCAGTGCACAGTGTCAGTGGAGGGAGCACTCTGTGCCAGGACAGATAGCGCTCAGTGCTGGAGGAGAGAGCGCAGGACATCCGTGCAATGAGCACCCGAGTGCCGGTGAAGAGAGCTCTAGACGAGAGTGCGCAGCGTCAGTGGGGAGGGAACGCGCGGTGTTGGAGGACAACGAGCACATGGCTTCGGTGGAGGGAACTGAGCCACGGCGCAAGGACCAGCCTGGTTCACCCGCCGCGGGCCCGAGGACTCGCCCACTGCAGACCGAGGTTGCCCAGGAATTGCCACGGTCCAGGGACTGCCCTGAAGCCCCCAGTTCGCTCGCCGCGGATCGAAAGACCCATGCCGCTGAAGGGTGGAAGGAGTCGGACAGAGAACCAGAGAACCAGAGACGCAGAGAAGCAGACTGCCGACGGCAGGGAGCGCACTGCATCTATGATGGAGTCACTGGAGTGGGCTGCTGGAGGCCCCGCAGGGCTGGAGCTCAGCTGGATCGGGGCTGCTCCAAGAAGCCGGGTGCATGGACTGGACCCAAGCGAATGATATTTTTACCAAAACTTTATTTAATTTATCAAATGTGTCAGATTATGTTACGGTAGACAAATTGTTGCAGGCCATAGAGGTCAACATGCTTCATCTTGTTCAAATACAGATTGTATGACATCAGTATGTCTCACTCCACTGAGAAAACGGAACTGACATTTACATTCCAAACACACTTTCCAAAGTAGACATTGTCCTTGCAGAAAGCCGCAGTCTCCGGTCTCGCTGTGCGATGGGAAACAGGTTGGTACTCTACCATTAAAACTCAGCTCACAACGGTGGCGAGATTCCAACTGCACGAAGGCTCTGAGGGGAAGGACCTTTCCCACCGCTGGCAAGACATGTTCTTAGATTGTTTGACTGGTCCAATGATGAGGTATTCTACCAAGTGAATATCAGTAGGATTCACCGAAGATAGACACAAGATGCTGGAGTAACTCAGCGGGACAGGCAGCATCTCTGGAGAAAAGGAATGGGCGATGTTTCGTGTCAAGACCGTTCCACAGACCCGAAACATCACCCATTCCTTCGCTCCAGGGTTGCTGCCTGTCCCGCTGAGTTACTCTCGCATTTTGTGTCTATCTTCGATTTAAACCAGCATCTGCAGTTCCTTCCTACTCAGTGGGATTCACCACGTCGCTAGGACATCCCACACAGACCACTGCCCATTGAACTTGCATTCAACGCTGCTTTGCTCCACAAATGGTAGATCTTTTACACATCTGTGGCTCCACACATTTCCTCTGTTTCCGCACACCCTATAAAGCTGGTCTATATCATCTCTTCCTTCTGCCAAATGTATATTTTCTCTCCATGAAACTTCATCTGCAGCTGTGTGCCTATTCCACCCAGTCTTGCCCCTTTGATCCATCATCCTCTTCATGGTTTACCAGACTTCCATCTGCAAATTTAGAAGCTTTACCCTACATACCTTAACCAAATAATTACTATATATTAAAGTTGTAGTCTTAGAACAAATATTTGGGGAACACCAGAATATTGTGTACCACGACCTGCTTTCTGATGTTGAGCCACCATTTCTTAACCCATGTTGCCAACGAATCCTTCATTCCACAATTTTGGACAATTAGTCTCTATTGTTGGGCTTTTTACGCAAATGTTTCGCCCCACCACCCTTACAGGCTGTTTGCCAGAGCCACGCCGTCCTTGGGTGATTTTCTTTGTTCTCCCATTTCCAATCTGGTCCTCAGCCAATTACTTTAATGCCTACACTCCTGGTTTGAAATCCCCCCTGGAAACAGAACTGGATCCTCCCACAATCTCCACAGACTGGAAAACTGCCGCTATGAGAAAGCTCAGATAGGCTGAGGACGGAGGAGTCTGCGGAAAGACAATTCAGGTGATAAAAATGTTGAGGACCTTGGATAGAGCGACTGGGCATTCACTGCAGACTTCCATGAAATTGCACATTCAAATGATACGAGCAGAACTGTAGACCGTGCTCAGGCTGTGGCCAAACTAGTGTGCAGACTGCCGTTCCATCTTAACTTCCCTGCTTACATATTCTGTGCCACTGCTTACAATAAATAGTCTAATTCTCACCTGACATTGGTCATGTGCCGCCTTTATTTGTTTCATCCATTCTGCCAGTTACTCATAGAAACATAGAAACATAGAAAATAGGTACAGGAGGAGGCCATTCTGCCCTTTGAGCCAGCACCGCCATTCATTGTGATCATGGCTGATCGTTTGCTATCAATAACCCGTGCCTGCCTTCTCCCCATATCCCTTGACTCCACTAGCCCCTAGAGCTATATCCAACTCTCTCTTAAATCCATCCAGTGATTTGGCCTCCACTGCCCTCTGTGGCAGGGAATTCCATAAATTCACAACTCTCTGGGTAAAAAAGTTTTTTCTCACCTCAGTCTTAAATGACCTCCCCTTTATTCTAAGACTGTGGCCCCTGGTTCTGGACTCACCCAACATTTGGAACATTTTACCTGCATCTAGCTTGTCCAGTTATTTTATAATTTTATATGTTTCTATAAGATCCCCCCTCATCCTTCTAAACTCCAGTGAATACAAGCCTAGTCTTTTCAATCTTTCCTCATATGACAGTCTCGCCATCCCAGGGATCAATCTTGTGAACCTATGCTTCGCTGCCTCAATCCCAAGGATGTCCTTCCTCAAATTAGGAGACCAAAACTGTACACAATACTCCAGATGTGATCTCACCAGAGCCCTATACAACTGGAGAAGAACCTCTTTACTCCTATACTGATATCCTCTTGTTATGAAGGCCAACATTCCATTTTACTTCGGAGTCACGTGAGTGACTACGTGAAGAAGCCCCGCCTGGCGCTAGAACGGCATTACGTCGACGCTGACGGCTGAAGCAAGAGCTGCAGAGCGCAGCTCCTCGCAGCGGTCGGAACGGACCCGCAGGTAAGTGCAACGAAAGAGGGGACGTTCTGGGAAAAAAGACGCTACGCTGGTGGAACCAGCAAAAGCGAAAGTAAAATCAGAGTCACGCTGGTGTAATGATTAGCCAGATAATAAAAAAGGAAAAATGGAGAAGTCTCAAAGAAAAATTTCACGGGTAAAAAGATCGTCCCGGGGTGAAGCTAAAGAGTCGGGACAAGAGTTTAGTGCGGATCCGGTTCCGATACCGGTGGCGGTTGATTTACCCGTTAGTGAGACTATAATTTCTCCAGAAATACAAACCACGGAGGAAAATGTTCCTAGAAAAAGCAAAAAGAAATCCGCGAGGCCCGTGGTTTCTGATAATGACTCTGATAATGAAAGTCCTCCGGATAATAAAGCTATATGGCTTAAAATGGAGCATATGGAGAAAGTACTCCAGAATATAATGAGACAAGGGTCACAGTACCCAGAAGTTTCCCAAAATGACCCTGAGGGGTTTGAACATCCAGAATATGGCTATGTGCCAAATTGGGAATTTGAAACTCCAGACCCAGGATTAAGGGCAGAGGAAGTCTCATTGGATATAATTCCAAGTGTATCAGGGCTGCAAAGGTCAGACCCTGCAAGTGGTGATGTGGATTATGAGTGCACACCACGAATAAAAAAGAAAAGGCCAGATGTGCCTGATGTGGCAAAATAATTTGCTATACCGGAAGGAAGTGGTGAGGCTATGGAAGAAAACCTAGCTGCCAGTATTAATTATATGGTATCTCATCAACTTCAAGATTCTGTGATGATTGAAACAGCAGAATTATATAAAACACCGAATAATTGCACCTCATTGAAGGTACCTACGGTTAATCCGTCTATATGGACGCCTATGTCTCCAGGCATGAGAGGACAAGAAATAAGATTTCAAAGAATCCCCAAACTGATTTCAGCTGCCATTACTGCCTATGGAAGGCAAATGGAAGGGTCGGAAATGGTTAAAATCCAAAAAGATACTTTGGGCTTATTGTGCAATTCCTTCTATGAAATTAATTGTATGAGGAAAATTGCGATTCGGCCCATATTTCATCCAAGATTTGCAGGTCTGTGTCGATCAAGTGGTGTTCAAGCTCCTGGTTATCTGTTTGGAGAGAACCTGCCTAAACAAATAAGAGAAATGGATGAAGAGGCTAAATCTATTAGCCACATGAGACCTTTCGTTTTTGGACAAAAAAGGTATTTTTCGTCAAGAAGGGGATTTGATTTCGGAAACAGAGGCAAGAATATGATAAGAAAATATTACCATCCGACACAGCCTAATGTTCACCTGTATACGGGGAGAAGGAGACCGCCACGTTCATATGGAGAGGTACAAAAAATTTATTCAATTCCTAAAGAAACTGTGGACGAATCTCCAGTTGGAGGGAGATTACAAATGTTTTATGATGAGTGGCTTGCCATCACATCTGATCGGTTTATTTTACAAACAGTTTCAGGAGCTATTATAACATTTAAAGAAGGTGTTAACTCTCCGGTACAAAATAAACCTGCTTATGGTTTCATGTTTTCTGCAATTGAAGAGGCAGAGATTAATGTGGAAATTGACAAATTGTTTAAAAAAGGTGTTATTGAAAAAACTGTTGAACATGAACATCAATTTGTGTCAAATATATTTCCAAGAAGTAAAAAAGATGGTGGTTGCAGAATTATTCTGGACCTTACAAACTTTAATACATTTGTCGAGTATAAACATTTTAAGATGGAAACATTCAATACTACAAAAAATTTGATGTCAGCAGGTTGTTATATGGCCACAATTGATTTAAAGGACGCGTACTATTCAGTACCGATACACCAATTTTTTTCGAAGATATTTAAAATTTAATTGGCTGGGACAGCTGTGGCAATTTAAAGCTTTACCAAATGGGTTAAGTTCAGCTCCCAGGCTCTTTACAAAGCTGTTGAAACCAGCTTTAGCACAATTAAGAGCACAAAAGCACATCATTATGGCTTATCTGGATGACATTTTAATCATCAATTGTAATCAGGAATCAGCTGAAAAATCAGTTTCAGCAACTAAAACCTTATTTGAGAAATTAGGGTTCTTGATTCATCCAATTAAATCCCAGCTGCAGCCAACACAGTCAATTAACTATTTGGGGTTTGTGATCAACTCAGTTACTATGTTAGTAACTTTGCCAACAGATAAGATTGATGATATTTTAATGACCTGCAGGGGTCTTATGCACAAACCTTATCCCTCCATCCGGGAAGTAGCAAAAGTTATTGGGAAATTAGTAGCAGCATTTCCTGCAGTGGAATTTGGTCCATTACATTACCAAAACCTGCGAAGAGACAAAATAAAAGCTCTAAAAAAGAGAGCAGGCCATTTTGATAGGCCTATGCAATTAACAAAAAATGCCTCATTGGAATTGCAATGGTGGATTGAAAATGTCCCACAAGCTGCTAAAAACATTGTGATACAACAGCCTGAAGTAATTTTACAAACAGATGCTAGTGCTCTCGGATGGGGGGCGACAGATTCATTTACCAGCTGTGGGGGCAGATGGACTGTCCAAGAGGAAATGCTTCTCCAAACATATGGTATTAACTATGTAGAGTTATTGGGGGCATTTTATGGATTAAAAGCCTATTGTTCTACAAAAAAGAATCTGCATGTACTAATACAATTAGACAATACAACAGCTGTTGCATATATTAATCACATGGGGGGAGTCAGATCAGTATCATGTGATTGTCTGGTCAATCAGATATGGCAGTGGTGTATTGAGCACCAAATTTGGATTTCGGCGAATTATATCCCAGGTAAATACAATGTGGTGGCAGACAATAGATCAAGGGTGTTTAAAGATAACACAGAATGGATGTTGAACCCAGTAATTTTCAGTAAAATTGTGATTCAATATGGGTTACCAGACATTGATCTATTTGCATCAAGATTAAATCATCAATTACCTAAATATGTGTCTTGGGAACCAGATCCAGATGCAGTAGCAGTAGATGCTTTTTCACTGCATTGGGGGAATATGTTCTTTTATGCTTTTCCGCCATTTGCTCTGGTTCAGCAATGTCTGAAGAAAATAGAACAAGATTCTGCCACAGGATTATTGGTGATTCCAAATTGGCCGACACAACCATGGTTCCCATTGATGTTAAACATGATTAAAGAACCAGATATGTCAATTCCTAGCAGTTGTGATTTGTTAATAAAACCTGTGACCAAAGAAATTCATCCATTACATGCTTATATGAATTTGTTAATCTGCAGGTTTTGACCAAACCACTACAAGAGCTTGGATTGTCGGATAGGACTATGGATATTATAGTCGCATCATGGCGAGATAGCACCCAGAGACAATATATGACACATATAAAGAAATGGGAAAAATTTTGTAGACAATCAAATATATCCTATCATACTGTGAACATTGCAAACATATTGGAGTTCCTTGCCGAGCTGCATTTTGAACAGCACTTAAGTTATAGTGCTATTAATAGTGCACGTAGTGCATTGTCATCCTATTTAGGACAAATCTCTGATCAAAAATCAATTGGATCACATCCATTAATATTGAGATTTATGAAAGGAATCTTTAACAAAAATCCACCCAAACCAAGATATACAGAAATTTGGGATGTCAGCATTGTACTTACTCTACTCAGGCAATGGACTCCAATCGAAGTTTTATCATTGGAAAAGTTAACATTTAAATTAGTAATGTTAATGGCATTGGTTTCAGCTCAAAGGGTGCAAACATTACAATTGCTACGTTTAGACTGTATGCATGTGGCTACAGATAACATTGTGTTTTATGTTTACGATCTGATCAAACAAAGCAGACCAGGAAGAACTGGAGCAAAGGTAACGTTTCAAGCTTACCCTATTGATCCAACATTGTGTGTAGTTAAACATTTGAACCAATATATAAAAATTACCAAAACTCTTCGAGGTAATGAAAAAACATTAATGATTACGCATAAGAAACCACACACAAAAGCTTCAGTGCAAACATTTTCGAGGTGGTTAAAACAGGTGTACTTTTAGCAGGAGTAGACACTGATGTGTTCAAATCTCACTCCACCAGGGCAGCAGCTACGTCCGCGGCGAAGTTACAGGACGTGCCACTCGAACATATTTTAGAAACCGCAGGGTGGTGTAAAGAAGAAACTTTTTCAAAGTTCTACAATAAACCTGTTCACACAATGACAGGCTTTGGACACGCGGTGTTGGGTTCACTATAATCACCTGCTTTGTTTCACTATCAATTGATATTATTGATTATGTTATCACTTATATCTTTTATCACTTTGTAATGGTTTCCCCAGATGTAAAAATGGGGTTATTATGTGTTCTTTTATCATTAAAAGATTTATGGAAAGAACTGAAACTGGTCTGGTAAAAGGTTTTTACTCATGTATGTGTTGACCTAGCCGGACTGTCGTATGGAAGAATTCTACGACATGGAAAACACAGAAGCTTCAAAATCTTCACGTAGTCACTCACGTGACTCCGAAGTAAATTAGTAAGATTAAACGAGAACTTACCAGTTTGAAGTTAGATCTTTATTTGATGAGGAGTAACGATGAGGGATTACGTGCCCTCCACTCCCCACCCTCATAAAATAAATGATCATCTGGTAGTTCTAAATCTATGAGAAGCCTTACTATCTTACTCCGGCTATTATGTTCTGTGTTTTTCATGCCGCTGCTTTGAAGTATGCCGTTCTAGCGCCAGGCGGGGCTTCTTCACGTAATCCCTCATCGTTGCTCCTCATAAAATAAAGATCAAACTTCAAACTGGTAAGTTCTCGTTTAATCTTACTATTAGCTTTCTTCACTGCCTGCTGTACCTGCACGCCAACATTCAGTGACCAGTGTACAAGGACACCCAGGTCTCGCTGTACCTCCCCCTTACCTAACCTAACCCCATTGAGATAATAATCTGCTCTCTTGTTTTTTCCGCCAAAGTGGATAACCTCACATGTATCTATATTATACTGCATCTGCCACGCATCTGCCCACTCACTCAACCTGTCCAGGTCCCCCTGCAACCTCCTAACATCCTCTTCACAGTTCACACTGTCACCCAGCTTTGTGTCTACCGCAAACTTGCTAGTGTTGCTCCTAATTCCCTCTTCCAAATCATTAATATATATGGTAAACAGTTGCGGCCCCAACACTGAGCCTTGCGGCACTCCACTCGCCACTGCCTGAAAAGGCTGTGAAAAGGACCCGTTCACTCCTACTGTTTGCCTCCGGTCTGCCAACCAATTTTCTATCCATGTCAACACCCTATCCCCCAATATCATGTGCTCTAATTTTAGTCACCAGTCTCCCATGCGGGACCTTATCAAAGGCTTTCTGAAATTCTAGATACACTACACCCACTGGCACTCCTTCATCCATTTTATTTGTCACATCCTCAAAAAATTCCAGAAGATTAGTCAAGCATGATTTCCCATTCATAAATCCATGTTGACTTTTACTGCTATCCAAATGCCACATTATTACCTCTTTAATAATTGACTCCAGCATCTTTCCCACCACCGAAGTCAGGCTAACTGGTCCGTAATTCCCCGTTTTCTCTCTCGCTCCTTTCTTGAAAAGTGGGATAACATTAGCTATCCTACAATCCATAGGAAATTGATCCTGAATCTATTGAACGTTGGAAAATGACCACCAATGCATCCACTATTTCTAGAGCCACCTCCCTGAGGACCCTGGGATGCAGACCATCAGGCCCAGGGGATTTATCATCCTTCAGTCCGATTAGC
This sequence comes from Okamejei kenojei, assembly GCA_035221665.1. Lineage (NCBI taxonomy): Eukaryota > Metazoa > Chordata > Chondrichthyes > Rajiformes > Rajidae > Okamejei > Okamejei kenojei. Next base: position 14,581,696 of record CM069162.1, read on the forward strand.
CTACCCAATACTATTTCTCACCTAATGAAAATTTCTTTCAGTTCCTCTACCCCCTTTGATCCTCTGTCCTCCAGTACATCTGGGAGATTGTTTGTGTCCTCCTTAGTGAAGACAGATCTGAAGTGCCTATTCAACTCTTCTGCCATTTTCTTGTTGCCCATAATAATTTCACCGTGTCTGCCTCCAAGGGACCCATATTTGACTTTGCTACTCTCTTTTCCTTAACATATCTAAAGAAGTTTTTACTGTCCTTCTTTATATTCCTGGCCAGCTTCCCCTCGTACTTCATCTTTTCAGCCGTATTGCCCGTTTTGTTTCCTTCTGTTGTCCTATGAAAGTTTTCCAATCCTCTGGCTTCTGGCTACTTTTTGCTGTGTTATACATCTTTTCTTTTAGCTTTCGAAGAATCTATCAGATCATTAAAAAACGGTAAAACACCGGGACCAGATGGTATTGGTTCGGAATTTTATAAAACATTTTATGATCTGATTGCACCACGTTTGAAGATACTCTATGAATACATCTATACCCATCAGAAACTACCAGAAACGTTAAATGAATCTATTATAACACTTATACCTAAAATAGACAAAGATCTGGATGAGGGTACACAAAAGGCTGGAGAAACTCAGCGGGTGCAGCAGCATCTAAGGAGCGAAGGAGATAGGCGATGTTTCGGGTCGAGACCCTTCTCCAGACCTGGATGACCAAAGATCTGGATGACCCAGGATCATATAGAGCTATAGCTCTTTTAAATACTGATCAAAAGATACTAACCAAAATATTAGCACAAAGACTAAGCACAGTTATTAATAAATTAATTCACCCGGATCAAACAGGATTTATATCATAATGATATTCCTCATATAACCTGAGACGATTATTCAATATTATATATTCGAAAAGAGGTATTAATAAAGACCTAGTAATTATATCGTTAGATGCGGAGAAAGCCTTTGACCAGGTGGAATGGTCTTACTTGTTTTCGGCCATGGAAACTTTTAAGTTGGGAGAGAACTTTATTACTTGGGTTAAGTTATTATACACTAACCCAACAGCCAGGATACTAACAAATCAAATGCTATCAACTAAATTTAATTTATTCCGAGCCTGCAGACAAGGTTGTCCTTTATCCCCGCTATTGTTTGCACTTGCAATAGAACCATTAGCTCAACGTGTGAGATTACATCCTGAAATATATGGGTATGTCACCAGAGGTACGGAAAATAAAATCTCCTTATATGAGGATAATGTATTACTTTATATTACAAAGCCGTAAATTAGTATTCCAAATTTATTAAATTTAATAACTGAATTTGGCTTATTTTCAGGATATAGTATTAATTGGAATAAAAGTGAACGTCAAAAATGGTAAATAACTTACATATATTACAACAATTTCCTTTTAAGATAGCAAATGAAAATATCAAATATCTTGGAATTTATGTAACAAAAAGATTTGATTCTTTATTTAAATCCACTTTTACTGAATAAATTAAATAAGAATATTTTATATTGGAAAACATTACCTATTTCAATGCTAGGTAGAATTAATGCAATAAAAATTATTTTTCTCCCGCAATTATTATATCTCTTCCAATTGATTCCGATATATCTTCCTAAAATTTTTTTTAAGAAGGTTGATTCTATAGTCACTAACTTTATCTGGGATTATAAGAGCCATAGAATAAATAAAAACATTTATGTAAATCAAAAATAAATGGAGGTCTAGCACTGCCAAACTTTATGCTTTATTACTGGGCAGTTAATATTAAAAATATGAATTGTTGGTTAGTAGCGACAGATAAACAACCAATCTGGTTAAAAATGGAAAAAGAAGATTGTTCGCCTTTTGAAATTAGCTCGATTTTATTCGCTAATATTAAACTAGGTAAGGAAACCTATAGTGAAAACCCTATAATAGAAAGTGGGAAACGTATCTGGAAACAAATAAAGAAAACATTAAAATTGGAATGTATACCACTAGCCCTCACCATTGTAAATAATGTTACATTTAAACCTTCAATGATCGACAAAGGTTTTTTACAATGGAAAAACTATGGAATTAATAAGATGGGCGATTCTCCATCTTATTAATTCAGGGAAAACTCCTTCCTGTCATTTCAAGAATTACAACAAATTTATGGATTACATTCAAAAGATTACTTTAAATATTTACAAATTAGAGACTATGTAAAAGCAAATACACAGGAAATCAGAAATAGAAAGACAGAAATTTTAGATGAATGTCTAAATAAACACCCGAACACAGAAAAATTGATATCATAAATTTATAACATTTTATTGGAAAACGATATTCCAATGACAGAAATATATAGGCAATCATGGGAAAACGAATTAGGTCAAATAATCAGACTAGAAGTATGGGATGAAAGTTTACAACATATACACCACTGTTCATTAAATGCTAGACACTCTCTTACACAATTTAAAATATTACATAGATTACATTACTCAAAATCCAAATTACATAGTATTTTTCCAAATGTATCTGCCATATGTGATAAATGTCAGCACTTAGAAGCCAACTTAACGCACTCATTTACAAATTGTATAAAAATTACTAAATTTTGGTCAGAAATATTTAAGATAATTTTGAATGTTGTTAATACGAATCTGATTCCTGACTCAAAATTAATAATATTGGGAATATTAGAAACAGATCAATTAATAACAACGAATCAAAGAATTTTTATTGATTATAGTTTAATAATTGGGAAAAAATTAATATTGAAACTCTGGAAAGGTCCTACATCCCCCACAACCAAAATGTGGATTACAGGAATGTCGGAGACACTTCATCTGGAAAGATTAAGGCTTGTCCTACTGGACAAGTTGGATCTTTTCAGAGGGATATGGTCTCCATTTATTGAATATTTAAAGAGTTAAAATGGCTCGGTATGTGAGCCTGACTGAAGCCTGAATAAAGGAATGGATGAAGAATCATACACAACAAATCATGGATATATCTCCAATGATGGATAACCTGTTTAATACTCCACTCATTTTTTTTTTGATTTTCTATTTTTACTTTATTTTTCTCTATTTTTTCCTATCTGCAATAAAAACAAAAAAAAATGTATAGAAATACAAATAAGACATAACTGTTAATATTAATAATATTAAGAATGTATGTGACAAGTATATTCTTTTAATATGTACTTACGTCTAATAAAAATATTTAACAAAAAAAACATATCTAAAGAAGCTTTTACTGTCCTTCTTTATATTGCTGGCCAGCTTCCCCTCGTACTTCATCTTTTCAGCCCGTATTGCCCGTTTTGTTTCCTTCTGTTGTCCTATGAAAGTTTTCCAATGTACTTCTACTTTACTTCTTATCTCATCTACATTATCTTAATGCTCATCTACTTTACTTCTTATACTTCGCGCATTCATATACAATACTTTTAATTCCTTACACATCTCACCTTTCACATCAATCCCTATTACACTTAGCCATACTCTCCTATCCCTTTGTGAGCTTCCTTTCCCGTTAATTCTGGGGTCATTAACCACCCCGTTACTCTCTTTCCCTTTACCTCCATCCTCGACTATCCCATTTGACACCTCACCCCCCTTATTCAGTTTAAAACCACTCGTGTAGCAGTGGCAAACCTGCCTGCCAGAATGCTGGTCCCCCACCTGTTAAGATGCAATCCGTCCCTTTTGTACAGTTCCCCCTTACTCCAAAACAGATCCCAGTGATCTAAGAATTTAAATCCCTGCCCCCTGCGCCAGTTACTCAGCCACACATTCGGGTCCCGTATCTCCCTGTTCCTGCTCTCGCCAGCACGAGGAACTGGAAGCAATCATCATCCAGACAGCTTTTTAGTTGAGAGATACGGTGTGGAAACAGGCCCTTCGCCCCATCAAGTCCATGCTGACCAGTGACCACCCCATACACTAGCACTATCCTGCACACTAGGGACAATTTACAATTTTACCAAGCCAATTAGCCTACAAACCTGCCCACGCAGGTCACCTGGAGAACGTACAAACTCCATACAGACAGCACCCGTCGTCAGGATCGAACCCATGTCTCTGGCGCTGTAAGGCAGCAACTATACCTCTGACTTTGTTTTTCCTTCCATTCTACTCATGAGTATGTCAGTACATTTAATGAACCATTGCCTTAATCCTTAATTCCCTCTCTCAACTGCTTTTCTTCCCTCATTCCTCGCCATTGGAAATCAGCTATTTGGAACAGTGGCCAAGAGTTAATGAATGGGATATGACATTCCCATTCAGCATTCTAGCAAATTATAGTGCAATTCAAGCAACAGCGAGCATGGAACCCAAGGTTAGCGAAGCTGCAGAAATGTCCAGAGTCAGCACCCACAAGGGTCGTCCACACTGGTGTCCTCCTTGCACAATCTTTGTGATTGAGACGGCCCTCCACATTCTTGTTCTGGGTGGCGGATAGTGATGATTTCTTCAGACAATGTAGGAAGTGCTGCTTGTGTTATGTCTGTCACTGGGAAAGTTGATAATAAGAAGAAAATAACAGTAAATAATGATTGTCCATTCACTTCTTTCCCTTCCGAATTAACATTATGATCAGCCGCCATGGCTCGGTGGTACTGATGCTCACAGGAGGCCAAGGGTTCTGGATTCAAGTTCCACTCCAGTGCAGTATGCATAGAATGGTCTTAGATCTACACAGTGGCACGAAGGGGGAATGTGGTGGAAAGGCTGGTGGAACACAGGACATTAAGAGTATTCCACTCATTCTGCTTGGGTAGTTTCTAACCCAATGGTATGAACAATTGAATTCTTCAATTTTAGGTAACTACCTCTACCTTAATTATTTACAATGATCTGGCCTCTACAACTCTCTGTGTAGGGAATTTCAAAGATTCAATACCCCTCAACTGGCCCCTCATCTTTTAATTATGCCCCCTTTTTCAAGATTCTCCCTTGTGAAAAACCTCAAAATCTAAGCTGCCATGCTTCATCTTAATTTTATATATCTTAATGTCACACCTCATTTTTCTAATCAGTGAGCAAAACAAACCCAAACTGTCTCACCTCTCTTGATAGGACCCATTCATTCCAGGAACAAACTGGGGAATCTCCCAATGTGCTGCTACATTCTAGTAGCATTCTATTACAATGCACCAACACTGAGTATCACATCATTGGCAAACTTGGAAAGCTTACAGTTTGGCCCCTTCTCCAGTTCAATGAAATATATAGTAAATAACTGAAGCCTGGGGTCCTTTACAGAGCATCAGCAGAGGGTTGGTGGAGGGAGCGCACAGCACCAGAGAAGAGAGTGCACCCGCAGCAGAAGAGAAGGGAGCGCACAGCACCAGAGGAGGAAGGAGCACCCAGCACGGAGGAGGTGAGGGAGAGTAAAGTGCAGAGGATAGAGTGTACAGCATTGATGGAGTGAGGGAAGGCATAGTGACGGAAAGGAGAGGGAGTGCACGACATCAGAGGAGAGAGTGCACGGTACCGAAGGAGGAGTGGGAGTGCACAGCACCGGAGGGGGAGAGAATGCAAAGTGTCGGACGAGGAGAGAACGCGGCCAGAGGTGGAGGAAGCCATGACACCAGAGGAGCAGAGGGAGCACACAGTGCCAGAGGAGAGGGAGCGGATAGGACCAGAGGAGGAGAGGGAATGCATAGAGGCAAAGGAGGCGAGAGTACACGGGGAATGCATGGTGCCACTGGCGGAGAGACGGGCACGGTGATGGAGGACAGAGTACACAGCGCCATTGGAGGGGCAGACACAGATAGGGCTGAAACATGGCCCCAATCCATACTCAATGGAAGCCAATAACTATGCTATTCATTAGTGCTAAGCTGGGTATTTAACTAAAATATATTCGGTAGCCTGTAAAATAAGATACTGCCTACATCTAATAACTTGAGAGAGAAAGATAGATCAGCCATGATTGAACGGCAGCATAGACTTCTGTCCTATGACATAAACTTATTATGAACTATTCTATATTTAACTGATTGCTGCTTTTAGGGGTTCGGTAAACAGTGGGTGAAAGGAGCAGAACAACCAGGAGGCATCCATTGCAACCCCCCCCGACATCCCAGACCACTACAGTTCCCAGGTTTTCTGATCCAATCTGCTCCAGCCTGTGAAGCAGCACGGCCTTGTGGAAATCAATAGAGGTTTCCCATGTCCACTGCCACACGCCCCATGGAAGTTGGTCTCAAGCTACATTATAGGCCCACGTGATAATGGGATATCAGGGTGTGCTCATCCACTTCTGCCTTCTGCACCACTTCAGTCAGGCAACAGGCTACAAATCAGTCAGTGCCAGTGATCATTGTTCTCCTATTTCTCTGTCAAATGACAGTGAGAAGCCCCACCTGCTGCGTGCCCTCTCTTCATTGCAGCCAGGAGACCAGTTCCAGGTTAAAAGGAAACTCAACAACCAAGTCATCATTTTATTTACCTGGTAACACAAATTCTACCTTCCGGTCCCTCCTGCACTTGGCGATGTGCAGTCCAACTGATAGACAGAGCAGGATGAGGCAGATGAAGGCAACGATGCTCATTACAACTTCGAAAGTGACAGCTGTATCGTTGGTCAGAGAGATATCAATCAATTAGACATTTTGTTGAAAGTTTGCCACAGAAAGAAATTCACCCGTGTCATTGGATGGCCGAAGTGGATAGCACTGTCATTTGGAGTACCGTGTGCAGTTTTGGTCACCCATTATAGGAATGGTGCGGAGGCTTCGATGAGGGTGTAGTAGAGGTTTACCGAAATGCTGCCTGGATTAGAGGGTATTAGCTGCAAGGAGAGCTTGGACAAACTCGGATTGTTTCCTCTGGAGTGATCGAAACTGAGGGAAGACCTGATAGAAGTATATACAATTATGAGAGGTACATATACAGAAGGTAGTCAGAATCTGTTTCCCAGGGTGGAAATGTCAAATACTAAAAGGCCTAGCTTTAAGTTGAAAGGTGCAAAGTTTAAAAGAGAAAGCTTGTTCTTTTGTTTTTCCACATTGCAAATAAAAGTTTGTTTTTGAGTTGTAATTGGATATATGCATTCCTTTGCTCATCCTGCCAAAAGAGTGTTTTCTCAACTCGCGTAGTCAGCAGCCACAAAAGAGCAAGTGCTGTCAGACTATTCACTCTGAGCGCTGACTTGGAGAAACGAGGGAAGTACACAATAACCTTTGAGCTCTTTGCAGATCATTCTGTTCTGTCACATGATCGAATGGCACAGTAGACTCGATGGGCCGAATGGCCTAATTCTGCTCCTATCTTAACCATGGATGAAAAGAGTGCAACACCTGGGACTGTGGCACCAACTGGATGTTGAAGAACCAGGCAATCTAGGGTTACTCTGAGATAAGTGTACTACTCCATAATACTGTGAGACATAATGGTCAGCCATGATCTTACAGAATGTTGAAGCAGGTGTGAGGTGAAATGGCCTACTGTTTCAGTTTCATATTTTCTATAATGGGACCTTCTTAAGCCACAGGCTGTAAAACAATTGCATTAATCTCTCATTTCAAGTTTACCGCAGCATCAATTACGAGACATTTAGGAAAATAATAGCCAAGAGGTGGTACTGACTTGAGCATGAAGACTGTTTAAATACACCATATAAAATACCTGAGTCACAGCTTACATTTCTGCCTGATTTGTGTGTGTTGGATATCATCGCAGATGGCATCACTGGTTTGATTGGCAGGTTCTATTTCGACTTGACCCAGACTGGAGCAACTTTTAAAAGTACAGAGACAACAGCATTACTGAGAAGATTGGGGGAAGTGTTTACACAATGCAACAATCGACTCGAGCCAACTGTCTCCTTTCCCCGCTCAACCCCATCCCTCCCCGCACCCCAGAGCAACATGGCCACACTGAATCCACATTGTCTTATCCAAGTTCTCTTCTGAACCAAAGGCACAGGACACTGAAAACCCTATAGCGAAAGAATGAGACCAGCTGGAGGGACTCAGCGGGTCAAGTAGCATTCATGGAGGGAATTGGACAGTTCATGTTTCCAGTCAAGGCCCTTCACATAGACCGAAAGAGGGGAGCAAGGGGTGGGGCGAGATGTGAAGTGATGTTAAGAAAAATAAATAGATACTTTGTGCAAACCTAATGCCAGGCATGGATATCTCAGACTAAGGGAGGAGGAATGCATATGGCGAGAGGAATCCTTTGCCCTCTGGCTTTTATTCCTTGTTTCTTTGGAGTATAAGAGGCTGAGGGGTGACCTCATTGAGGTGTATAAAATCATGAGGAACATGGATAAAGTGAACTCTCATAGACTGTTTTCCAGGGTAGACGGTTCTAAAACTAGAGAGCGTAGGCTTATGGCGAAAGTGGAGAGATTTAAGGTGGACCTCAGGGGCAACTTTTGCACTGAAGATTGTCCGTGTCTGAACTAGCTGCCAGAGGAAGCTATAAAGCAGATAAATTACAACTGCAATGCCAATGAAGGGAAATAGAACTCAGCATGCAAACGTGGTCAGCATGGACAAGGTGGGGCAAAGCTCATACGCTCAATGACTGTGAAAGTCCTGGAAATAATGAATATTTGTAGCAATTTTGAGTAATCGGAGCAGATGTGTCAGAGCTGGAAATTCCTGGGCTGAAGTTTGATTTAAATCAATTCTGTGAAAAGGGAACATTAACGTGCATCCTCGAGCCCAGGAAATTGCTAATGTCTACAATGCCCTCTTCTGGAGTCACTCAGCAAATTTCTGGAAGCAATAGCAGCAGGGTCAAGGACAACCATTGAAGCAGATCTCCACCCTTACTTTGTCCATGGTTGGCAGGGCCTGGTTCCTGTGGTGGAAAATGTCCCTGTTGAGCAAGGAATGCTTTCCACACCTGCAATAAAGGAGAGGTTGGTCATGACATGAATGCCAATAGAACAAACATCATATAGCTACCATATTACTAAACATACAGGAGAAGATGTGAAGGAAAGAATTGCAGATGCTGGTTTAAATGGAAGGTAGACACAAAATGCTGGAGTTACTCAGCGGGACAAGGAACTTCTCTGGAGAGAAGGAATGGGTGACGTTTTAGGCCGAGACTCTTCTTCAGACTGATGTCAGGGGAGTGGGCGGGACAGAGATAGAATGTAGTCGGAGACGGTAAGACTGGTGGGAGAACTGGGAAGGGGGAGGGGATGGAGAGAGAGGGAATGCTTTCCCTCTCCCTCCATCCCCTCCCCTTTCCCAGTTCTCCTGGGAGAGAGAGAGAGAAAGCTTTCCCTCGCCATTCCCTCCCCTGACATCAACTCCTCAAGAGTTTTTAGTAATAGACAAAAAACAATGGTGTTGATGACTATAAGATCCTAAAAAGTAAGATGGTGGAGGTAGACACAAAAAGCTGGAGTAACTCGGGCAGCAGGCAGGACAGGCAGCATTTTTGGAGAGAAGGAATAGGTGACGTTTCGGGTCAAGACTCTTCTTCGGACTTCAGATGGTGGACGGTTTTGAGTCATCTTGTAATGGCCTTAATCGATCTGTTCATTCAATCGTGGCTGATCTATCTTTCCCTCTCAAATCCATTCTCCTGCCTTCTCCCCATAACCTGTGACACCCTTATTAATCATGAATCTATCAATCTCCGCCTTAAAAATATCCATTGACTTGGCCTCCACAGCCATCTGTGGCAATGAATTCCACAGGTTCACCGCCCTCTGACTAAAAATAAAATCCTCATCTCGTTTCTAAAAATACATATTTTTATTCTGAGGATGTGACCTCAGACTCTCCCACTAGTGGAAACATCCTCTCCACATCCTCTCTACCCAGGCCTATCACTATTCAATATGTTTCTATGAGTGATGGCATTTTATGTGTTCCCCCAGTTGTTGTAGCAGCCAGTGGACAGGTTCAAACCCGGCTGTCTTCCAGTTACACAGGCACCACCGGCAGTTCATTTAATTAATTAGACAAGCGTTCAAATGATGATCAGAAGCATGATACTGACAGCCAGCACCCACCTTTCAATCGATTGGTTTACATTGAGCACACAGTTGCTTGCAGCAGGGCAGCAGGAACGTTTACCTGGTAAGATGCAGCTTCTGCAGTTGCTGTCTTTGCAAACGTAGCCTTCACTGCATTCACACTGGGCATTGGAGATGGACGTGCAATTTCTCTTATACTTCATCCCTGCTGGAAGAACAGAAGGTACTTTAGTACATGAGTGGCACGGTGGCACAGCGCTAGAGTTGCTGCCTTACAGTCCAACAGACCCGGACTCGATCCTGACTGCGGGAGCTGTCTGTACGGAGTTTGTATGCGCTCCCCGTGACCACGTGGGATTCCTCCAAAGACGTGCAGGTTTGCAGGTTACTTGGCAAGGTAAAATTGTAAATTGTCCCTACTGTGCTAGTGTATGGGGATCGCTGGTCAGCATGCACTCGGTGGGCCGCAGGGCCTGGTTCCGCACTGTATCTCTAAACAAAACTCTCTAAATACAATAACCACAAAACAGAATTAAATCAACATCCCTTGACTGTAGATTGTGAGTGGTGGGGATGGGGTATGGGCTTGAACTCTGGGAGGTTATATTATCCAACTGGACTCAAGGCACAGTTAAATTTCCCTTCTTTGTCTGAAGCTGAGGTAGCGCTGATTTCCTGTCTCCAATGGCCATGTTCCTCCCCACCACTCTCAACCCGCAGTCCAGGCGGATGCGTTACTTCTGTTTTTTAGTAACGTCCTGTGATGACGGTTGGGTGTTGACATCGCTCAACACTTTGGTGTCTGGGTTTTGCTGCGAGACAGGGCTGGGCTATCTACTCATCTCGCCAGAAAACATTTGGACAAATCATCAGTTGCACAGTAACATCTAACCTCGGATGTCAAATTAAGCATCTGGAAATGGACTGTATCAGCCTTTAGTTAATAAGTTGTGGATTCAAAGCAACATTTGGACAGGTACATGGATAGGACAGGTTTAAAGGAATGTGGGCCAAACGCAGGCAGGTGGGACTAGTGTAGATGGGACATGTTGGTTGGTGTGTACAAGTTGGGCCGAACGGCCTGTTTCCATTTTGTATGATACTATGATCCTATGTCTATCAGACATGTGAGCAGAAACTACAGAGACACCAGTGTAATACTGAGGGAGAGTTGCACAATCAGAGAGGTTGTCCTTCAGATGATACATTAAAGCAAGCCCACTAGGGGAAAACAAATGGTCGGCACGGACTGGAAGGGCCGAGAGGGCCTGTTTCCGTGCTGTAATTGTTATATGGATATATGGTTATATGTTATAGTATCATTTTAATAAAGAACTGTTATCTCCTTCAGCTGCTATCCTTTTTTTTAAAGCTTACAAGGCGAGATCCTTTGTCAATGCGATTGCTTTGATTAAGCATTGCATTGGCCTCTGATGTCCTTATCCAATACCCTCACATATGATGTTCAAGAAGGAACTGCAGATGCTGGAAAATCAAAGGTAGACAAAAATGCTGGAGAAACTCAGTGGGTGAGGCAGCATCTATGGAGCAAAGGAAATAGGCAACGTTTCGGGCTGAAACCCTTCTTCAGACCGAAACGTTGCCTATTTCCTTTGCTCCATAGATGCTGCCTCACCCGCTGAGGTCCTCACATATGATGTCTCTGTTTATCAGGAGGTGTTACATTTGCATTTACACACAGTGAGAACATTGACAATTTGAGTAAATGTGACATTACCATATTCACACTCATCACAGCGGAAGCAGGAATAAATGTTGTTCCATTGCTCGGAATATGATCCATTTGGACATGTTGCACACTTCGAATCAGAGAGTGCAGTACATTCCTTTACCAAAAAGTTACCTGGAAAATAAAAGGACCATTAAAGGGCCTGTCCCATTTGCGTGACCTAATCCACGAGGTTAGAAGACACTGGAAGAGTTTAAAAAAATGTTAAGGTCGTGTGGACACGCCAAAGTAAAAGACCTCCTACGACTATGTCTACAGCCTCCTACAACCCCTCTCAACCACAGTCTTCCACATTTAAGACCAACTACGACTAGCTACGAGTGGAAAATGATCATAGAAACATAGAAACATAGAAAATAGGTGCAGGAGCAGGCCATTCGGCCCTTCGAGCCCGCACCGCCATTCAATATGATCATGGCTGGTCATCCAACTCAGTATCCTGTACCTGTCTTCTCTCCATACCCCCTGATCCCTTTAGCCACAAGGGCCACATCTAACTCCCTCTTAAATATAGCCAATGAACTGGCCTCAACTACCTTCTGTGGCAGAGAATTCCAGAGACTCACCACTCTCTGTGTGAAAAATGTTTTCCTCATCTCGGTCTTAAAGGAATTCCCCCTTATCCTTAGACTGTGACCCTTTGTTCTGGACCTCCCCAACATCAGGAACAATCTTCCTGCATCTAGCCTGTCCAACCCCTTAAGAATTTTGTAAGTTTCCATTAGATCCCCCCTTAATCTTCTAAATTCTAGCGAGTGCAAGTCGAGTCTATCCAGTCTTTCCTCACATGGAAGTCCTGACATCCCAGGAATCAGTCTGGTGAACCTTCTCTGTACCCCCTCTATTGCAAGAATGTCTTTCCTCAGTTTTGGAGACCAAAACTGTACGCAATACTCCAGGTGTGGTCTCACCAAAATCCTGTATAACTGCAGTAGAACCTCCTTGCTCCTATACTCACATTTTTCGCTATGAATGTTAACATACCATTTGCTTTCTTCACTGCCTGCTGCACCTGCATGCCTACTTTCAATGACTGGTGTACCGTGACACCCAGTCTCGTTGCATCTCCCCTTTTCCTAATCTGCCACCATTCAGATAATAGTCTACCCTCCTGTTTTTGCCACCAAAGTGGATAACCTCACATTTATCCACATTATACTGCATCTGCCATGCATTTGCCCACTCACCCAGCCTATCCAAGTCACCTTGCAGCCTCCTAGCATCCTCCTCACACCTAATACTACCCCCCAGCTTAGCGTCATCCGCAAACTTGGAGATGTTGCATTCAATTCCCTCGTCCAAATCATTAATATATATTGTAAATAGCTGGGGTCCCAGCACTGAGCCTTGCGGTACCCCACTAGTCACTGCCTGCCATTCTGAAAAGGACCCGTTTACTCCTACCCTTTGCTTCCTGTCTGCCAGCCAGTTCTCTATCCACATCAATACTGAACCCCCAATATCGTGTGCTTTAAGTTTGTATCCTAATCTCTTATGTGGGACCTTGTCGAAAGCCTTCTGAAAGTCTAGATATAACACATCCACTGGTTCTCCCTTTTCCACTCTACTAGTTACATCCTCGAAAAATTCTATGAGATTCATCAGACATGATTTACCTTTCGTAAATCCATGCTGACTTTGTCCAATGATTTCACCACTTTCCAAATGTGCTGCTATCCCATCTTTAATAACTGACTCTAGCAGTTTCCCCACTACCGATGTTAGACTGGTCTGTAATTCTCCGTTTTCTCTCTCCCTCCTTTTTTAAAAAGTGGGGTTACATTAGCTACCCTCCAATCCTCAGGAACTACTACAGAATCGAAGGAGTTTTGAAAAATTATCCCTAATGCATCCACTGTGGCTACTTCCTTGAGTACTCTGGGATGCAGACTATCTGGCCCTGGGGATTTATCGGCCTTTAATCCGTTCAATTTACCCAACACCACTTCTCGGCTAACCTGGATTTCACTCAGTTCCTCCATCTTATTTGACCCCCGGTCCCCTGCTATTTCCTGCAGATTATTTATGTCTTCCTTAGTGAAGACAGAACCAAAGTAGTTATTCAATTGGTCAGCCATGTCCTTGTTCCCCATGATCAATTCACCTGTTTCTGACCGCAAGGGACCTACATTTGTTTTAACTAATCTCTTTCTCTTCACATATCTATAAAAACCTTTGCAGTCAGTTTTTATGTTCCCTGCCAGTTTTCTTTCATAATCAATTTTCCCTTTCCTAATTACGCCCTTTGTCCTCCTCTGCTGGACTCTGAATTTCTCCCAGTCCTCTGGTAGGCTGCTTTTTCTGGCTAATTTGTATGCTTCATCTTTTGTTTTTATACTATCCCTGATTGCCCTTGTTATCCATGGATGCACTACCTTCCCTGATTTATTCTTTTGCCAAACTGGGATGAACAATTGTTGTAGTTCATCCATGCAGTCTTTAAATACCTTCCATTGCACATCCACTGTCAACCCTTTAAGAATCACTTGCCAGTCTATCTTGGCCAATTCACGTCTCATTAAACAAAGTTACCTTTGTTTAAGTTCAGAACCCTTGTTTCTAACTTATTTATGTCACTCTCCATCCTAATGAAGAACTCAACCATATTATGGTCACTCTTGCCCAATTTGATTCACCCAATCTATATGTAGACTGAAGTCACCCATTATAACTGTTTTACCCTTGTTGCACGCATTTCCAAATTTCCTGATCACATGATAAAATGATGTCATGTTTGCTATTTTTTTCCTCGGGTCAGTTACCGACCTACGACTACGTACGACTACCTATGACTATCTACGACTACCTACAACTACCATCACGACCTACTACAACCTACCTATGGCCCACCTACGAGTAAAAGGTATACATTTTTTCAATGCCAACCTTTTTTTTACTCGTGGACATTTTCTATCAGGCTGGAAAAAACGCCGCGATCTACTTGAGGCCACGAGTACGCGGAGACCACTCACGAGCATGAGGAAGAGTTACGAAGACCTCCTACGACCTCGTGGCGACCATGCTGCGAGTATGAGTCAAGGGCAAACTCGGCAGAGGTCGCCAATTAGGTCATGAAAGTGGGACAGGGGCTCAAGTAGCAATGCTTCAGGCTGGGGGGGGGGGGGGGGGGAACCTAGTTAACCTTTCAGGTTGAAGATTCTTTACCGTGATAGGGATAAAGTGAGAAATAAAATAATGTTGAGTTGCTGGAAAAGGTAGGTGGGTGGGTGAATAGCTCCAAGGGAATGTCTGTGATAGGTTGCGGGCAGAGGTTTGGGCTGTCAATGAGGCGGTCAGAGAGTGGCACTGAAAAGTGAGATCAAGTCAAGTCACTTTTATCTATATAGCAGATTTAAAAAACAACTCTCGTTGGCCAAAGTGCTTTACATTGGTATAAGAATAGTATAACAAACAATACAAACATCACTACATACATATAGCCCTCGCTCAGAGGATGACAAGAAAGGCTTGGGAGTAGAGATGAGTTTTTAATCTCGACTTAAAGGAGTCGATGGAGGGGGCAGTTCTGATTGGAAAAGGGATGCTGTTCTACAGTCTAGGAGCTACAACCGAAAAGGCGCGGTCGCCCCTGAGCTTATGCCTAGACCGCGGGATGTTCAGCAACCCCAAGTCGGCGAATCTGAGATGTTGCAAATAGCAGGGTGTGTTAATGAAGTGCGAAGAAAAACTGAGGCAATATCATGGATGTGATAGCCAGTTCTGTACAGACAAAGAAACAAACCAGAGTTGGAGTCCGAGCCTGAAATTAACTGCCTTACCTGTTAACCTTCTTGCATGAAGGTAAATGCTGTTTAACCCAATGGTCTTTCCTCTCTTTTTGCTGTGCTCCCCATCTGAAAATCTTGCAAGTAATACAGGACTTTGACTACTGTATTTGCCCCCAGTTTCTCATCTGCCTCCTTATGGCCTCCTGACAATCTAGCTTTAAACCTCCCAAGGTGTACTGGCAAATTTACCTCCCTGGATATAATCCCAACTATTGAGTTTCTTATTACTAGAGCCAGGATGCTTAGGCACTAAAAAACTGAAATAGGCAGGCAAAAAGGCAGAATAAAATTACAAAAAAGGCATAAAAAGGCATTTATTTCCACCATCAAAATATGGTTAAAAATTATAATATATAGGTATACTACATTAAATGACCAAAATTGCCTGGTTGCACATAATTACTAGCATTTTCTTTCAAATTATCTGGTGTAAACCTGTCGTCTGTCAGACAGAATATGCTTCAGTTGTGAAAAACTTATTTCTACCTCAGCTGAGGTCGCTGGTGCATACCCGAAACAAGCTACAGACTCTCTTTTCATGTCGATATCTTGTGTATTAGAACTACCTTTGAGAACTTTAGCTATGTTTTCTATTTCTTCAAGGTCTTTGTTAGCTAAAATCACTCTCTCACATTTTCCTTGTATGTCTTTACCTACATCGCCAGGAATTTTACGAATATCGGCAGTTACTTTGTTGAAAACCTGCACGTTATTCACTAATGTTTCTTCACAAGTGGTAGCTTGTGGGAAGTTTGGAAAATTGGAAGCAATAAACACAAGATCGCGGTGGAGGGACTTTTTCTGCATGATTTCATTGACGATCCTGACTGCAGCAGATTCTTCTTCTTCAAAACAGTTGATGATTTATTTTATCTTTTCAAAATTTGCAGCACAGTCGAGTACAGCAGGGAACCATGTACCCCCAACTAGTCAAAACCGGCTGAGGATGTAGCGGAATCTTGGGTGCCATTTCCTTGAACAACTGCACACACACGATGCTTTGAGGAAGATTTTCTTGACATTCGAAAGTAGGCGATCGACAGTTGGAAACAAGCTACATATGTGCTTGGCAATTCTATGAAGCCCTTGAGCTAAGCATGTCAAATGCAACATTTTGGGGAATAAAACTTTAAGTCACAAACAGAATAACATTCACGTGTTCTATACCTTCTGGCCAAAGTACAGCAAGTGAAGATATAAACATCTGAGCAATAGTTGAGCTGTTTGACTTCTCCAATACTTCCGATGTCAACAAATACTCCTTTGATGGTTGATCTGCCTCCAGTGTACCGATGACCACATTGGCAACATATCTCCCCACAGCATAGGTTGTATCATCTATTGAGATCCATATTTTGTCGCATACAACTTCATCTCTAATTTTCTGCACAATGTTGAAGTTGCTGTCAACATAATTTTTCCGTAATGATGACTCACTTGGTATATGTTCCTCTGTGTATTTCTCTAAAAAACCTCCGAGAGATTTGTTTTCCAATTTCCACAGTGGAATTCCAGCATCAATAAATGCCTTGCACAGACCACTCGAAAACTCAGATTTGCGAATGGAGCCAGCAGTAAATGTAGTGAGAAGACTACAAGCTTGGGTATTTTGCTTGGGTAGTCTACACCTCAGCGGTATCAACATTGACTTCTCTAATTTTATGTAACCCTTGTCTTCTCCCTCCTCTCCCTCCCCCTTCCAAGCTCTCCTACATATGTGCTCCTACACTTCCTTTTTTTCCCTGCCCCCTCCCCCACATCAGTCTGAAGAAGGGTC
The DNA here is from genome assembly GCA_035221665.1 of Okamejei kenojei. NCBI lineage: Eukaryota > Metazoa > Chordata > Chondrichthyes > Rajiformes > Rajidae > Okamejei > Okamejei kenojei. The sequence continues at coordinate 14,598,948 of CM069162.1, forward strand.
TCGATCCGAAATGTCGCCGAGTCCTTCTCTCCATAGATACTGCATCACCCGCTGAGTTTCTCCAGCACTTTTTGTCTACCTTCGATTTTTTTCCCATCGGATCTTAAATAGATCTTGGAGAAGACTGAACCAGCGGGCAGAGCCACGAACGAATAAATGACCGACGGTGGCGTGCCAGGTTTTGCCCCGGTGGTGGAAGTTTTCTTGTAAGTTATACTATGTTAACATGTTAATAATAACATTAATATTAATGTGTTAACATGGAAAACGTCATTGTAATCACGGTACAACTAGAGAAAATAGCAAACGACCTTTTAGCAAAACGGCAAAAAAAAAGGTCTGATTTAGGCACTTGATCGTGAAAAAGGCATTGTCCTGGTGAAATCATCAAAAAAAAAGGCATGAAAAGGCACATGGCATTTATGGCAAAATCCTGGCTCCACTTATTACTATTGCTCTGCTGAGCCTCAGGGACTTGTCCTGTCACGGTGTTGACTTGCTGCCTACAACGAATGCAGCGCGGGAGACCCGGGCTTTAACTTGTGGAGCAGTCCTATCCTTTTCCATAATATTTAAAATCTAATAACAGCGACTGTGGCTACACTGGCGCTTCAACCACTGCCCAGCCACATCTCCCCAGGCGACACCGACCTGACACCATCTATGCAGCACCAATGTTAAACTCTTGTTCCCTTTATCATCGATACTTTTTTTTTGCATATCTTTCATTCATTGTTCTTTATCTCTCCACATCACCGTCTATATCTCTCGCTGCCCTGATCCCTGACCAGACTGAAGAAGGGTCTCGACCCGAAACGTCGCCCAGCTCCTTCGCTCCTTAGATGCTGCTGCACCCGCTGAGTTTCTCCAGCCTTTTTGTGTAACCCTTAAACTCTCTCTCTCTCTCCCTCCCTCCCCTCCCCTACACTCCCCCCCCCCCCCCTCCCCTTCCCTCGCCTACCAGGGGCTGGATCAACTCACCGGACCTTCGTAAAGATCGCGTTTAAGAAGGAACTGCAGATGGAGAAACTCAGCGGGTGCAGCAGCGTCTATGGAGCGAAGGAAATCGGTAACGTTTCGGCCCGAAACCCTTCGGGTTTCGGCCCGAAACGTTGCCGATTTCCTCCACTATTAAGTATCTCGCCCGCCAGCTCACCTGCAGGACAGCCTGAACAGCAGGGATCATCCCCGGCTCGACCCGACCTGAACTTGGGCGGACAGTCCTGGGGTAGCTTGGCACGCACGGCTGCCAGCAGCACAGACAGGAGGAGCGCCGGTGACCCCATGGGCTCAGCGCAGAGAGTCGGAGTGCGGCGCCGGGGCTCACGACACCGGTTAGCGGTGGGCACCTCGATAGATGCCGGGGGCGGTGGCATCCGGAGGGCGGAACCGAGGCCCGGCGAATGATGATAATGAACGACGAGTCTCGTGGATTTTGTTTCACACGCCGGCTTTCCCCCACACCAACCAATTACACCTGGAATTCTGCTAGAAAGCCAACACCATCACCCAAGCACAGAGTTTCCACGGTCCTTCCTGTTCAAGGAAACCGCATTAACTCTGGTGGGGAGATAGTGGAGTCGGGGGGGATATGGGGAGAGAAGGCAGGGACGGGGTACTGATTGGGGGGGGGGGGGGGGGGTTAGACAAAAGTGCTGGAGAAACTCAGCGGGTGCAGCAGCATCTAAGGAGCGAAGGAGATAGGCGACGTTTCGGGCCGAAACCCTTCTCCAGACTCCTTCTTAAATACTGATTGGGGATGATCAGCCATGATCACATTGCATGGCGGTGCTGGCTCGAGGGGCCGAATGGCCTCCTCCTGCACCTATTGTCCATTGTCTATTGATTTACTGTATTGACTTTTTTTTCTCCAGAGGAAAAAAATCCTCGGACATGGCCTGAACTCCCCCTCCCATTCCGTATCCGACCTCTCGGTCCTGGGCCTCCTCCACGGCCAGAGTGAGCAACACCGCAAGTTGTGGGAACAGCACCTCATATTCCGCTTGGGGAGTCTGCATCCTCTGGGCTTGAACATTGAATTTTCTCAATTCTGTTAACCCTTGCTGTCTCCTCCCCTTCCCACCTCCCCCTCAGCCCTCGGGCACTGGCATTCCCTCTCTCTCTATCTCTCCCCCCCCACCCTAGTCGCACTAGCTTCTCATTTTCACAGCACAAACAGTTTACAATGGCTTGTTCCCTTCATCATTGATACTTTTTTGCATATCTTTCATTCATTGTTCCTTATCTCTCCACATCACTGTCTATATCTCTCGTTTCCCTGATCCCTGACCAGTCTGAAGAAGGGTCTCGACCCGAAACGTCGCCTATCTCCTTCGCTCCTTAGATGCTGCTGCACCCGCTGTGTTTCTCCAGCCTTTTGTGTACCCTCGATTCTCCAGCATCTGCAGTTCCTTCTTTAACAAGTAAGTCTTGTTGCAAGATGCCGTGTGGCCAGTCAGCCACCCACCCTGGCTGACATTTGGCGGAGCTGGGGCCATGGGCACGGGATCCACCAGTGGGAATTCCGCTGAATGTCGGGGGTCAGATCATGAGGCATCATTCCCGTAATGAGGGTGACATTACCAGCAGTGGTCGGAGCTGTAGCTGTAGCTGTAGCTGTCACGGTGATTTCCTTCCCGCCGCGTCATGCAATGATGATCACTGGAGCAGTCGGGCGAGTCGACCTTTGCCGCTGGTGGCTGCAAATTGTCTGACAGGGAGGATGAAAGGCTATCCACCAAACGCGCTCTTGGTTTGCGTTGTGGAGAACAGTTGCGTTGACAGAAGCTGCGACGAAGATGTACACAACATGGTGTAGCAATTCAGCGGGACAGGCAGCATCCCTGGAGAGAAGGAATGGGTGACGTTTCGGGGTCTGAAGAAGGGCCTCGACCCGACCCATCACCCATTCCTTCTCTCCAAAGATGCTGCCTGTCCCGCTGAGTTTGACTCCAGCATTTTGTGTCTATCTTCTGGAGAACAATACTCAATCTCACATTCATGCACGACACTCTTGGTATTTATTGCCTGTCCATTACATGCCTTTTGATGGATCAGCCATGATTGAATGACAGAGTACACTTGATGGGCCGAACGGCCTAACGGCCTAATTCTTCTTCTATCACTTATGAACTTATTTTACTCCCTGTACCCCACACTTGAACCAGTCGTGGGTTGTGATAGAAGAGTGTTATTCCAGCAGTGGTGTTCCACAGGATCTGTGCTCTGTCAACTGTGGTTTGTGATACAAGACAATAGACAATAGACAATAGGTGCAGGAGTAGGCCATTTGGCCCTTCAAGCCAGCACCGCCATTCAATGTGATCATGGCTGATCATCCCCAATCAGTGCCCCGTTCCTGCCTTCTCCCCATATCCCCTGACTCCGCTATTTTTAACAGCCCTATCTAGCTCTCTCTTGAAAGACGGGAAGAGCATTCATGTGCAGAGGGGTCGTGGGGTCGAAGTTCATAATTCATAAGTTCTAGGAGAAAAATTAGGTCATAGGACCCATCAAGTCTACTCTGCCATTAAATCATGGCTAATCTATCTTTGTCTCTCAACCCCATTCTCCTGCCTACTCCCCAAAACCCCTGACACCCTAACTAATCGAGAATCAAGAGGCAGCCACTGTGCGGCACTCCCTCAGTACTGCCTCTCCCACAGTACTCCTTGAAAGTGGTTCCATGAGTATATACAGTAGAATGTAAAAAAGGCATGGTATGCCCGTCTTCCTCAGTCAGGACATTGAGTATCAGCAGTGATGGAAATGGGTTTTAGGAGCTAGGGGTACTCTAAGGTCCGTGAGGCTGAGGTTGGGAAGGAAGGTGGGGGGGGGGGGGGTTTATGTGCAGTCATACCCATATAAGAGTACAAGTATGCATACCTTGTTTATTGTGTATTAATAATATAGTTTATTGTGTATTATATGTCATAGCTGCTTTCTTGCATCTCTCTGTCGCTCTCAGACAGACAAAAGCAATGATCATAGAGTGGAATAGATGACATTTCGGGTCGAGACCGACAGTCAAGGGAAAGGGAAACGGGAGATATAGGCACATCTTACATTCATTTGTCCTTAGTACCATCTATATCTCTTGCTCCTCTTTCCCCTGACTCAGTCTGAAGAAGGGTCTCGACCCGAAATGTAATCTATTCTACTCTGTGATCATTGCTTTCGTCCGTCTGTCCACTCGCCCTCGGATTAGGTAGCACGCAGGATAAAGCTGCGAATTCACGCCATTCCCCTCCCATTCCCAATCTGACCTTTCTGTCCTGGGCCTCCTCCATTGTCAGAGTGAGGCCCGGTGCAAATTGGAGGAACATCAGCAAGTATTTTACAGCCTTGGTTAGGCCACAATTGGAATATTGTAGTTCTACAGGAAGATGTGGAGGCTTCGGAGAGGGTGCGGAAGAGATTTATCTTCATCCACCCACCCCTCCCCTTCCTCTTTCAGTGACACTCTCCCTCTATTCATTTCTCTTGGCCTCCCTTAGTTGCGCTTCACCTCCTACACTCACGTACCTCCCTCAGCAACCCCCCCTCCCCCCCCCGCCCCTTCTATTCTCACTACTTCATTTCACTACCCTGTTACTCCTTGTGCGATCAATGTCTGTATTGCCTGATAATCTTGCTGCCAAATGACAAATGTCTATCTAATATTATTAATATTGCTTCATGAAGAAGCGAAGTTGTTGTTGGGTACCAGGCAACACACGACCTCTCCCATGTCTACTCGAATATGATTTAAAGAATTGTGGTTTCCTGCAGTAAAGGTCAGAGCGTTTGAATTCCATTCCCCATCTCACATAGCCAGCGGCATCACTCCGTCGTGGGCGCAGTGACTTGGCTATTTAGTTCATCTCTTTAATGAGCACACATATTCCGAGTGCCTGCAAACGCAGTCAAAATAATTGTAAATTTTATTCAGCAAGAGTTCGTGCTGCAAACGAATGCTGAAGGTGAAGCTCCAACCAAACTTCTCTTTGTTATAAAAACGGACACAAAGTGTTGGAGTAATGGGCCTGTCCCACTTGGCCGTCATTTACGCAACAGGACGGTAGACACTGACGCGGGACGGTCGCGCGCTTCATCATGCGTCCGCACAGCCGTCTGAAGCGCGTGACGTCATTTGAAGATGGACAAAAAATGCAGGAGTAACTCAGCGGGACCGGCAGCATCTCTGGACAGAAGGAATGGATGATGTTTCGGGTCGAGACTCTTCTTCAGTCTGAAGAAGGGGCTCGACCCGAAACGTCAACCATTGCTTCTCTCCAGAGATGCTGCCCGTCCCGCTGAGTTGCTCCAGCATTTTGTGTCTATCTCCAACCGTCTTGGCCCCACTCTGGGAGTAGGAGTGGGGCGGATCCGGATCCGCAACGGCCGTGAGCCTCAGGCCGAGTTCGGCGATCGTTTGCCTGCTTCTGCTGCTGTTGGAGACGAGACGTTGCGCAGCGCCAGGCTGTCAGTTATGCAACAGGCCGGTGGTGAGCGAAGATTTCGTGCAGGACGAACTCCACACTCCTCCACACCACTGCATGCACCCGTCCCGGACAGTTGACTGGAGGCCTAGTCAGGGGGTGGGGGGTGGGGGTGGGGGGGGGTGCAGAATAGTCTGATGGGGAATGAGGGCCGCCAGATTCAGTTAAAAGCACTGCAACTGAAAATGGAACCAACAGTGGAGTACTGCAGATATTTTGGTTGGTTTGTTTCCTGATATCAAACAAAATACATTTATAACTTCATCAGTTGGGGACAACTCTAACCTCCATTCTCTTCTTTGCCCAGGAATAAGCAGTTTCTAATCGAATGGGAGTGAGCAGGCAGTATCTCACTATCAAGGATGTCTCACTGTCTCTGGGTCGACAGAAGATGCCTATCCCTTGATACCTGAAAACGAGAGATTTTATTTTCAATTGGAGCAGTCCTTTAGACTGGAGATTGTGAGTGCAATTCCTAACCTGAAAAGTAAAACTTGCTCGTAGACCAGCTCGAGGTTCTTCACAGATTTATTTAACTTACTGGTGGATCTTCCTCTGAGCAATAGCTAACAAAGTGTAGGAACGGAGGAGATTTACAAATCACACCATAAAAAACCCCCATGGCCTCGCTCAAAACGTCACAAAGCAACTCTTTCCAGTTGTCTGTGAAAATGTCCGAGTTGCTGGATTTTTTTTAAGTAAAAATTTTCTCTCATGGTTTCCCTCTCTTTAGAGGAACTGAGGAACTGGTTGCATTGCAGTGCAGGGCATCATAAGTTCATATGTTGTAGGATCAGAATTAGGCCATTCAGCCCTTCAAGTCTACTCCGCCATTCAATCATGGCTGATATATATTTCCTTCTCAGCCCCATTCTCCTGCCTTTTTCCCACAAGCCTTGACACCCTATTATCCCACAATCAAGAACCTATTAATCTCCACCTTATAAATATCCATTGACTTGGCCTTCGCCAAAGATCCTATAGCGGAGCAAGATAGGCCACTCCTGCGAAATGCAATGGGGGCTGACGTGTAGTACGCAACGGAGCGCAACATGGGCATTTTTTCCGACCATTTCTGCAACCGGAACCTACCCGACCCGACCCGACTCGCAGTGTAATCAACGTTGTGGGGGGCACAGTTTGTGTGTGTGATATAGGGCTAGATTCATAATTCTGTTAGTTCATAATTCTGTTAATAATTGTTAAAGAATAAAATTTGACTCTGGTAATTTTCTTTTTAAATCATTTCTTTTTAATGGCGCATAAGCTGTGTTTGAGTTGATTTATAGTAACCGGAACCTACCCGACCCGACCCGATTCGCAGTGTAACAAACGTTGCGGGGGAACAGTTTGTGTGTGTGTGTGTGTGATATAGGGTTAGATTCATAATTCTGTTAATTCTTGTTAAACAATAAAATGTTTATACATTTTGATTCTGGTAATGTTCTTTTTTAATGTTTTTTTAAATCATTTCTTTTTAAATGGCTCATAAGCTGTGTTTGAGTTGATTTTGCTGAATTGACACTTGCACTCTGTAATTCATTCATCTAATCACACTGTTCACAACTGCAGTATTTGGGAAAATAATAGCAATATGACGATTCCAGTTGCTCTAGCCCTGGAATGTTACTTAATGTTTTTGTGTCTATGGAGTTGTTTCTCAACATTAAAATGGGTCTGGTCTTCCCAAAAGCCAGAGAGTGGAATGAGATCTGTCTGTAATGGTGGGGTTATCTAAATTAAGTATTTCACAAAATTAAATGTGTTTAAGCAAGATTTACAAATGATGTATAACTTAAGGATGGCTTTATTCAGCGAGCATACAACTGATTAGATTGTGCTGGAAAGAACACACATACATGAATGTGATATAAATGTATATAATATACACACAGATTTACATTTTTTCCGATTTTTATATCCAATGATGAACTTTATTTCAGGCTAGACAAGGGACAACATTAAATAAAAAAACATTGTAAACCTTCCCGCAACTTCACTTTGGTGTCTCGGCCGTGCTGATCCGGGCCAGACTCCCCGCACGTTGTGGAAGGAACATATTTTCGCTTTTACTGTGATTTATTTCTCTTTTTAACACTGAATATCTGATAATGACACATCAGCAGCATATGGCACCAATATTGCCTCGGGCCGGTTCAAACTCCGTGGCCCGGGGCGGTCGAAGCTGCCGCCCTCCAGCCCAGCGGACGAAGATGTTGCCGCGGGAGCTCCGGAAAAACAGGTCACCAACCTGTGACCCGTGAGCTCCCGACGATATCGTCTACTGGCTCGCGGCCGAACCTCTGAAGTCGGGCCGCCGCCGCAGCCGGGACACAGCCACAGTCCCGAGGCGGGCCGCCGCCGCCGGGACACAGCCACAGCCCCGAGGCGGGCCACCGCCGGGACACAGCCTCAGCCCCAAGACGGGCCACCGCCGCCGGGACACAGCCTCAGCCCCAAGACGGGCCACCGCCGCCGGGACACAGCCTCAGCCCAGAGTCGGGCCGCCGCCGGGACACAGCCTCAGCCCCGAGTCGAGCCACCGCCGCCGGGACACAGCCTCAGCCCCGAGTTGGGCCGCCGCCGCCGGGACACAGCCTCTGCCCCAAGTCGGGCCACCGCCGCCAGGACACAGCCTCAGCCCCGAGTCGGGCCGCTCCGCCGGAAAACCGTCTCAGCCCCGAGTCGGGCCGCCGCCGCCGGGACACAGCCTCAGCCCCGAGTCGGGCCGCCGCCGCCGGGACACAGCCTCAGCCCCGAAGACGGAGGTGGAAGCAAAGATCCTATCTTTTGGCGGAAGCAAGATGGCGGAGGCTGGTTGCTGAAATGGGTCCTATAATTACCCATGAATCTGCCCATGACCGTACTACGCGTTTTTCGTGGGAGTAGGCCATCTTGCTCCGCTATAGGATCTTTGGCCTCCACAGACCTCTGTGGCAACGACACAGCAAAAGCAAGAGTTCCTGGGAGATTATAAACAAACTTCCGCAAGGTTCTTAAAAATTCCTTGAAATTGTGCAGCATCCTCAAGGCCTTGTAGAAACATCCGCCCATGACTGATCAAAGCAGAGAAGGAAAGCCCGGAAAGTCTTAGAGAATATCCAGTTGCAGGACAAATACAGAGGAAGAGTGCTGACCCTAACCTGTGCCCGTGGCAGTGTTCAATCCCACACTGGCCTCGTCAGCCACCTCAGAACCTACCGGATGGAGTGAAAATGAGAGCACTTCCTAAGAAGCAGGAGGAGCTGAGTGAATATGTGCAGGAAGGAACTGCAGATGTTGGTATAAACTGAAAATAGACACAAAAATGCTGGAGTAACTCAGTGGGTCAGGGGGGCAGCATCCCTGCCGAAAAGGAATATATGACGTTTCGGGGCAAGACTCTTCTTCAGACTGAAACCCCTGTCTTACGGTGCAAGTCGACCAACAAGTGACTCCGAGTTTAAAACAAATTAAACTTGTGGTAATCATGTGCAATTAACGTAGCGGGAACGTCGGAACTCTTGGGCGCAACTTAGCGACTCGTGGCGCTAGCGGCAGGTACCCGTGAAACATGTTAACTCTTGAAAAATTTCAAACATGTTTAAAGTTTTCCACGAGTCAAATTTACTCTTGAAGTTAAATATTGAAACATTTAAACTTGTTGTAAGAACGTAGTGGCCCGTGGGTTTACCGTAGTGACTCGTGAGTAACTCATGGGTTTGGCCTGAGTGCCAGAAGTGAAATGTTGAAGATTAGTCAGATCTTAACGGAAAATGTTCAGTGAAGGAGCAAAAAGCACTCACCGGGGATCTGAGTAACAGTGGCAGAAAGAATGAACCATGCAGTGTTGGGAAAGCCGCATTGTGAGAGTTAATTAGTTCCCTTCAGAACTTTAACTTTTCACATTGAAACGGTGCCATGAATCCTTGTTAGATTAATGCACTTTTTTATGGAGAAGCAGATATATGGGACAGGTGTCCCGTCTCAGGATTTATATCCGACAAATTTTATGCTTTTATACAGGGATTTTCTCAGGCATCACTTTCCACCCGGTCTGTCCGCGTTAAGGAGGCTTTCAGTTGTGAGCCCAGACTGTAGCCACTTGTGAAGTACACTTGATGCCCTGATGGTGAATCATTTCCTTTCAAGTGACAAGGTGCCTCCTAGCTTTTCAAGATGTGTAGGATATCCGCTGGTTCACACATCACACAGCCTGCAGTCTTAGCCCACCACAGTTCCGGGGAGGCCCCGTGAAGCCGGCTGGTTGGTCTGTCTTGTGTTTCCAAGCCCATTGCTCGTTGCACCTGAAATTACTGCCGGGGTCCACTCCTCTTGGTTTCCTCAAGTAACCAGTAAATTACTATTAAACCTTGACATGCTTTACATAGTGACATATTCTAACATCCAGGCAAATTGTGAAGATTTCGTAATGAAACAAATAATTGAACTACCACAGGTACAGGACCCATTGACCAAACAGTGCTTCGGCAGTGAAATACAAGAAGGGTTGGTAAACAATAATTTTCAATGGGATTTCTTCCAAAAGAAGCCATCAATAAATAATGCGAGGAATGAAGGGGTGGGAGGATGGGGTGGGGGGAGAAGGGGAAGGGTACATGGGTGAGCTGCACATTTTCCCCTCTGTGGCTGACAGCGGCCTCGGAGCCTTACTGAAGGTGGCTGGAGCTGGTTGCACCCGTAACCGTGTGGGAAATTGCCTGATTGTTTTTCTGGCTTCAGCAGCGTGGATGCGGTATGGATCCTGCAGTTGATTTGCAATGTTTTGAGCCGCTGCTTTATAGAGAGACACACACTGGTCTACGGACCTTGCTGTCGGGGGGAAAAATAATGTTAATGTTCAATTTACCTAATCTTTTTGTTCGAAGTTTACCAACATTTTGATGAGCGATGGATTCAGGGAATAAAACAATCTTACTAGACACAAAAAGCTGGAGTAACTCAGCCAAGCCAGCAGCATCTCTGGAGAGTACACAAAAAGCTGGAGAAACTCAGCGGGTGCAGCAGCATCTAAGGAGCGAAGGAGATAGGCGACGTTTCGGGTCGAGACCCTTCTTCAGACTGAGTTTCTCCAGCTTTTTGTGTACCCTCGATTCTCCAGCATCTGCAGTTCCTTCTTTAAAACTTTGTCTACTCCACTGCGATATCTCCTCAAGGTATGCCTACTTTGAAGAAGTTCTCCTCCTCCCTACGGAGGCAGTTTCACAACCTCCTCTCTAACTGCTCCCCCTCTGTGATACCCCCTTCCCTCCAACTCTACGGTAGTCTGAAGAAGGGTCTCGACCCGAAACGTCGCCTATCTCCTTCGCTCCTTAGATGCTGCTGCACCCGCTGAGTTTCTCCAGCTTTTTGTGTACCCTCGATTCTCCAGCATCTGCAGTTCCTTCTTTAAAAGCATCTCTGGAGAGAAGGGTCGAAACGTGTTTTCAGTCTGAAGAAGGGACTCGACCAGAAAAGTCACCCATTCCTTCCCTCCAGAAATGCCGCATGTCCCGTTGAGTTACTCCAGCATTTTGTGTCTATCTTTGGTGTTAACCAGCATCTGCAGTTCCTCACGACAAAAAAAAAAAAAACAGCCTATGATTGATGCCAGACCTTGAACATAGGCAGTTCAAATGGACTTTTGAATGCAATTTTGGAAGGATTGTTTCTTGAAACAAACTGCTTTAAAAGTTTGAAGGAAGGAATTGCTGATACTAGTTGAAACCAAAGATAGACACAAAATGATGGACTAACTCAGCTGGTCAGGCAGCATCTCTGGAGAAAAGAATTAGGTGATGTTTCGGGTTGAGATCGTTCTTCAGGCTGGGTCTTTTTATAGTGAAAAAAAAACGGCATGACATCATTTCATGTGATGATTCTTCCACACGTCGGTAGACGTTGTTGGCTCAAGAGTAACTCGGGAGAGGAACTTGGAACATTGCAGAAATTAGAAGTAAACGGCAAACTTAGACATACCCGTGGGAACTCGTTTAAACTCTTGAACATAAACTTGGAATCTCGTACACAACCGCGAGTCTGATTTTTTTCTTTCACTCGGGGTCACTCGTGGGTGGACTCGCACCGTGAGACAGGGGCTTTAGGCAGACAGCTCAGTCTGAAGAAGGGTCTCGACCCGAAACATCACCTATTCTTTTCTCCGGAGATGATGCCCAACCTGCTTAGTTACTCTGTCTTTATGTGTCTACCTTTGAAGCAAGGTGATTAGTTTAGTTCAGTTTTAGAGATACAGTGTGGAAATAGGCCCATTAGCTCACCGAGTCCGTGCTGACCAGCAATCACCCATACATTCATTCTATCCTACGCACCAGGGACAAGTTAGAGAAGCCAAATGGCGGATAAATCTGCACATCTTTGGAATATGAGAGAACGCTGGAGCACCCAGAGGAAACCAACATGGTCACATGGATGTTATTCCCTTTATCCTATATCTGTACACTGTGAATGGCTCGATTGTAATCATGTATTGTCTTTCCGCTGACTGGTTAGCACGCAACAAAAGGTTTTCACTGTACCTCGGTACACGTGACCATAAATTAAACTAAACTGCAATGTGCGAACTCCATACGGACAGCACCCGTAGTCAGGATTGAACCAGGGTCTCTGGCACTGTAATGCCCCTGTCTGCCCCTGTCCCACTTAGGAAACCTGAACGGAAACCTCTGCAGGCTTTGCGCCCCACCAAAGGTTTCAGTGCGGTTCCCGGAGGTTTTTGTCAGTCTCCCTAATGGTCGAAAGTGGTTTCCGTTTTAAAAATCGGTAATTTTTTAGTCGAAGCCGGTTGCGATGCTAGTTGAAGGTGGTTGCCGGAGTGTGGGGGGGGGGGGGGGGGGGGGCTGGGGGGAACGAGGAAATTGTGGGTGTGAGGTAGGGAGGATTCCTACTATGAACGACGAGGTCTTGGTTTCTCTCCACAGTTTCTGTAAGTGTGAAATAAACCAGGAAATGTTGGAAATAGGGGGTCAGGCAGCATCTATGGAGAGAGAAACTGAGTTAACATTTTAGATCTGTCACTCTGAATGGAGGGATGCCATGGGTATTTCCTCGGTGGGGTATCTGGAGCTGGGACTGGAGTTTCAGCCTATTTAAGATGAAGATGAGGAGGAATCTCTTTTCTTAGATCATGGCTCTTTGGAATTCTCAACCCAGAAAGTTGTAGAGTTGGAGCTAATCAAGGCAAAGGTTGCCAGACATGCAAACTGTTAGGGAATGGGCACAAAGATGTCAACCATCATAGATGTTTGACCATTAGTGAATCAAGAGACATGGCAACAGATGGAAAGTGGTGTTAAGTGGAATCTCAGCCACATCTTACTAAGGCTCAACTATTTCTGTACTCTCAAGATCTTAAGAAAACATTCAGACCAAATGCAAGTGCAAGAAGCTGGAATTAGTCCAAAGGGGCCCTTTTTTCAATGGGTATAGATATGATGGGCTGAATGGCCTCCTATGTTGTACAGTTTCTCTGACTCCCAAGTTGAAAGCCTCTGAGCTCAATGTTGGGGAGAATGCAACACAGTGAGTCCCTTGGTAAGTAGGTTTGAGGAGATAAACAGAACGATGTAGACTGGAACCAATTTAGAACGGGGTCTTGAGCGGCCTACAGTTTGATGGTAGTTTGTGCATCTGGTCAGGAGTTTATTAGAGTAGTTAATAGATTCATAGAGCTAGATCTGTACAGCACGGAAAAAGTTATTTGGCCCACCTTGTCCAAGTTGGCTAGTTATTTGCCTGCATTCAAGGGCGGAAATCGCTATCAAAACATGGGGGGGTGAGGACAATTTCTTAGCACCATGCGTACACACTCACACACGCGAGGCTTTGGAGGCTTCAGCCGTGGGCCCTGTGGACGGTAACATCGGGAGCTGACCTGGTTGGTGACCGACTCCGAACTCCAGCAACAGCAGCTTCGTCCGCCCCGAATCGTGGGGCTTCAATTGGCCTGTTCGCGGGGCCTTTCATTGCCCGGTGGGGGCTTCAACATCGTAGGGTAGTGGAAGATCCCGCGGCCGATTTTAAGCCGTGCTGGGCGATGAAAAGCCCCGCGAAAGGGCCGATTCAAGCTTCGCTCTATGATCTTTGCTCCACCAGGACATCTCCCTCCTCCAATCACCGCACTCTATCCTCAGTCCCACCCCCCTGCTTCCTCCCCTGATCCACACCTCCCTCCTCCAATGATCGCGCTGAATCATCATGTCCCGCCCCCCCACTGCCTGAATCATCATGTCCCGCCCCCCCACTGCCTGCTCGATCATCAGTCCCACCGCCACTGTCTCACGGAGAGCAGAGATTTTTAATAGATTTTTTCCATCAAGTTTTAAAATCCGGATTACAAAACATGGGGGGGTGGGATTGTCCCCCACCTCTCAAAGCATGGAGGGGGGTGTGTTTTCACCCCCCCCCCCCCCCGGGATTTCCGCCCATGCCTACATTTGGCCCATAGCCCTCCAAACCCTTCTTTTCCATGTATCTGCCCAAATGTCTTTTAATGGTAATGATAACATGGCCGAGCATTGCAATAGCAGATGGGCTGAGGGAGGGGCAGAGATGGTGATGTTACTGAAAATGACATTGCAGGCCAAGCTGATGACATCCTTCGCTTTTCTTTGCTCGTTTCTCTTCATTGGTAGAAAGCACGATTCTATATTGCGATTAAAATCATGCAAAGAAAATACTTGGTATTAACCAAGTTTATCTGTATCCTCTCAGTAAAATAACAGTTTCCTCCCACAGATGTAAGGTCAGATACTGCCATGCAGGGCATGTTGTTCCAGACAGTATGTATACTGTGCTTTCAATGTTGCAGCTTGACTTCCTATACATAAAACAGATATCTGTGTGCGAATTACTTGGACCTACAGTAAATTGAGACATTTTCCTCCGGTCTCTATCATTAAGTAAATCAGAGGCCCTGCGTGCATTGGTGAATCACAAAGTGTGCAAAGTACGAAGGAAGTGATACGAAGTTTCATGAATGACACAGCCCTGTTGTCCAATATACGGGACTACACCGGGAAATCACACAACATCAAACATCAAACCGTGCACGTTTGTGGACAAGAATTGGAACGAATGATTATTTTCTAGTCTCCAGCTTTATGTTTCCACACTGAGCCGGTCTCACATCCCACTGTCCATCCAGGGCTGCCCCTCAGCAACCTGCCTCTGCTGATTTAACATGGCCATCAGCCAGTGCAGAAATCTTTGCTGGGGGTCACACGCCGCGGTAAAGTCCAGTGCTGACACCACTGGCGGGAACAGTCTGGGCGTTGCAGCAGTTCACACACAGAGTTGGCTCCTTGCCTCATTGTGAATGAAAATGCAGCAAGGTGGTCGCATATTTTGCATCAATTTCACCCTAAAATGGTTCGCAGCCACAGAAGGACCTTGGCATTGGAATTGCATGACCAACACGGAATACAAATTCTGCACAGAAAGTTCACACAAATGCAAGGATGATGACCTGCGACTCTCTGGATAGGTTCATAAGTTCTAGGAGCAAAATTAGGCCACTCGGCCCATCAAGTCTACTCTGTCAATCAATCATGGCTGATCTATCTTTCCCTTTCAATCCCATTCTCCTGCCTTCGCCCCATAACGTCTGACACCCTTACTAATCAAGAATCTGTCAATCTCTGTCTTTAAAATGTCCATTGACTTGGCCTCCACAGCCGTCTGTATCAATGAATACCATGGATTCCTCCTCATCTCCTTTCTAAAAGTATGTCCTTTTATTCTGAGGCTATGACCTCTGGTCCTTGACTCTCCCCTGAGTGGAAACATCCTCTCCATATTCACTCTATCCAGACCTTTCACTATTCGAAAAGTTTCAATGAGGTCTCCCCTCATCCTCCTAAACTCCAGCGAGTGCAGGCCTTGTAATGGTGGCTGAAGGATGATTGTTGCCCCAGGATAGGGAGAGCTTTCAAACTTTGCTGTTGAAGGTGGCACAGAGATCTTCCCTGAATCTTTGAAAGGGAGGTGATATCAGTGTTTTAAAATCTCACTCTCCAGGTGCACTGACGGCATTGGACTCTCCCTGCCTTGCATTGGGATGCAGCCAGGATTTGTGGAGCATGAAAAGAACCGGCATTGATGGAGTGACCTGCTGAGCGAAGGTTGAGGAGCACAGTACGTTCACTCAGAAATCAGAAGGAAGGTAAAGAGGGCACAGTACAGTGGATCAACTAGGAAATAATGTTAATTTACAGTTTGATTAATAAATGTCTGACAGGTTAGCAAATGAAATATGAATTAACTAAGAGTACTTCATACCATTAAGAATGTACTAAGTGGGCTCTCAGGGTAATCCTAGCTTTTTATTGCAGTCAGATTCTCAAGTGTTATCAGGCAAATGAACCATCCTCTCATAAGCTAGTGTGCGGCCCTGACCTCCCGTCTATCTCATTGGAGACCTTTGAACTATCTTTAATCGGGCTTTATTAGACTTCAATGTGATGAGGCAAGAGTTGAGATTGCTAGAGCCTTGGTGAAGATCTTTGCATCTTCTCTAGCCACAGACGAGGTCTTGGAAGACACGGAGAGTAGCCAATGTTGTTCCTTTGTTTAAGAAGGAAACTAGACAGAATCCAGGGAGCTCTAAACCAATGATAGATGGTTGGGAAGCTATTGGAGAGGATTCTTCGGGATAGGATTCATTTTCATTTGGAAGAGAATGGACTAATCAGGAACAGTCAGCATAGCTTTGTACGCGGCAGGGCATGGCTTACTAACTAGGCAGAATTTTTTGAGCAGTTCTAAATTATTTCAAATGGGGATGTCACCCCTCATGCTTTCTACCAATATTACCTGGTGTTGTTCTTGAACTAAAAGCAATCGTGCTCTCACTGCCCTGGTTATCACTCTGGCACAGTGCCTCTGTCAAGCAGGATGCACCATGCTTCCTGTTGTGAAAGATGGAGTGATTCAACACCAGACTTTAGAAAATGCAGCCTGAATAATTGTCATCAACAAATAGTTCAATATCTCGATATAAAACATTACATTATTCACTTGAACAACATATGCCAGCGCTGATGACACTGGATTTGGTTGGTAGGGTGTTGGAATCTATGCCTCTGGGTTGCTGAGTTTGGTTTCTCTGCGGCAGCTGAGATGTTTGTCTCCTCCATTGATGACATTCCAATGAACAGATCGATTTGGAACGAGCGATGGGCTGGATTCACAGTTGCTGTGTCAAATCCCTGACCCAGGAGAACAGTCTGCTGGTGTCTGTTGTGTGGCTCAGGACCAGCTTCTTCAAGTCAGAAAATATGGACAATAAATAGGTCATGTTGGTGTGTTCCAGGTGGAAGAGGCACCTCGACCTTCGCCACTTGTGTGGGATGGCGCTTACTGGAAGCATGACAGTTATCATTGTTTGAACCGCCCAACACCCACACACACACACACACACACACACACACACACACAGTTCCCAGAAGTGACCAGGAACTCAGTTAAACTGTCTTGTATCTAGCTTTGAGTTGTGGTGCAGTGCAGTGTCAACATTGACTATTTTGAAGAAGCAAGACAGGTTCAACTCATGGCTGTCTCCAAGCACGGAATCATCTTCATGGTCAAAGCTTGGAATCCCTAGAGTTTCCAGGGGTGAGCAGTCCTTGGCCTGAGTGGTGGTTCTGAGCAGTGGAGGTCCTAGTAACGGCAGCTCTTCCTCTTCTTGGGCAGATTGGGTGGCGGCTGCCTGTTGAAAGACAGGGTGTTGGTGCTGTAGTCCGGCTGAAGAGGAAACGCAACAAACTGTTTCATTTCCCTAATATCAAACCATGACCAGTGTACATAAACCATAGCTCTTCCACCCTGATGTAGGCTCAGACACTATTTGTTCAGTCACATCAGTAGGAGACCAATTATTTATATACTTAATTCATGTGGAAAGAAATGGCAACTGATGGTGACTGTAATAATGATATCTGGTCCTCTAATTTCCCCAACTACCCTGCACCTGAATCCCTGTTTGTTCTCTCTTGATTTCCCCCCAATGACTCATCTGATACAATCTCTGGATGATTCAGCTGATTCTGACAACAGATTTTCATGCCCCATTCCATCAGCACCTAAAGGGGCCGTCCCACTGTACGAGGTAATTCAAGAGCTCTCCCGAGTTTAAAAAAAAAAATCAAACTCGTAGTAAGCATGTAGAATGTACGTAGCGGGTACGTCGGAGCTCAGGACGTCTCTTAGCGGCTCGTAACGCTAATGGCAGGTACTCGGGAAACGCGGTAAGCTCGTGAAGACTTGTGAAGATTTTTCAACATGTTGAAAAATCTCCACCAGAGCCCCGAGTACCTACGAGTGGCCATTACCATAATTCTCCGAGTTCGAATCAGGGGAACTCTTGAATTAACTTGTACAGTGGGACAGGCCCTTATTTCTCCATCACCTCAAAGAGTCATACAGCATGGAAATAGGCCCGTCAGCCCAACATGCCAGCCAAAATACCCCATCTACACTGTCCCACCTGCTCGTGTTTGACCCATATCCCTCTGAACCTTTCTGATCCATGATTCAGTAACTTTGCCAGGATTGCAACACACACACACAAAGAAGGTTTGGTCCCACGTAAACCTGGAAATAAGGCGGTGGAGTGATCAAGTTCCCTTCCCCTCTGTTTTCTAATCTCTGCATTGTGACATGACAGAACCGTGCGTCGATCAAAGCCCGAACAATAATACTGCACCGAGTTTAATTTACAAACTTAAAACAAGATTAAACTGTCAGTTTCTGTGGGCAATACCTTTTGTAGGTGGAAAAACCAGGTTTTATATTCGCTTGGCTTGGTACAGGAGACTTTCATCGGTTCCATCAGCTCTCCTGCAGATGAGAATTGAACGAATAACAAAGATGACAATTCACATTTATCAGACATGTTACACAGTGAAACCTCCGCTGCATGTCATCGGTTATCACTCTGACCGAGGTGTCGGGGCAGGAGACTGACAGCTTGGTCAGTGAGGAAATGAAGGCAGAGTGGTCTTGTGCAGCTCCAGAGTCACAGAGTCATTAAGTCCTGCATGGAAACAGGCCCTTTGGCCCAATTATCCATGCTGACCAACATGCCCATCTACAGTACTCCCATTTGCCCACACCTACCCCATATCATTCTAAACCTTTCCTAATCATTTACCTGTCCAAATGTCTTTTAAATATTTTGACGGTACCTGCCTCAACTACCTCCTCTGGCAATTCATTCCATATACCCACTACCCTTTGTGTGAAAAGGTTGCCCCTCAGGTTCCTATTAAATTTTTCCCTCTTACCTTAAACCTATGGTTCTTCATTCCCTTACTCCAGGTCAAAGACTCTGTGATTTACCCTATTTCCCCTCATGATCTTATACACCACTATATGACCACCCCCATCCTCCTGCACTCCAAGGAAAAAATCCTAGCCTGCTCAACCTCCCCCTACAGCTCAGGCCCTTGAGTCTTGCTAACATCCTTTTAAATCTTCTCTGCTCCCTTTCCAGCTTAACAACATATTTTCTATAACATGGAGACCACAACTGAACACAATACTCCAGATGTGACCTCACCAATGTTTTGTACAACTGTAACGTAACAAACCAACTTCCATGTGTAGGAAACAACTGCAGATGCTGGTTTAAATCAAAGATAGACACAAAATACTGGAGTAACTCAGCAGGACAGGCAGCATTTCTGGAGAGAAGCAATGGGTGATGTTTTGGGTTGAGACCCTTCTTCAGACTGATGTCAGGGGAGTGGACTCCCCTGTCTGAAGAAGGATCTCTACCCGAAACGTCACCCATTCCTTCTCTCCAGAAATGCTGCCTGTCCGGCTGAGTTACTCATTTTGTGTCTACCTTTGATCCCAACTTCTATATTCAGTTCTCTGACTGATGAAGGCCGATGTACCTTCTTGACCATCCTATCTACATGTGATGACATTTTAAAGGAACTATGTACCTGTGGAGATGGGGCTGAAGATCCAAGAACTGAGAATCAGAGAGATGGAGCTATCAGCTCGTGTCAGATTTCCTCGACCATAGGATGTCTTCAGACGGGACACTGCTAGACTGCAAGCTTGATTAACCCGAGGTCACACACTATCAACTTGCAGGAGATGATGGTTCAACATGAAATGTCGACCATCCCTTTGGGGGATTACATGATTTTGAACATAGAACATATAACATTTACCTCTAATTTCAAACTCAAGGTGCCCCACACGTGCAGATCTTTCCAAGGCTCTGATGCTGTGCGTAGGAAGTCTTCCCTGTGTGGAACAGAAAATCTGGTAATCCTTTGTGCCTTTGCTGCTGTAATGACCACCATGCCACTGACTCTACTGTTGTTGACACTCTGATCAGACTTCACGGAGTATTGGACAGTGCCAAACGTTCAGTAAAACAACCCAACACTGAACCTCCGTCAGAAATTGATCTGCAGATGAACTCTTGCCGTGAAATTATATTCTTAAAGAAAGTTATTGCAATGGCTCGCACAAGGTCTGCTTCTCTCTTACAGGCCACCTTGCTGCACTACAGCTCCACACGCCCCGCCTTCCTTCCAGCTGTGAGGAAACCAAAGGTTGACTATGTAGAGCTGAGCCCAGCTCCATCCTTGCCCGATATCACGGGTGTTTCCCAACAGTGGTCACTGGATATTGATCAGAAGGTTGTCCTGCCACAGAGGAGCATAGCTGTGTCCATAGCAACAGCATCTGGGTCAATGAGGGGTGGGGGAGTAGGGGGTGGGATTACAGGGG
Source organism: Okamejei kenojei (assembly GCA_035221665.1). NCBI lineage: Eukaryota > Metazoa > Chordata > Chondrichthyes > Rajiformes > Rajidae > Okamejei > Okamejei kenojei. The sequence goes on from CM069162.1 coordinate 14,619,176, forward strand.
TGACAATAGACAATAAACAATGGGTGCAGGACCGTCATTTAATGTGATCGTGGCTGATCATCCCCAATCAGTACCCCGTTCCAGCCTTCTCCCCATATCCCCTGACTCTACTATTTTTAACAGCCCTGTCTAGCTCTCTCTTGAAAGCATCCAGAGAACCTGCCTCCACTCGCCCTCTGAGGCAGAGCATTCCACAGACTCACCACTCTCTGTGAGAAAAAGTGTTTTCTCATCTCCGTTCTAAATGGCTTTCTCCTTATTCTTAAACTGTGGCCCCTGGCTCTGGACTCCCCCAACATCGGGAACATGTTTCCTGCCTCTAGTGTGTCCAAGCCCTTAACAATCTTGTATGTTTCAATGAAATCCCTTCTCATCCTTCTAAACTCCAGAGTGTACAAGCCCAGCTGCTCCATTCTCTCAGCAAATGACAGTCCCGCCATCCCGGGAATTAACCTTGTAAACCTACGCTGCACTCCCTCGATAGCAGGTGCTGGCGAGGTCGCGTACTGGAGGTTGTTGTGGACAAAGGCTGGGTGGGATTTGTGATCAATGAGGTGCACACCTTCCGTCCAGCTCGGCATCGGGTCAAGATGCGGATATCCTAGTGCTCCTTGAATTTGACACTGGCAGCGGTAGAGCTGCTACCTTACAATGTCAAGGACCTGTGTTCAATCCTAACAAAGGGTGCTGTCTGTACAGAGTTTGCATATTCTCCCTGTGGCCGTGTAGGTTTTCTCTGGGTGCTCTGTTTTCCTCCCACATTCCAAAGATGTACAGGTTAGCAGGTTAATTAGCTCTGCAAAAACCCTAGTGTGTAGGACAGAACTAGTGTGTGGGTGATCATTGGTCGGCGCGGACTGGGTGGGCCGAAGGGCCTGGTTCCACACTCGATCTCTCAACTAAACCAAAGGCAGGGAAAGGGAATCTCTGCTTTTTCCTCTGATTTTCCCGTGCATTTCCATGGACGTTTGTGCATCTGCAGTAGTGACGTCTGCACCAGGCCTAGGTTCAGTGCTGTCAGAGGTGCTCTGCTTCACTGGTTCAGCTGGGGTGTTAAACAAGGGCTGGCAGAATGGGAAGACTTACTTCATACTTGATGGCTGTTTTCTGCTCATCTGTGGAAAGTATTACAAGATCGTCTGGAAATAAAACCATGATCCTCTCTTCAAACGTCTGAATGGGGTAAAAGCAAGTCAAAAAGTATTCAGTGAAGCTGAGGCTTGGTGCACAGAGTTGTCATGTTTTACAGAATACAACAGTTATCAATACACACGGGTTGTCCAGGCACCAGACCCCTCACTGGCTTCGAACTGCAGGTCCCAGGTATATGTGTAAGAAAGAACTGCAGATGCTGGTTTAAATCGAAGGTAGACACAAAATTCTGTAGTAACTGAGCGGGTGAGGTAGCATCTCTGGAGAAAAGGAATGGGCGACGTTTCGGGTCGAGACCCTTCTTCAGACTGATCCCAGGTATACGTCCATCCAGAGAACAGGCCTCAAATTTACCAGGACCAAGTGTCCCACAGGAAGGAATAAAAGGAGAATTGGTTGTAGCTGTACTTTGGCACTTTAACCCTAACCCAGAGCCTGCGGTCATTGATAGTCAAGAGTCAAGGGAAAATTAGGGAAGAACCAGAAGAAGAAAGATTGAGAAAGAAACTAGCGCAGGGCAGGCCCAGTGCAGGTGCTGTGCACTGGTGCACTGGTTAGTGACAAGACAAGGGCTACGGGACCCTTGGGGTATTTTCTGGGGAGGGGGGAAACAATTGAGTTTGTTCTCGTATAGAAGATGGATCTGCGGCTAAAACCTTCCTGAAGGAAAAGGATTCTTGAAGCATTTCCAGTAATTACCAAGAACGATAGCAGATTAACTTTCCACACATGGGGCGGGGTGTCCTAGTTTATCATGTGGTGGACAAGATAGACTGCGAGCAACATCAGAGAAAGAGCAGACGGAATTTGAGGGTATGGGTGGTGGAGAGCCCGTCACAGAGTACAAGTTGTCCACACATTGTATTTTGGAAGTGAAAATATTTTCAAAGTACATTAATTTTGAAGAAGCGCGTTTACATTTGGTTTGACCTTTGATGAGTCACTCTGGACTTCCCATCAATCTGCACCCTGCAATGACAACAGTTCCTCTCACTGCCTGCAATTTCCAACCACTGGAGATCTTGTCTCTGCCTTCACCAGTGGCAGACTCAGTGGTCTGTCACAGGTATCCCCCCCACTTTTCCCCACACTTCTCCACCTCTCCCCAACTCTCTCCACCTCCCCACCCCTCCGCCCACCACCCACGTCTCCACCTCTCCCCGGCTCTCTGCAACTCTCTCCACCTCTCCGTAACATCCAAATCCACTGGATTAATAAGTGAGCAGCCTGAGGTGTCTTCAGCATTGTTACCACCTGGTTCTAGCACCTGTGCACAACATTTCACCTGACACTAAACAAACGTCAATTCAGTAAAAAGTGCCTCAGAGAAAGTTCTGTAAAAGTCCCGGCTTGGAGTCCCTTCCTAGCCAGAAGAAGCAACAGGCCAGCAGTCTCTTCACTGTGGTAGAGGCGTGAGATCCAGCCTGGTCCTTGTTACTGCCAGTGTTCATTTAAAACATAATTCATCGATTGATCGATTGAAAGATACAGGCCCTTCGATCCACAAAGGCCAAGCAAACCAGCGATCAGCGGTTTACACTAATTCTGTTATCCTAGTCTGAAGAAGAGTCCTGACCCGATACGCCACCTTGAGGTGGCACGGTGGTGCAGCGGTTGAGTTGCTGCCTTCCAGTGCAGAAGACCCAGGTTCGATCCTGACCAGATGCTGTCTGTACAGAGATTTTATATTGTCCCCATGACCACGTGGCTTTTCCCCGGGTGTTCCGGTTTCCTCCCACATTTCCAAATACGTATCGGTTTGTAGGTTAATTGTCTTCGGTAAAGATTGTATATTGTGCCTAGCGTATAGGATAGTGTCAGTGTACGGGGCGGTCGCTGATCAGCGCAGTCTCGGTGGGCCGAAGGGCCTGTTTCTGTGCTATCTCTAAACTAAACTAAACCAAACCATCCATCCATGTTCTCCAGGGATGCTGCCTAACCCTCTGAGTAACTCCAGCACTTTGTGTCCTTCTATGTTATACCGCGATCAGTAATCACTGATGATTTGTAATTAACAATAATCAATTATCAGTTCAGGATGTGCTGACTTGTGTCACACTTCCTGCTGTTTATGTACAGCAAATAATCCAACAAATAATAAAAGAAGTTCTAGACCTGACTGTGTGTACAGCGAACTCGCACTGTGGATATGTACACAAATTGTCCCAGATGCTGGATGGGAGTCCCTTCCCAGCCCTGGATAGGATTCTGCTGCAGGTACTTCTCCAGCTCCTGTCGTTTCCAGTCTTCATCACAGGGAAGCTTGGGGTAAACCGGCAGACAAGAGAGAACTAGTTAAAATGAGGCAGCTTCTCCTAGTATTATGGCATGTTTAAGACCCATTTAGACAGGTACATGGATAGGGAAGGGTTAGAGAAATAGGGGCCAAATGCAGGCAAGTGGGATTAGTGTAAATGTGACGGTGGCCGGTGTGGGCGAGTTGGGCTGAAGGGCCTGTTTCCACGCTGTAAGACTCCATGCCTCCCATTCAAAATACTCTAACCCTTTGCTGACGGCAATATGTAAAACTCAAGCAAATTCGTCACAAAGGATTTAAGTTCTATTGAAAGACCTAATTTGTCAGAGATGCTCTCTGACACGCTGAGTTACTCAAGCACTTTGTGTCTTTCTTTGGTATAAATCATTATCTGCAGTTCCTTTCTACACATAAGTATTAACATTATGAGAGGCAAAGATAGGACGGACAGTCAGAACCTTTCTCCCACCCAAGGTGGAAATGTCAAAGTCTAGACGTGGTCTAGACGGCAGAGTGGTGGGTTCCTGGAACGTGCTGCCAGTGGTGGTGGAGGGTAGATATGATAATGGTGTTTCAGAAGCTTTTAAATAGGCACATGGATATGCATGAGATGGAGTGATATGGATCTTGTGCAGTGCAGATGAGATTAGTTTAACTTGGCCTCATGTTTGGCACAGAGATTGTGGGCTGATTGGCCTGTTCCTGTGCTGTACTGTTCTATATTCTATGGAAGCTCGCCAGCAGTTCAGCGAGATGTTGATAAAATAGTTACCAGATCTTCTGGACTAGGAGTGATTTAACTCGCTCCAGCCTCTGGCTGTGATCTCCTGACCTCACCTACACATTGCTGGCCTGTTTCCCTTTCTCACCCCTCTCAGGTTGAGTTATAACATTAGTGACTGTAAACGCAATGGTTTCCTCCCATCGGTCTCCATCTTGGTTTTGAGCATTCCCTTTCTCTCCCCATTTTCCTCACAGGCGCTGTGTTACAGTGACTCTGTGGCACTGAATGACTGATCCTCCCTGGGCACTGACACTGGGCACTGGTAGTTTAATCAAAACTACAGCATTGGCATCCTGGATTCTACTGGACCTCAGATGCTCCCTTTTCCTGGGAATGCAGACCCAACGCCGACACCATCTCCCACTGGTCAGCAATTACAGCTTGGTGTCTGAAACCACCCAATCCCTCAATGCTTGCTACTTATCTACCGTATTGGAGCCCCTCAGACTACCTTTGATTAGGCTGACTGGACTTTATCAAGCGCGAAACATTATTCACATTATTCCCTTCATCATGTATCTGTACACACAATGGATGGCTCGATTGTAATCGTGTATTGTCATTCCGCTGAATGTTAGCACGCAACAAAACATTTTCACAATCCCACGGTACACGTGACAATAAACTCAACTCAAGTCAAATCTTATCTGATCCAATTAGACTGCTTATTGCTTACCAACATAGCCAGCTTGTGCTGCTTATGTGCCCGATATAGAGAGGCCTTCTTAACTCTTCTTGGCAAATGAGCCATCCATATTTTGAACTCCTCTTCGTTTGAACACATTATTATCCTGGAGTCGAACATTGACCCTGCGAGAAATAAAGCCGGACAGATAGAGGAATGAGTGGACGTGTGTTCCCCAGTGGACCCCAGTTTGGTGCCCAGGTTTCCATTGGAAGAGCGATACAAAGTGCTGGAGTAACTCAGCAGGTCAGGCACCATCTCTGGAGAACAAAGATAGGTGAGATTTTGGGTCGGGCCCTCCCACAGGCTGAAGAAGAATCGTCACCTAGCCATGTTCATTAGAGATGCTGTCTGACCCAGGGCCGGCCTTAGGAGGTGCGGGGCCCAATTGGGAAAATTTTTCATAGAAATATAAATAAATAATTATAAATTAGTCACGTGTCGTGAGTAACATGACAATTCGGGGGAGAGTTCCTTTCACAGTGTGTGGGGAGTCTAGCCAGAGGTAAAGTCGCGAGGAGGGAAGGAGCGTTGAAAAGGAGAGGGTCGGGGTTCATGCCAGTGACCCACTCACTCACCGCTGCCGCAGCGCTCCGGGCGCAGAGCCACCGCATTGTGGCCGGGGGGGGGGGGGGGGGGGAAGCAGCTCGCGAGGATACGAGCGGCCTCCATCACCGGACAGCGGAACCGACTGCCATCTCAGCGCCTTCTGCCGGCCCGCTCACCTCTGGCCGTGTTCTCCGTCTGAACAGTGAGGGGACCAGCTCAAGAGCAAAGATCATAGAGTGGAGTGGGTCAGCGGGTGATGGATAACATCACAGCGGGCGGTGGAGCTTACTCCTGTGTCAGCGCGAACAAGGGATCAATTAACGTTACTCGCACTGACATATGGAGTAAGCTCCACCGCCTGCTGTCCTGTTACCCATCGCCCGCTGACCTGCTCTTGAGCTGGATGATTCCTGGCTGACCCCCTCCTTCTCAACCCTCCTGCCCTCCCCGCAACTTTATCGCTGGACAGACTCCCCCCCCGCAGCGCTGCCCTTTTACAGCCACTTCCCACTTTACTGCCGCTTCCCATCAGCTGCTAGCAATGAAGGATGGACTTGGCTATACCCCAGTACAGCAGCATCGTTCTTCATGTTACTGTACTGAAGGATAACAAAGTCTATCTTTCTTGGCCAACAACCTAACCTTCGGCCTCCAAGATGCAGGTACATTTTCAAGCAATGTCACAAAATTTTAAGATTTTAAAAATCAAGTCTGCAATTTATCCCATCAGATAAAGCATAAAAATAAGTTTAATTTGACACCTAATTCACTTTCATATCACATTCATTCAATGTGATCATGGCTGATCATCCCCAATCAGTACCCCGTTCCTGCCTTCTCCCCATATCCCCTGACTCCGCTATTTTTAAGAGCCCTATCTAGCTCTCTCTTGAAAGCATCCAGAGAACCTGCCTCCACCGCCCTCTGAGGCAGAGAATTCCACAGACTCACCACTCTCTGTGAGAAAAAGTGTTTCCTCGTCTCCGTTCTAAATGGCTTACTCTTTATTCTTAAACTGTGGCCCCTGGTTCTGGACTCCCCCAACATCGGGAACATGTTTCCTGCCTCTAGCGTGTCCAAGCCCTTAACAATCTTATATGTTTCAATGAGATTCCCTCTCATCCTTCTAAACCCCAGAGTGTACAAGCCCAGCTGCTCTATTTTCTCAGCATATGACAATCCCATCCCGGGAATTAACCTTATAAACCTACGCTGCACTCCCTCAATAGCAAGAATGTCCTTCCTAAAATTAGGGGACCAAAACTGCACACAATACTCCAGGTGTGGCCTCACTAGAACTCTGTACAACTGCAGAAGGACCTCTTTGCTCCTATATTCGATTCCTCTTGTTATAAAGGCCAACATGCCATTTCTTGGCGCCTATGGCAGTTACTTGGGAAACGTGGTAACTCGTGAAGATTTTTCACATGTTGAAAAATGTCCACGAGTAAAATATACTCAGGATGTAAAAATTTGATACTTTTTAACACGTAGTCATACCGTAGCTCGTGAGTTTAGCGTAGTAGGACCTGGTGTCCTCTATCACTATTGTATGTTCATGATGGAAATAAGAATACTCTGTATTTTCATTACCTTTGAATAGTAGTTTTATGTAATCCTCCCATAATTTCTGAGTTCCATTTCACAATATTTATCAGACATACAGAATGTTGCAAGGTAATATCTTGCCCAAACTCAGTTGTATCTTTCTATCTCAATAAACATCACAAAATATGCCATTTTTTCAGCCACATTATGACAAAATATAGAATGTAGGTTATTTGTTATCAGTCACCCCATCCCAGAAACAACAGTACTTAAAGAAGAACATTTGTTTTACTAATTTACAGAGTCCGTTGATCCACATCCAACAAACTATTGTGATAATTGCATAAAATGTATTATTGTCTAAGAAATTTGGTGTGGAATGATAATCCATCTCAGTACTCATTTAGGCAAGTCCCAAGCTATAGATACCTTTCCCCCACCACCAATCCCCCTCGCCCGATCTTCATTGAACCTACCATTTGACCAATCTTTTATTCAGCTGCTGTAATGTTTCCTTCCTATCAAAATCTCTGTGGAACATCTCTGTCCCTATCTTCCAATTCCCACTTTGAAATAAAATACAACTTTCGATTTAAAAATTTCGCAGCAGGATCGCTATATAAATGCAAATATATGGTAGTTTATCCTAACATACCCTCCCCCCCCTCTCCCTTACCACCACACAAGAAGCGGAACTTGAAGCGTTTGCATTTGGAGAAGTTCGATACGGACCAGGAATGAAAATTAATAGCTATGAATCGATTAACAGCGAGCTACGAGGTGAGATTGAAACACCTGTCAGAGGGCTAAGAAACAATCCTGAGTTGACGGCGTATTGTTTTAAGTGAGCATTATGCAGCGACCTCACCATATTCTGGTTAAATATTCTTTCCACGGAAATCTCCTATTTCACTTTGAAATTACATTCATTTATAACCGTTTGTAACATCAGTAACCACCTTAATGTTCATGCGTTTAATACCGGGTATGCTTGAAACTATTTATTTTAATGTACTGTATATTTAAAAAAAAACCTATATCAACCAGGTGTGAAAATTACACTGAATCGAACGATGATTGAAAATGCGTAGGAATCGACTAATCGCGATCCTGCTGCGAAATTTTTAAGTCGAAAGTTGTATTTTATTTCAAAGTGGGAATTTGAAGATAGGGCTCAGAGATGCTACACAGAGATTTTAAACTCGGAAGAGGTCTTGGGTGAACTCGCACAGTGGGACAGGGCTTGAGGCAGCATCTATGGAGCAAAGGAAATAGCCAACGTTTTGGTCCCGGTCTGAAGAAGGGTTTCGACCCGAAACGTTGCATATTTCCTTCGCTCCATAGAGGGGGGTGGGGGGGAGGGGGTGCAGGGAGTCAGATAGACTGTGCAATGACGGGGGGGGGATCCCAGTGTGAGAGTGAGTCACCACCTGCGTACAGCGTTCCCACATCCCTCTTCTCCACCAAGCAAGGCACACTCCTCTCTCCCCTCCGCCCTCTTCCCCCTTCATTCCCTCATCCTCCCCCCCTCTCTAAAGAAGGAGGGAGAAGGATGGAGAGGGGGGTAGTGAGAGGTAGGGAGAGGGAGATCTAAAGGGTAACTGGTTCTGGCCTCCAATCACCTCACAAAGGGCAGCCAACAGTGGTGGTGAGGCAGAAGGGAGAACTCTCTCTCTCTAATTCTCTCTCTCTCTCCCCCTCTCAACCCCCCCCCACTCCTCTACCCCCAGCCATTTATATCTACAGTTCACTCCACGAGTGTGTGTGTGTGAGCCGAGCAGTGTTTTTCATTCTGACTCTGCTCCGTGAGCTGCTCGTATTGACAGTAATTGTGTTCAACTCTTAACTGAAAACGTGTGGTTTGCAACTGAAAACCCCCCCTCTCTGTCTCTCCACGGCCCCGACGCACACACACAGACAGAGACACATACGCAGATAGAGACACACAAACACAGCCACAGAGACAGAGACACAGAAACACACAGCCACAGAGACACACACACACAGAAACACAGAGAAATTACACAGACACAGAGTCACACACACAGACACACACACACATACAGACAGACACACACAGACAGACACACAGACAGACAGACAGAGTTAAATCCCACCCGTACCCCGGCCTGGGCATTAACCCCGACACCAATGTTAACACAGACTCAAACCTCCAATCTGGTCTGCTGTTGTACCGGCACCGAACGAGTTAACACAACCCCCAGGTCTGTTTATCCACAGATTGTCTCCCTCTCGCACATATCCTGCCTGTTGTCTTCAGGTCTTTTAACTCTATCCCCCCGACCAAGAGCGGGCCGGTACGCCGCCGATTTCATACAAATCTGACCCTTTCTTGCTCACCCCTCCACCTCTCACGCACACACCGCCCGCCTGCCCGCTCCCGGCATTTACCGTTGAATACTCACGTCTGAGTTTGCTGCGGAGCTGGGGCTCGCTGCCCTGTAGATCCCCACCCCCCCCCCCCCCCACCCCCCGGGTCCAGACCAGAGTCTCGGCCCGTCCGGCGGCAGCAATTGACACAATTTAACGCATTTACTGAGGAATGTGGATCGATGCAATGATGACCCATTGTATAACTACTTGTTAACTACTGGCTGTTAACTGCTACAGTAGCAGTTAACACATCGTTTATTATTCACAGCGGTTGTTATCCATGTTCGTTTTGTAAAATAAAATCCGTATGGTGAATGTTTAAAAAAAATCTTAACTAACAAAGCGAATTTGTATTTCCATATGACATACGGAAAATTAACGCGGGGCCCCCCTTGGGTGCGGGGCACAATTTGGAAAAATCGGTCCATCACGGCCTAGGGCCGGCCCTGGTCTGACCTATATACTCCAGCACTTTGTGTCTTTTTTTTTGTAAACCAGAATCTGCATTTCCTGGTGTCTGCAATGGAAGAATACCAGGTTCAGGGACACAACTGTGTACTAGAACCCGTCTGTGTGTGTGTAATGGGACCACAGGCCCACTGGCTCTGCTGGGCTGAGATTGTGCTAGACTGGGTTCTGGATTCTCAGTCCACATGGAGTTACCAGATGCCTCCAATTCAGGTGGAGCATGTCTGATGCCACGCACCCTTTGTCCGTGCAAACAGGGTTGTGAGAACGAATCTGCTGCACTTTCTTCATTGGAGGGTCGACCTGCCCATTGCTTCAGGCCTGAGGCGCTCACTCCTTCCTAACTGGGGGCTCCTCGCAAGAGCTTGCTCAGGTCACAGCCCAGTCCCTCATTGCCAGTGTCCCCAGCACCTCGAAACGGATCTTCCATGCACTGACCGTTGCTCCCATCTCCACACCCCTGCTGCCTGACCGGGTGTTCCAAGGACAACCCATTCTCCTCCTCACCCCAGCTCCTGACACTGGCCTGAAGCTGGTTCTACCCCTGCCCCTCCAACCTAACTCCCACCCATCCCAATTTCCCCCTGCCTCTGTCACAATCCTTGAACCAATTCCCCCCCGCTGTCACCCTGGGCTTGGAGTGTTGGATCAGAATGCTTTCAGAAGGCCCCCAGTATTCTAGGCACTTTAAGCATCAGCGCACACACACACACACATGCACATAAACACATGTGCATACACACACACACACATCCTGTGTTTGGTGCATAATGTCCAGTCGGTTGTGTCCAGTCTCCCGTGCCCCAGTGCCGCCCCTTAACCATTCTCACCCGTAATTTCAAATGTGTTCTTCTTCATGAACATTCTGACGGAAATCCCAGAAAGCGGCAACAGACCCTGGAAAACAAGGAGGGGAGTCAGTGAAGGGGGCAGCCATCCTCAGCATGGAATGACCTTCGCTACATTTGGGCCTTCGTCGCCTCCTATTATTTTGGCTAAATTCTATTTTCTCGATCATCGATTCGTTTGCAGTAGAGTCAGAAAGGGGATTCAATGCTACAGGCCTACACTGCCACACAGATACATTCTACACCTGTCCTACACACCTGCAAATGTCCTGCACACTTCCACCCCTCCAAAGCACCTACACACCTCCCAGGCACCTGCACACATTGCACACACATACATGCGCACAAAACGCTGGAGTAACTCAGGGGTCTGGCAGCATCTCTGGAGAGAAGGAATGGGTGACGTTTCGAGTCGAGATGTCTGATGAAGGGTCTTGACCCAAAACATCACCCATTCCTTCTCTCCAGAGATGCTGCTTGTCCCGCTGAGTTACTCCAGCATTTTGTGTCTACCTTTGATTTAAACCAGCATCTGCAGTTCTTTCCTACACATAACTGCATTCTTCCACACTGCTGCACACGCCTTGTCTAACTGAGTGATTGCCATACACCTGAACACCTGTCTCACATGCACAGAATCCTACTTCCCTTTTGAATGCTGATATATGACCTTTTTACACACGTTTGTTCTTACATATATGGCTTGAATGTGTATGCTCGTTGGCCACCTGCAGCATAGGGGGGTTACAGCATTGGCAGGATGCATTGGAGAGACCATAAAGTCATGGGGCCTAAGCATTGGGGAACAGCAGTATCGGGGGAACTGCGGTGTTGGCTGATCTCAATGTTGGGGATCATAGTGTCGGGGGGCGGGGGTCCGCAGTGTTGGGACCGCGGTGTCGGGGGCCATGGTATCATGGGGACCGCAGAGTTGGGGAACAACAGTGTCAGGGGGACCGTAATATAATTGGGTGGTGGCGGTGTTGGGGGATCACAATGTTGGGGAACCGCCGCTTTGGGGGGCTGCATTGTTGGGGGTACTACAGAGTCGGAGGAACTGTGGTGTTGGGGGAAACCACAGTGTTGGGCGGACCACAGCGTTGAGGAGACATAGCATTTGGGAACTGAAGCATTGGGGGAACCACAGATCAGGGTTCGCAATGCAGGGGAACCCCATTGTTTGGATGCTGCAGTGTTGGTGCAATCACATTGTGGGGGGGAACCACAGTGTTGGGGGGACCACCAAGTCAGCGAAACGCAGGGACCACAGAGTCAGAGCAACCATAGCATTGGGGAATGGCGGTGTTGGGGGAAGCAGTACATAGTTCGAAGGGCCAAATGGCCTTCTGCACCTAGTTTCTATGTTTCTTGAGCGTCAGTGACCTGTTTCACCCCTGTGGCTGAGAAACCGTCCAGACCTACGCGAACAAGTGGTCAGCTTGTGCCTTCAGACAAGGGGAAGTGTGACGGGGCCTTTACCTGGTAGATGAACCTCTGCTCCTCCTCGTCCACAGCCAGGATCAGCAGGTGTAAGGGGAAGAGTACCAGGTGCCTCCTCGTCTCCGCCTGCAACATGAGAGCAGGTGTGAGGACAAAAGCGCGGACATTGACCCCTGCTTGGAGACCGTTCCTGCCGCCATCCTGCCAGCTTACCGTGAGCTCTGTCACCGGTCATGCCCACCCGTCTTCTGCCCAACCTCATACCCTCGCACCCTTCCCCGTGACTCTGTGCCAAATCCACAAACCCCTCTGGCCTGAGGAGGTGGGGGGTTGGTTTTTTGGGGGGGGGGGGGTGGTGCAGGGGAAGTGGGTGCCCATAAGGCAGCTGACCCTTACGCTAGATACAAAATGCTGGCGTAACTCAGCATCTCTGGAGAGAAGGAGTGGGTTGACCTTTTGGGTCGAGACCCTTCTTCAGACCCTTGTGCCCCAGCCTGGGTGAAGGGGGGGTGAGGTCAGCTCACCCCACAAACTGACTTGCCCCAGGTCAGACTGACACGTCCCCACCCCCAGCACTATCCCCACCCCCTGCCCCCTCCAGGGTCCGTCCCACATTGACTGCTCCGAGTGTAAAATGCCTGTGATTCCTGCGGCGGCTTCTGAGGATGCAATGGGTTCTATGTAAAAGCAGGTCGGCTATCTACGCAGTGTAACCCTCCCTGCCCTAGGGTGTTCCAGGGGAGAGATTTGCTGAGATGCCAGGTCCAACAAAGGCCTTTCAGCCAGGGCTGCTACCTCCGTGTACTGATCGTGAAGCAGGGCCGAGGATGACCATACGATTTCACCCAGACAGCTGATGTCCTCTCCTTCCCAGCCCTTTATGGGCTCTGTCCAGACAATCTTCTCCAGGTCCCTGCGAGACTTTCCCCACAGCAATTCAACCTGCAACAGTGCAAAGTACAATGTGGGACTGAGTAAATGTTGCACTTATTAATGCATCCAGTTGAATCCAATAGACAATAGACAATAGACAATAGGTGCAGGAGTAGGCCATTTGGCCCTTCGAGCCAGCACCGCCATTCAATGTGATCGTGGCTGATCATCCCCAATCAATACCCCGTTCCTGCCTTCTCCCCATATCCCCTGACTCCGCTATTTTTAAGAGTCCTATCTAGCTCTCTCTTGAAAGCATCCAGAGATATACAGTACATGGTCGTCCCTTTCTCTCCTTGGAATCTTTCTTCCTCCTACGAATGATCTGATCCTGCACCTTCTGTATTATTCCTAGAAACACCTGCCATTTTTGTTCCACTGTCATCCCTGCTGGTGTATCTTTCCAGTCAACTTTGGCCAGCTCCTCCCTCAGGGCCCCATAGTCCCCTTTATTCAACTGAAACAATGACACCTCCGATCTACTCTTCTCCCTCTCCAATAGTAGATTAAACCTGACCATGTTATGGTCACTGCCTCCTAATGGCTCATTAACCTCGAGGTCCTTTATCAAATCCGGTTCATTACATAACACTAAATCCAGAATTGCCTTATCCCTGGTAGGCTCCAATACAAGCTGTCATCATGAAGGCACTCTACAAAGTCCCTTTCTTGGGGTCCAGTACCAACCTGGTTTTCCCAGTCTACCTGCATATTGAAATCTCCCATAACAACCACAGCATTACTTTTACTACATGCCAATTTTAACTCCTGATTCAACTTGCGCCCTATGTCCTGGCTACTGTATGGGGCCTGTAGATTAGTCCCATTAGGGTATTTTTACCCTTACAATTCCTTAGTTCTATCCATACTGACTCCACATCTCCTGTTTCAATGTCGCCCCTTGCAAGGGACTGAATTTCATTCCTCACCAACAGAGCTACACCACCCCCTCTGCCCACCTGTCTGTCTTTTTGATAGGAGGTATACCCTTGAATATTCAGTTCCCAGCCCTGGCCCTCTTGCAGCCACGTCTCAGTAATTCCCACAACATTACACTTGCCCGTTTCTAACTGAGCCTCAAGCTCGTCCACTTTATTCCTTTTGCCTTCGCGCATTCATATACAGCACTTTGACCTCCGTAGCAATTGGCCCTGACCTTACTCTGTAATACGAATAGGTTCATTATATACAGGAATATCAACCACTCTGAGATGATTGTGTGACTGAGGTGGTATGCTCTCTCGATATATATATATATATATATATATATATATATATATATAGAGCAATCAAGACACACAACCACATAGACGGCAACATAGATAGGTGTAACTTGGTCTGTGTAATGACATAAATGTAATGACCTAAGGAATTATCGTACCATGGTGGGATTATGTGTGAAACATTGGGGCCGGAAGCCAGCTCTTAAACTTAAATAAAGGCAACTAGAATGGCATAAGGACATAGTTGGCTCCAGTGGGTGAGGAAAGTTGATGGCAGGTTGGACAGTAAATCTGCCACGGCATCAACTCGGAGATATTTCATAGATCTCAGCCATTTCCACTGAAGGAATTCATAGTGGAATTCCTCAGAGCTGCTCCTCCCACAGCACGGTGCTCCCTCAGTGCTGTCCTTCACTCAGTGTGCACTCCCTCAGTACTGCCGTCCTACACTGCGCTCGTTGCACCAGGGTCCGGCTCAACCTGCCGAAGGTGATCTTACCCCAGACAGTTCTTCCAGGCGCTCCTCAAACGAACGGTCACTCACGGCGGACTGATTCTGGGAACAGATGGGAAAGATAAACCAGTTACACTGGAGAGTGGATCAAAAGCCAAACACGCACAATGAGTGTAGGAAGGAACTGCATTTGCTGGCTAAAACCGAAAATAGACACCTAAAGCTGTAGTCAGGCAGCATCTCTCTGGATAAAAGGAATAGGTGACGTATTGGGTCAAGACTCTTCTTCAGCCTGTACAGTGACACAATCAACTGCAGATGCTGCAAATCTTCAGCAAAACACAAAATGCTGGAGGAACTCAACAAGTCAGGCACCACGGACACACAATGTTTCAGGTTGGGACCCTTTTTTGATTCTGATTGCAGTGGGATGGAAGAAATTGGAAAAGGGGTGGGGGCAGAACCAGAGGTGCCAGGTCCGCTGGGCAAGTGGCGGCAGGCACGGTTATTGATTGGGGACGATCAGCCATGATCACAATGAATGGCGGTGCTGGCTCGAAGGGCCGAATGGCCTCCTCCTGCACCAATTTTCTATGTTTCTATGTTTCTATGACAACTGTATAGAGGAGAGGGGGGTGATTTACAGAGAGATGGATAAATGCTCGAGGTGAAAATAAGACAAATGGGTGACAGGTAAGACGAGAAAGGGAATGGAATGTAAAGCCAGAGGGAGGGATAGAAATGGAAGGGGACCTGGTGGCGGGGTGGAGGGGTGGGTTAATAGGAGAAATGGGTGGGCGGGCAGAAGAAAGTGAGAGGGTGGGGGGGGCGGGG
The DNA here is from genome assembly GCA_035221665.1 of Okamejei kenojei. NCBI lineage: Eukaryota > Metazoa > Chordata > Chondrichthyes > Rajiformes > Rajidae > Okamejei > Okamejei kenojei. The sequence continues at coordinate 14,634,745 of CM069162.1, forward strand.
TGTTACATAATATGTTTACGTGTGGCCTCGCTCTGACAATGGAGGAGCTCTGGACAGAAAGGTTGTGAAAGATAGTTCATTCATTCATTCAATCATCATTGTTGAAAACATTAGCGACGCAGTGATGCTGGTTTCCAACAGGAACGGTGACGGACGCACCACATATCTCTGTCCTCCAGTTCCTGCGGACTTCCGTCGCTGGAAGTATAGGATATTAGTGTGTGTGCTTTAGCATCATTCTTTACAATGCTATGTATGACAGTGATCGCAACTTCTACTGAAGTGTGGGTGGCCGTGGCTCGCTAGAAGCTCATCCGTCCATTGACGGGTCTTGTTTTTGGTCCTGCTGGGGGTCCACAGCCCCTTCCTCACCTGGCAAAGCAGGTGGGGGAGACGGTTTAGTCGCCAACTATCCAACCATGGAGCAGGTAGCACGGGATTAATTAGATGGCACCTGTGGCGGGGGGTACTCCCCCCGACCTGACCTGAATAGTTCAAATGGTTAGCAACCGGGAGATCCTACAGGTCCTGTCTGATGTGCGGGGATGGTGGAGTTGATTTGAGCCCTGTGAGAACCGAGTTCTCTTGGAGTCGAGTCTGGATATTGAGTAGACCTCCCTCCCACCACTAATGCACATTTGTGTTTTCATTGAATGGGCTGGTATAGTCACCATCCCGTTTTGCTGGCCTTGCTGGGGGAACTGGTTACCGGGAGACTGGTTACTTGGAGACTGGTTACTGGTGGTCTGGGTACGGGGGGAATCTGGTTTCCAGGGGTGTTTTGAAGTTGGGCGGAGGTTTGGTACATCGGCAGACCTCTAGATGAAAGATCGGCTTGGTGGAGTCTTTGCGGCAGAAGCTATGGTCACTCAGTCGAGGAGGGCACAGCACCGTGCTGTTTGTAGGAGGGAAGTGAAGGAGTCAGGCTGAGTGGGGTTGACTGCTCTAAACCTGCTTGTTCTGTTGTGATGCTGGGAGTCATGTCCGGCTGAAGGCAGACCAGGTCCACGGAGCATTTTAAGGGTGGCACTGTTGACCAGCGTGCCCATCGACACTAATCCCACTTGCCTGCATTAATTCCACATCCGTCTTTGCCCTGCTCATTTGAGATTCTTGAATGAGGGGCAGCACAGTGGCACAGCGGTAGAGCTGCCTGACTTACTGCACCAGAGACCTGGGTTCAATCCTGATGACTGGTGCTGTCTGTGTGGAGTTTGTATGTTCTCCATGTGACCATGTGGGTTTTCTCCGGGTGCTCTGGTTTTGTCCCACATTCCAAAGACGTGCAGGTTTGTAGGTTACTTGGCCTCTGTAAATAGTCTGTAATGTGTAGGGTAGACCTAGGGTACGGGTAATTGTGGTCGGCACAGACTCGATAGGCCGAATGGCCTGTTTCCATGCTGTATCACTAAACTAAACTGAACAAAGTATTCGAGCATCAGCGCGAGGCAGTGCTTTTGTACAGACTGTAGGAAATCTTTGATGTTTCAGAATGCTCCTCTTGCGGGTGTATCATGTTAAGCATTAGCCCGAGATGTTCCACGGTTCACTTTCCAGGCAGGCACCGTGACCAGGGGCCGCCCCCTGTCCTACACCGCAACATCCAGGATAAGGGGCTCCGTGCACCCACCGGCCCAACAAGGAGTGAACGAACGGACGCAATGACATGAGCGGCCGTGACTGAAGGAATGTAGAAAGGAACTGCAGATTCTGACCCAAAATGTCGCCCATCCGTTTTCTCCAGAGATGCTGCCTGACCCGCTGAGTTACTCCAACATATTGTGTCTATCTTGACTGAAGGAGGTCAGTTTGAGGTTCAGAATACTGGCCTTGGAATGTAGCCCCATCAGACCTATGTTTGTGACACCCGCAGAGGTCTGGGGCCGGAGTGTGTCTCCAGAACTCAGACCTCAGACGCCAGTTCAGCCTGTTTGAAGAGAAAGCGGAGGCAGGAAAGATCACCTACCTGGTCTATCAGCTTGTGCAGCTCTGGAGGAGAGGCAGCTGCTCTTCCACTCACTGGATGGGAAGAGCGTCTTCAGGAAGGAAGGGGACAAATCAAACAAAGTGTAATGTTCCTGGAGTAAAAACAGTCGGGTATCAAGTGCAGAGAGAAAAAAAATGTTTCAGACCCCCGAGTCTTCCGCAGGACTGAGGAAGAGAGAGCCGGGTTGGTTGCAGAGAGGGTGCTTTAGATGTAGGTTTAGGTTCATTATTGTCACTTGAGCCAAGGTACAGTGAAAAGCTATGTTTTGCATGCTATCCTAATAGATGTACCATACACAGATACAATCGGTGCAAACTGAAGTACAATTAGATAGTGCAAAGAGGAAGATACAGAGTGTAGAATATACTGTAGCTCTCAGCATTGTAGCGCGTTGTAGTGCATCAGTTCCTGAGACATCTGGAATTGTACTGCATCAGTTCCAAGTCCTCTGACGTTAATGGGGTAGAGGTGAATCAAACAGTATCCTAGCTTCTGGAAGGCCTGTTCAGAAACCTGATAATGGAGAGGAAGAATTTTGGTGTACAATTTTGGTCGCCTAGTTATAGGAAGGATGTCAACAAAATAGAGAGAGTACAGAGGATATTTACTAGAATGTTGCCAGGGTTCCAGCAACTATGTTACAGAGAAAGGTTGAACAAGTTAGGTCTTTATTCTTTGGAGCGCAGAAGGTTAAGGGGGGACTTGATTGAGGTCTTTAAAATGATGAAAGGGATAGGCAGAGTTGACGTGGATACGTTTTTCCCATTGAGGGTAGGGAAGATTCAAACAAGAGGGCATGACATGAGAATTAAGGGACAGAAGTTTCGGGGTAACGTGAGGGGGAACTTCTTTACTCAGAGGGTGGTGGCTGTGTGGAATGAGCTTCCAGCAGAAGTGGTGGAGGCAGGATTGATTTTAACATTTAGGAGTAAAGTGGATAGGTATATGGACGTGAAGGGAATGGAGGGGTATGATCTGAGCGCAGGTAGATGGGACTAGGGGAAAACAAATGGTCGGCACGGACTGGAAGGGCCGAGAGGGCCTGTTTCCGTGCTGTAATTGTTATATGGTTATATGGTTAAGAAGCTACTCCTGAGTCTGGGGGTACGTGCTATCGGGCCACTGTACTTTCTCCCAGATGGAGCGGAGAGTAGAAGCCACACGTCTTTGATTATATTGGCTGCTACTCCGAGTTATGTGTAGATGGAGTGAATGGCGGGAAGTCTGGTGTGTGTGATGGATAGAATTACATCTACAACTCTCTATAATTTCTTGCCGTCTTGAGAAGAGCTAGAGTCATAGAGTGATGAAGCATGGACACAGGCCTTTAAGCCCTACTTGCCAACTTGCCAACCAAGATGCTCCACCTGCTAGTCACACCCGCTTGTGTTTGGCCCTAATCCATCTGAAACTGTCAGAGCCATGTACCTGTCCAGATGTCTTTTAAATATTGTTATCAAACCTGCCTCAACAACCTCATCCAGCATCTTGTTCCATATACCCACCAGGCTTTGTATGAAAAAGTTGCACCTCAGGTTCCTATTAAATCTTTCCCCTCTCAGCTTAACCCTATGCCTTCGTATTCTTGATTCACTTACCCCAGGGAAAAGACTCTGTGCATTCACCCTATGTGTATGTCTGACCATTTCATACACCCGTTGAATATCACCCCTCTCTGCTTCCTGCGCTCCAAGGAGTAAAATCCTGTTTTGCCCAACCTCTCCCTTTAGCTCAACCCCTCGAGTCCTGGCTAACGTCCTCGTGAATATTCTTTGCACTCTTTTCAGCGCAACAGTATCCTTCCTACGGCAGGGTGACCAAAACTCAACATAATACTCCAAATGCGGCCTCACCAACATCATTCACAACTGTAACATAGCATCTCAACTTTGTTCCTTAAAAAGCTATGGTGCAATCCGATAGTATGGTTTCCCTGGTGCATCTGTAGAAGTTCATAAGAGTCCCTGGAGACATGCCGAATTTCCTCAATCTCCTCAGGAGGTTGATGCAGCGGTGTGCCCTCCCGGCTGTTGCATCAACGTGGTTTGTTCACGGCCGATCATTGGTAATATTAACACCAATGTTGATGGTGGCATTAACTCCACAATGCCTTCTGAAGGCAATAACTAGTCTTGCTGACATTGAGGAAAAGGTTATTGTGCTGACACCATGCCACTAAGTACTCTCTCGCCTTCCCGTACTCCGTTTCGTCATTGATGTGATCCGGCCCACCACTGCGTTGTGGTCGGCAAGTTTGTAGATGGAATTATGCCCATGTCCCACTTAGGAAACCTGAACGGAAACCTCTGGAGACTTTGTGCCCCGCCCAAGGTTTCCGTGCGGTTCCCGGAGGTTTTTGTCAGTCTCCCGAATGGTCAAAAGTGGTTTCTGCCTCTACTATGTTCCGGCAATTATTTCAAAAAATTATTTCAAAAAGGTAAGACCTGCCTGGTGGAATAAAACTGGGTGAAAAAAAGGTCTTACCTTCCACTACCTGCAACCTCCGGCAACCACCTTCAACTAGCATCGCAACCGGCTTCGACTAAAAAATTACCGATTTTTTAAACGGCAACCTATTTTTAGTCGCGGCCGGTTTTGAATTTTTTGAACTAATCGCTGGAACATAGAAGAAGGGGAAACCACTTTCCACCATTCGGGAGACTGACAAAATACTCCGGGAACCGCACGGAAACCTTGGGTGGGGCGGAAAGTCTCCAGAGGTTTCCGTTCAGGTTTCCTAAGTGGGACAGGGACATAAGCGTCAAATTTGGCCGTATGGTCATGAGTGTAAAGAAAATATAAGAGGGGACTGAGGACGCATCCTGGCTGGGCACTAGTGTAGGGAATTACTGTTCAGGAGGTGTTGTCATCTATCCTCACTGATTGAGGTCTGAGCGTCAGAAAGTTAAGGATCCAGTGCCAGAGGGAGCTAATTCCTGGGTTTGCTTTATGAGATAGTCCAGGGAGGAAGGGTAAGGCAGGCAGAAAAGTCTGGTCCTGTCTGAAGTGTTTGGTTCGATACCGCCAGGAGGGGTGTGAGCCCTTCTCTACCAGCCGTATCATGTGGACATCTCGGGAGCACTGGATGGAGAAGCGGAAGGTTTTCCACTTCCTTTCCTTGGAACTGGATCTACACCTGAGGTCGAGTTTTACGGAAAGTGCAAGGCAGGGGTGAACGCCCAGGGCAGGTGTGACACATTACCCACCTGCAACTCTACTGTGCCCAGGCATATCTCCCTTTCATTACAGAGGCCACAGGGCCAAATCGTGCCACCACGAACCTGAACAATCACATGTCTACAGTGTGTGGGTGATTACTGCTGCACTGGTGACTGCGTGCTGCCTTGGCACAGACTGACGGAGAGCAGAAAGCGGTGCATACCTGATGCTTGGGATTTGGACCAGGTCCTCCTGTTCTTGCTCGTTGGTGGTTCTGCAGCATCGAGGAGTAACGCTGATGCAGCCCATGCCTAAAGCACGTTGGTCTGCACCCTCCACTCGCCAGCTTCAATTCCACATCCTAAACTTCCCACAACATCTTGCGTCACTCAGCGTGTCACAGTACAACCAGGAATCACGTTCTGCAAAGAAACCAGCAACAACAAAACATAGTTTTCCCAAATGCATCATTTTGCTTCCTTGAGCGCAGACATGGACATCCTTCCAAAGTGAAGAACTTTACCGATAATCTCTCTGGAACATGGCTCAGGATGCAGCGTTTTAAAATGTCACTCCTTCCTGTGTGAGTCTGAAACTGCTTCTGTCTCAGCTTCCTGTTAACACAGTTTGGTGTTTTCCTGTTTGGTGCATTGGCGGTAAGCTAGTCCAGAGCTTACGCAATCTGCTTTCTGTAAATGTAATGTTACGTTCGTACACCAAGCTCCTCTCAGTATCAGTATTGCCCACGGCCTCCAGAGATCCATTGCCTCGTTGTCCGTAGTTATTCAGTCGCATCTCCATGTAGCACAGTTGGACGATAATAAAACCCCAGAGCAAGTGGCCACGACACCAGTGGCAGCCGGCGGCTCCAGATCCAGAGGGACATTGGTAGGGTGGAAGTGGGAGGTGTTTCCTCCTGTGGGAGGATCCATATCCAGGGGTTACGATGTAAAGAGGACGGGCTGTCCTATGAATTTGAGTTTGAGTTTGTTTATTGTCCCGTGTACCGAGGTACAGTGACAGGCTTTTGTTGCATGCTAACCAGTTAGCGGAAAGACAAAATTACAATCGAGCCATCCACAGTGTACAGATACATGATAAAGGGAATAATGTGAATAACATTGAGACTAAGACAGGATGACATTATCTTTCTCAGAGGGTTTTGAGTCTTTGGAATTAGTACGTAGAACATAGAACATAGAACAGTACAGCACAAGAGTGGGCCCTTTAGCCTACGCGTCTACGCCGAACATGATGCCAAGATGATCTCTTATCTCCCATATTTGCCCCATTCCCTGCATGTCTCCATACCTGTCCAAAGGCTTCGCCAATGCCTCTATCGTATCTGCCTCAACCACCAACACTGGCAGCACGTTCCCGAACACTCACCACTCTCTGCATAAGAAAGTTATCGTTCTCCCTGTGACTGCGTGGGTTTTCTCCGGGTGCTCCGGTTTCCTGCCACACTGCAAAGACGTACAGATTTGTAGGTTAATTGGCTATGGAAAAGTTTGTAGATTGTCCCTAGTGTGTCGTCACCCGAAACGTCACCCATTCCTTCTCTCCAGAGATGCTGCCTGTGCCGCTGAGTTACTCCAGCACTTTGTGCCTATTTCATTGAATCTCACAGCAGCCCAGCTTTACTCTTGAAGCTAAAGACATCTGTTCTCAAGGAGCCTTGGAGAGAGTGAAAGATAAAGAGATGAGTAGGTGGCAGGTAAAAGGCTAGTGGGAGAATGACTGGAACACCACAGAATCACCTGGTTTTGCTCCACATTAGGACACCTCCGAGCTGCAAGGATGGGGGCGGAGTGTCACCAGCAGCCAGAGTGTTGCCATTCCCAATTGCAAAAAACTGAGTGAGAATTGAGCAAGTCAAAAATAAGCTCAAAGTTCCCCTATTTCAGTGTGAGAACACCAATACCATTTGTCTTCTATTTCATAATGTTCTCGTTTCCGTCAGATATACTGGACAAAGCACTGATTCCAATAGGTCAAAGCGCAACCAGTCATCCCCCACAGAATCACAGTCACTCCACAACTCCATGCTGTGTGTTACTTCAGAAATTGGATGGGATGGGACCCATTCACAGATAGATGAGGTAATAGGGATAAAGCAGTAATTTTATATTATAGAGCATAGCACAGCACAGAAACAGGCCCTTTGGCCCACAATGTCTGTGCTGATCATGATGCCAAGACCATCTCTTATCTGCCTGCACATCATCCATATCTGCCCATTCCCTGCATATCTATGTGCCTTTATCCAAAAGCCTCTTAAATGCCACTATCGTATAGGCCTCCCCCACCACCCCTGGCAGTGCGCTCCAGGCACCCACCTCCCTCTGTGTAAACCACTTGCCCCGTACATCCCCTTTTCTACTCAGCAACACTGTCAGTAGATTTACATTTCTGCAAACCACTGCCAGAGAATCAAATACCGGGGGTGTGGTTTGCTCCACTGTGGTCTACCCTGGATCTTCTTGCTTTGAAGGTGCAGCATTCTCCTCGAGGTGAAGCTTGCCTTGCAGACCTTGAATGCTTCCCATGTTTCACACACAATCTGGGGGATGGTTAAGCACATCTACACTAGACCATCTCCACGTGCTCTTGACCGTCCCCATGTGATAGCCAGTTCTGACATTCATCAAATCAGAAGAGAGGGAGCTCTGTTACACTTGCACCTGTCCTGATTCTAACCCCCTTCTCCCTGTCACCTGTCTCCATGAATGTCACTACATCATCTGGCCAATATTGTTAATGGAGTCATTCAGTCACAGTAATACAGCACAGAAATAGACCTCACGGCCCAACTTGTCCATCCTGGCCATGTTTTGCATCTTGAGAGTTTCATTTGCCTGCATTTAGCCCATATCCCTCTTAACCTTTCCTGCCCATGTACCGGTCCAAATGTCTATTAGATATCACCATTGTAGCTACCTTAACTCTGGCAATTAGTTCCATACACCCTCTGTGTGAAAATATTCCACCTCAGGTTCCAAGTAAATCTTTCTCCTCTCCCCTTAAACTTATGCACTCTAGTTCTGGACTTATCTACCCTGGGGATAAGACTATGACCATTCACCTTATCAAGGTCTCTCATTAGTTTGTACAACTCTAGATGGTCAGCCCTCAGCCTCCTACACTCCACAGAAAACTGTTCCAGCTTATCAGAGTAGACTTGGTGGGCTGAATGGTCTAATTCTGCTCCTATGGCTAAGTATCCCCTTATAACTCAAGCTCTTGGTAACATCATTGTGAATCTTTTCTGCATCCATTTCAACGTAATGACAGCCTTTCTGCCTCTGGGCAACCAGAGTTGCACCCAGTACTCCAAGTGTAGTTACACCAATATCTTGTCCGCCAGCAGCAGAATGTCCCGATCCTGTATTTCATGCCCAGCCTGAAGAAGGCAACTGTGGCAAATGCCTTCTTCACCACCCTATCCACCTGTGTCGTCATTTTCACGGAAGGGGGTGAACGGCATTTGAGAGGGTAAAGTGTTGAAGAGGGAAAGAGTCTCAGGGAGGAGGAAGGGTTGGGAGGAAGGGAAAGTGTGAAATAAATCAAGGCATTGATTCATAGAATTATACTGCATGGGAACAGGCCATTTGGCCCTGACCTCCATGCCGCCAAAGTGCCTTCCCAGGTGCTTGCATTTAGCATTTGACCCATATCCCTTTAAGCATTCCCTGTACATGCACCTGTCCAGATGGCATTTAAAAGTTATAATCCTACTCACCCCACCACTTCCTAGGCAGCTCATTCAATGTACCCACCTCCCGCAGTGTGAAGAAGTTGTCCCTCATATCCGTTTTTTGTCTTTCCCTTATCATCTTAACCTTGCCCTTTAGTTTTAGATCCCCCTACCCTGGATAAAATACTGTCACCATCTACCAGTGGTGCTGGCTCGAAGGGCCGAATGGCCTCCTCCTGCACCTATTTTCTATGTTTCTTACCATATCTATGCATGGCAAGATTTTATAAACCTCTATAAGGTCACCTCTTAGTCTCCATCGCTCCAGTGAAAACATTCCCAGCTGTCTCCTAACTCGTGCCCTCCAGTCCTGGCAACATAGTTGAGAATCTTCTCTAGCTCGAGGGAGGGAGATAGACTGAGGGAGTGGATTGGAGCATGAGAGTCGGGGACGGAGATTAGGGCAGAGGATGTTGGAGGGGATTCGATGTGGGGGGAAGGGATGGGAAAGGAGAAAGTGGGATGGAAGGCAACTTGTGCGTGTTCTTATTTGATGCCTGTGGTCAGACTGTCTATGTGTGATTAGATGTGTGAGGCAGTGGTGCCTGCGTCCTTGTGTGTGTGCTCGCTCTGCGCTCTGAACATCCTGCATGCTAGGAGATCGTGTCAGCTCACGCAGCCTCTGTCTGCAGAGTGAGAAAAATTCATCCACAGCCAACGTCCATCTTCAGAGTGACGGAATGGACGCAAGTCTTAAACCTCCAGGATCTGCCTCAGGAGGAGAAGGGGCAAAATATACGTTTTTCCACTGAACTATTTAACTATTTCTGGACAACATTTCAGTATAAATTGCCTTTATTTATACTGTATCAGTCACCCCAGAATGTCTTTGAAGTAGCTTGACATGCATCGGATGCATTCCATGCATTACTGATTTGATTTTGCTCCTGGAGCTGCTACATTCTGAATTAATTTGAATAAGCACATGTACGATGCTTGTCTCCACTGCCTCCTGGGACAAGCTTGTGCCTGAGCCAGTGTCTGGTTCCAGCTGAGCTGCCTTGAGATGAAAGCATGATGACTGGAGCTGGTTCATACGGCAGTGCAGTAATATGCTCATTAGTCATGGAGTCAATCTGTGACGATGCAAGGTTCCAATAGGTAACGTTTCGGCACGGATGTCCCAGGAGGGGATGGCATATAGGGGGGGGGGGGACGTTGAAAGGAATGGAAGAGGCGGTGACTGTGGGAGAGCTGGGAAGGGGAGGGGAAAGAGGGAGAAATTGGAGGTCAATGTTCATACCACTGGGGTGTAAATTACCCAAGCAAAATATGGGGTTCCGTTCCTCCAATTGCGGTGGGCCTCACTCTGGTCATGGAGGAGGCCCAGGACAGAAAGGTCAGATTCTGAGCCACCGGTAGATCAGGTTAGTTATTGCGAACTGAGCGGAGGTGTTGGGCGAAGCGATCGCCAAGCCTGCGCTTGGTCTCACCGATGTAGAGCAGTTGACACCTGGAACAGCGGATTCAGTAGATCTTCTTGCGTACGGTGTGCATAGCCTAAAGTTGTAGGCCAACTTGATGCAGTAGATGAGGTTGGAGGAGGTGCAGGTGAACCTCTGCCTCACCTGGAAAGACTTTGGGTCCTTGGGTGGAGTCGAGGGGGGAGGTAAAGCGACAAGTGTAGCATTTCCCGCGGTTGCAAGGGAAAGTACCAGGGGAGGGGGTGGTTTGAGTGGGAGCACTATGTGCACAGTATATAGTGTGTATTTTTCTAAACCAACATCTGTGGTTCCTTGTTTCTATACTCAGTTTGCAAACTGATGAAGGCCAGCATGCCAAAAGCTGCCTTCACTATTTTATCTACGTGTGATGCCACATTTAGAGAACTATGTATCTGCACTCCGAGACCCCTTTGCTCTCAGCATTCCCTAGGCCCTACCATTCTCCATGGAACTCTTGTTCTGCTTTGACTTCTCAAATTGCAAAACCTTTAGTCACACATTTCCACATCATTATTACCAGATTTGGTGCATTTAAAATCTGTGGAAGACAAATGAAGAGAAAGAAACTTGGATTACTGGAATGGAAACATACGCAGTGAGAGATGTTCCAGGAGAGGATCATTTTCCGGTGAGAGAATCATGTTGGAAATTAATTTATTATTCATAAAATAATATGCTTTCAGATATTAGGGCAGCACAGTGGCACACAGTAGAGTGGCTGCTTTACAGAGCCAGAGCCTGGGTTCGATCCTGACTCCGGGTGCTGTCTGTACAGAGTTTGTATGTTCCCCCGTTTAAGAAGGAACTGCAGATGCTGGAAAATCGAAGGTAGACAAAAATGCTGGAGAAACTCAGAAGGGTGAGGCAGCATCTATGGGGCGAAGGAAATAGGCGACGTTTCAGGTCCTGAAACGTCGCCTATTTCCTTCGCTCCCTAGATGCTGCCTCACCCGTTGAGTTTCTACAACATTTTTGTCTACCTTGTATGTTCTTCCCGTGGGTTTTCTCCGGGTGCTCCGGTTTCTTCCCACATTCCAAAGACGTACAGGTTTGTTGGTTAATTTGGCTTCGGTAAAATTTGTAAATTGTGCCAATTTGTAGGACAATGTTACTTTGGTTTAGTTTAGTTTAGAGATACAGCGTGGAAACAGGTCCTTCGGCCCAGCGAGTCCGCACCGACCAGCACTCGGGACGATTTACACTTACACCAAGCCATTTAATCTACATACCTGTACGTTTTTGGAGTGCGGGAGGAAACCGAAGATCTCTGGATCGAACCCGGGTCAATGGCTGAGTTTCTCCAGCCGGGTTAGTTTAGTTTAGAGATACAGCATTGGAACAGGCCCTTTAGCTGACCGAGCCCACGCCGATCTTTAATGGAAACATAGAAACATAGAAATTAGGTGCAGTAGCAGGCCATTCGGCCCTTCGAGCCTGCACCGCCATTCAATATGATCATGGCTGATCATCCAACTCAATATCCTGTACCTGCCTTCTCTCCATACCCCCTGATCCCTTCTGCCACAAGGACCACATCTAACTCCCTCTTAAATATGGCCAACGAACTGGCCTCAACTACCTTCTGTGGCAGAGAATTCCACAGATTCACCACTCTCTGTGTGAAAAACGATTTTCTCATCTCTCGGTCCTAAAAGACTTCCCCCTTATCCTTAAACTGTGACCCCTTGTCCTGGACTTCACCCGATCATGCTAGTTTTATGTTACCCACTATCTTAGCCACTCCCTACCCCAAGGGGGCAATTTTACAGATGCCAATTTACGGCCCACAGCAGCGCTGTAAGGCATCAACTCTCCCGCTGCACCAGCGTGTCGCTACGTTAGTGTACGGGGATCTCTGGTGGGCGCGGACTGGGTGGGCCCAAGGGCCTGTTTCTGCTCTGTATCTCAAAACTAAGTGAAGGAAAGTGTAATTTGTTGGATTATTGTGGTTGGACTGAGTCATTGTATACAGAAATTAATAATGACAGAGAATGGAAAGGTGACACTGTGAATGGGACAGATTTTACTTTGACAAGATGAATTAACCATACAGATGTTATCATACTTTCTCTCTTCGGCAATCGGCAACTTGATTGTAAATCTGCAGCTTTCCCTGCAATAAGTCATTCTGCTCCTCGAGATGAGAATAAACTGCACACATTACTTCACTCTGATCTTCCACTCCTTCATTCCGCGTGGTTTGGGGATTTGAGGGAGTGCCAAGCTGATCTCTACTTGAGGAGCAGGTTGCTCTCCAGACTTTTACTCTTTTGAGGGACCTGCGCACACTTTCCGCCGAACGGAGGAACAAACGGCACGGTGTTCATCAGCGCTTTGGCAACGCTGCAGCGCAGTTGTTTCCATTCCTTCGAGTACGGGGGGTGGCTGTTGACCAAGGGGCTGGGGTGAACCGTGGGTCTAATGCAGACAAGCTTTCGGAATTGGGCCAAGACGGGCAGTTGGCTGCAGGACAGCAGGGAGGAGGCTTTCTGAAACGTGTCCTTTTCAACAGCAGTGTCATCTGATAGTGACATGACCGCTTCCTGTTTCCGTACGGGCTTCTTGGTAACCACACGTTTTGGCTGTTTCAGAAGCATCAGGGAAATCTTATCATCTCTCACGGGTTTCAAAGCTTGACCCTGATAGCTGCCGTTGTAGATTAGAACAAAATCTCTCTGTGACTCAAGTGGTAAATTCAATATTCCTTTACTGGATTTTTTGAATATCTCAATTACTAAATCTAAAAATCAAGAGAGGAAAAAGTTTGACTTACAACTTGTTTTTTGATTATGCCTTGTATCATTTGCAACTGTTGCATGAATCACCACTGTAAGAATGTAAATGCGGACCAACTTACCAAGGGTTTCGTACACTAACGGAGGTATGAGTGTTCTCAGAACAGAACAGTGCCTCTGTAGGGATGGGTTGGCATTCATCTCCAATAACCAGACCTGCAAACAGATCGGACACATAGCCGGTTTAGTTTAAGAAGGAACTGCAGATGCTGGAAAATGGAAGGTACACAAAAATGCTGGTGAAACTCAGCGGGTGCAGCAGCATCTATGGAGCGAAGGAAATTCTTCTGAAGAAGGGTTTCGGCCCGAAACGTTGCCTATTTCCTTCGCTCCATAGATGCTGCTGCACCCGCTGAGTTTCTCCAGCCGGTTTAGTTTAGTTTAGAGACACAGCATTGGAACAGGCCCATTAGCTGACCGAGTCCATGCCGATCTTTAATCACCCAATCATGCTAGTTTTAGGTTACCCACTATCTTATCTACTCCCTACACCATGGGGGCAATTTTACAGATGCCAATTTACTTTGGAATGTGGGAGGAGAGCGAAGCACTTGGTGGAAATCCATGCGGTCACGGGGAGAACGTGCAAACTCCACACCGACAGCAGGATCAAACCAAAGTTCTCTGCAACAATGTGAATGAGGACTCTGACGCGTCACTGTGCTGCCAATAGTGAACCACCTGCGGGCTCATCTTGCAATCGCCGCAGGCCAGGTAAACTATGTGCTGTGAATTGGAACAAGGTCAGACCACAGGTGGAAACGGCTGACTTTCTGGCTGCAGAGCTAAAGGTGAAGAGATTCAGCAAAAAACTTGCTATTGATGATCCCACAAATGGGACATTTTTACCTGGCATTTGGAATGGCTTGAAGCTTTGTCTTTTAACTTCAATGAAAAATAAATCACAAATAAAAACTATGGGCATTTGAAGAAAGGTCTTGACCCACATCGCCTGCTGAGTTACTGCAGCGTTGTGTCCTTTTGTTTATTAACCAGCAACTGCAGTTCTTTATCACTATTATATTGTGGACAGGTCTCTTGCTTTGTGAAGTTGCCGAGTGGAACCCAGATCCACTGGGTTGTGAGTCGTGGAGAACCTGGCTTTGTACAGCTGCCCCACCATGCATATCTGGACAGCGCTCTCACAGGGGAAGTGTGCTCTATACACAGGCCTCTCGGGAGAAACCATGTCCTACAGGAGAACCTCCTCCTTCAGTCGATCACAGGCCAACACTGGGCACCCCGACTCAGGAGGCTGCCCTCTGTTTACTTACTGACCCTTCCTCAGGCTTCCACCACCCTCTTTAGCAGACATCTGGGCAGATATACGGATAGGAAGGGTTTCGAGGGCGATGGATAAGTGCAGGCAAATGGGACTACCCCAGTATGCCAATTGGGTTGGCTTGGGCATGATGGACTGAAGGGCATGTTTCTGTGCAGTACTCTAGGACTCCATGATCCTCACCTACGAACATTCCAACACTCCGAGGCTGTGGTCCCTGACCACCGGATCCAGCCCCTGCTGATTACCTGACAACATGCTGTGTCAATAACACAACTAGATCTCCTCAACTGAACCCCACCTCCTTCCCAACCTCGCCATTGATCATTGGGAGCTGACTCTTGTCCCTTGCACCTGCCCATGCACAATGTTCATCAACATTGTCCCCACCTCCACATCCTTCTCTCCAGATCCTCTCCCAAGCACCCAAGCAACCCCCTTGTTTTTAGTCGGGCTGCCTCTTTGAGGAGCTCTCTGCCTGGTTCTGCCCAACATTCTCCACACGGGAAGGATAGGTTGTCCTTTGTGTAAGTATCCACCTTTGGGTTCCCTTGTGTCCTTTGTGTTCACAGTGCATTGAATTGAAGAGTTGGATAGCACAGAAACCAACCCTTCGGTCCACCACTTTGTCCGTCTACACCCATCCCGAGTATCTGCATTGAACCACATCCTTTTATGCTGTGCCTATTTAATGTCTGTCCAAATGCTACTTAAATACAATGATTGTATCTGAGCTGTGAGGGGAAGTGGTGGAGGCAGGAAATGTAACTACTTGATTCAAGGGCATCCGGTCAGGTCTAGTCTAGAGATACAATGTGGAAACAGGCTCTCCGGCCCACCGAGTCCGCACAGACCAACAATCACCAATATACCAGTTCAATCCTACAACCTTGGAACAATTTGCAGAAGGCAATTAACCTGCAAACTTGCACGTCTTTGGAATATGGGAGGAAACCGGAGCAGCTAGAGAAAACCCACGTGGTCACAAGGAGAATGTACAAACTCCATACAGACAGCACCCGTAGTCAGGATCTCTGGCTTAAGATCTACCGCTGTGCCACTTGCCGCCCCTTATTTAAGAGTATCGAAGGAGCAGGGTAGAGAGGGATGTGGAATTAAAGGGAGACAAAAATGCTGGAGAAACTCAGCGGGTGCTGCAGCATCTACGGAGCGAAGGAAATAGGCAACGTTTCGGGCCGAAACCCTTCTTCAGACTGAATGTCTGGAATGTCTGAATGTCCAGATGTGGAATTAATGCAGGCAAGTGGGATTAGTTTGGATGGGCATGCTGGTCAACCCATGGCCATCAGAAGCATGGTAGCCAACATGAGCATAGCAAGATCCCACAAACAATGGAATGAATGAATCACACCTGGATATGGAATAGCTGATTGGATCTCTGGCCCTGAAGCAGAGAGAGGATTTTGTTTAAATCATCAACAGCTGGAGCACACAATGGCAAAACATGGGCTTGAACCTCCAGAGTGAATCCCGGCTTAATTGGGCAGTGGTCCCGAGAGTTAAACTTGGAATGCGGCTTCTCTTACAGGCAACAACAATCTAATGTAAGAATCTTCAAGACCCCTGTTTTCTCTGAGGATGGACATTCTGTATCTTCCCTGTTTAAAAACAATTCCCAATGAATGCATTGCAGCAAAATCCAACATGGAAGAGAATGAGAATTATAATCACCTTGAAGTTTTGATCAATAATAAAATCACAGCCCATGAGGTCAAAGAAGCCCAGTTTGCATTCCAGTTTGTTCTTGCCACTATTTAAGCAAATTGTCATGATCTCTTGCATTCTCTTCTGTTGGAAAAGGTTAAAGTTCTCAGTCACATTTTTAAATAAATGCTAATAAATGGACACCCCCGATCTCTCCCATCACAGACATCCCCTTGCTCTCCCAGCCCCTCCCTCCTCTCCCTATCCCCGCCTCCCTTGTCATCTCCATCTCTCCATTCTTTCTCCTCCACACCCCCCCCTCCCTTGTGCTCCCCCTCTCTCTGTAACTTAGGCGTGAGGGACCTTTATTTTGTAAAACAGAGGGTGGTGGGTATATGGAACGAGCTGCCAGAGGGGGTAGTTAAGGCAGGTACTGTAACAGCATTCACATATATTTGGACAGGTACATGCGTAGGGAAGATTTAGAGTGATATGGGCAGATAGGGCTAGTGTTATTGGGGCATCTTGGTCTGCATGCGTACGTTGGGCTGAAGGGCCTGTATCCGTGCTGCCTAACTCTATGACTAAAGCACTCATAGTTTTTCCCATCTCCAGGGTTGATGAAGAGCTATTGACTTGAAATGTTATCGCTGTTCCAACTTCTGTAGATGCTGCCTACCTGCTGAACATTTCCAGTGCTTTCCATTTTATTTCAGATTTCTAATATCTGCTGATTTTTAATTTTCTTTTTAATATATGTTCTTACAATCCTGACTATTTTAAGAGGGGAAATCATTGCATGACCAAACAGATTATCAGAATAAGTGTCCTGTAACAGTCCGAAGAAGGGTCCATTGGATAGAAGCAATGGGAACATCACCCATTGCTTCTATCCAGAGATGCTGCCTGTTACTCCAGCATTTTGTGTCTATCTTAAGTGTCCTGCAGTCCCTGCTCTCAGGCAAGGTCAGACTGGGGAGGTTGGGGAGGTCTGAACGTTGAAGGTTGAGAGGTGATTTGATGATGGACAGGGCTATGGCTGGTTTGGTAAGATGGGCAGATGTAAGCTGAGGCCCTTTATCAACTTTATATTTCATGACAACATTAGACTGACTGACTCTATTCCAGCTCTCAGCGTATTCTCATCAGCTTGACTCCCACCCTTACTTCCTGTAACTCACGGTCTCACACGTGTTCACTCACATTCAAAATTCTTTCACCAGCAGTCACGGTGGCACAGCGGTAGAGTTGCTGCCTTACAGCGAATGCAGTGCCGGAAACCCAGGTTCGATCCCGACTACGGGTGCTGTCTGTACGGAGTTTTCTACGCGTGACCTGCGTGGGTTTTATCCAAAATCTTCGGTTTCCTCCCACACTCCAAAGACGTCAGGTTTGTAG
Organism: Okamejei kenojei; assembly: GCA_035221665.1. Classification (NCBI taxonomy): domain Eukaryota; kingdom Metazoa; phylum Chordata; class Chondrichthyes; order Rajiformes; family Rajidae; genus Okamejei; species Okamejei kenojei. The sequence continues at coordinate 14,652,233 of CM069162.1, forward strand.
GTTAATTGGCTTGGTAAATGTAAAAATTGGCCCGAGTGGGTGGAGGATAGTGCTAATGTGCGGGGATCGCTGGTTGGCGCAAACCCCGGTGGGCCGAAGGGCCTGTTTCCGTGCTGTATCTCTAAACTAAACTAAACTAAACAACCGACACCAGGGTCAATTTGCAGTGTTCAATTTACCCAACGACCAACGAGATGTCTTTGAGATGTGGGGGGAAACCGGATCACATATGGCCCAGTAACGTCTCAAGGAGAACATACACATCCCACACAGGCAGTACCAGAGTCAAGGATGAATGAATGAATAAATACTTTATTGTCACATGCGACAAGACACAGTGAAATTCTTTGTTTAGAACCTGAATTGTTGGAGATACAAGACCGTACCGCTATGTTGCCCCCCCCCCCCCCCCCCCCCCCGGGACCAGGGGTAAAGATGTAAACTATGAGGGATGTGGGGAAGATGCAAGGATCTGAAATTCACTGCCAGCAGGTGTGGTGCGGTGAAGCAGAGTCAATTAGGGCTTCCAAGTGGAATTGGAGCCCACTGTGTCCGTGCTGACCAGCGATCCCCGCATAATAACACTAGGGACAATTTACATATAGACAATAGGCGCAGGAGGAGGCCATTCGGCCCTTTGAGCCAGCACCGCCATTCATTGTGATCATGGCTGATCGCTCCCTATCAATAACCCGTCAATTTATACCAAGTCAATTAACCTAAATACTTGCATGTCTTTAGAGTGCGGGTGGACACCGAAGATCTCGGAGAAACCCCACGCAGGTCACGGGGAGAACTGTACAAACTCCGTACAGGCAGTCTGGATCAAACCTTGTACTGAGGTACAGTGAAAAGCCTTTTTGTTGCGTGAATAACAACATTTAAAAGGCATTTGGACAGCTACTTGGATATGAAAGGGATATGGGCTTACTACAGTCAAATAGGATGAACATAGATCGGCATTGTGGTTGGTATGGACAAGGTGGGCTGAAAGGTCTAATTTGGTGTTCTATGTTCTATGATTCTATGAGTCTGCCTCCATCACTGACTTAGACAACGTGTTCCAGATTTTAGCTATTCTGGTGAAAGAAAGGTCCACAAATCTCCTGTTCCTTTTCTTAAAACTCCACCCACTGTAATTCATTGAATGTGTCCGATTCATTCTTTACTCCATTGCGGACATTGGACTTTGTCTATGGAACTGATGTCTCTGTCTGAGAACTAGAGGTGTCGGAAATTATGGGTAGAAGGCAGGAGAATGGGGTCAGGAGGGAGAGATAAATCAGTCATGATTGAATGGCAGAGTAGGCTTGATGGGCCGAATGGCGTGATTCTCCTATCACTTATGGCCTTATGACCACATAACTACATTCTACACTGTATGTTTCCCTTTATCCACTGTAGCTGGGAGTATTTATGGATAGTACATCTGATCTGTTGGGCGAGCATGCAAACCTAAGCTTCTCACTGTACTTTGGTACACGCAAGTATAATAAACCGGAAATCTAAAACCTTAACCTAAGTCCTGGTGACGACCACAATGCACTCACTGCAAAGACAGTGAAGACCCAGTCTTTTGGGAGTCGTTTTGTCTCCATGTACTTCTCATTGATGTAGTCGTTCAAGTGTTCCATGGACCAGATCGTGTCCTCCTTCATCTCACTGTACCTGGGGTTCTTTCGTTGGATGAACTGTGGGTGGGAAAGGTCAGAGGTGTAGTTTACAGACTGTGAACGTGAGGCTGAACCTTGTGTCAATCGCAAGAGGCTGAACATCTGACAACAATTTGGAAGCAGGGAGACTGGGATCACTGAGTTCAGGGGCATCCCAGCATTGACCCACTAGTTCCCTACCTCCCCAGGAGTCTGGGCCAAATGAAACATTTGTCCGTCCCAAACCTGGAATTATTTTGAAATAGAAACAAGGGGAGCAAGCAGCAATCTTCGTGGCTGCTGGAGGAACTGCTTATTTCAAGCTTTCTAACAAAACAACAAACAAACCAACTTGTTGCAACCCAGGGTCTTGTTCTCTTGCAGTGAAGAGGAAATAAAGAGAGACAGCCCAAGGTTTAGAGGGATGTGGGCCAAACGTGGGACTAATGTAGATGGGGCATTTCAGTCAGCACGGGCAAGTTGGGCTGAAGGGCCTGTTTTCCATGCTGTCTGCCTCTATGACACTATCCCGCTGGGGTCTCCAAACTGTGGGTCGAATGGGGCTTGTCTGTGCTACTTTGGGGGTGGGTAGGAGGTGGCTTACCCATTTGCCTGAGGCATTTGATGCCAGACTCTCAACCAGGCTGGCCCTCAGGCCGCCACCTCTGGCGAGAGACTGGGGAAAGACCTGAACACCCTGTTGGCACTTCCCATTGAGTTTTGGGGAGAGGAATGAGACCACTCTCTACCCATGTTCAATTCACCTGATTTGTTAGATGGCTTGTCAGATCATCAGAAGAGGGATTGTAGACGTTGCACGATGACTTGGCGTAACCATGGTGAAAGAAGGCCATGTAAGGCGAGGTGCAGGCGATCAGGAAGTAGGAGCGGACATCAAACTTCCTGCCATCCAGCAGCAGGGGCTTAGCGATGTATCTGATTGAGTGAAACACACAGGCATCTCATTGGGTTCATTCCCTGTGTTTCTAATCTGACAACTCTGCGACTTTGAATCAATCCTGCTTTTCTGAGGTAGGAATACAGTAGGTGCCATTTTCTGTGGCGACTACTTGCTCAACACTGCCCTGAGAAGTGTACCTCAAGGGGCTGCAAGGGCCACGCTACATCAGGGCAGTGGCAATAGGAAGTGGAGGAGGTCATTTGGCCCCTCAAGCTTCATTCTATAAAATCAAGGGTCATCTTTTACCTGAGCTCCACCTTTTCTGCACTGAATGCATATCCCCCAATTTCCAATGCCCAAAACTTCTCCATCTCTTTCTGGGTGAAGATATCCCTTCTAACTCTGCCCTGAATTTGAGTGCAAACCCTCACCTTCCCTGTTTTCAGACCTCCTGGCTATGGTAAAACCATCCCTGCATCTACTCTGACAAGTTCCAAAAGAATTTGTTTCAGTATGATCACTTGTTCTTCTGAACTCTGCATGGTACTGTCCCAGGTTGTCCAATCTCTCCTCGTATAACAAGCCTTCCTCCCTTGGGGAGAAACCTGGCAACTGATCGGTGGATACAGGTGGGGGTGGGGGTGGGGGGAGGGGGAGGCGGTTAGATTGCACATGGGTGAAGTAAGTGGGAAATGCTAGAGGTGAAAAGGGCATCAGATAATGAAAGAAGAGTCAAATGTAAAGCCAGAGGAAGGGATGGAGGTGGAGGGGGATGGGGATGGGAAGGGAGGATGTAGCAAGCCTTAGCTGTTCCATCTCTCAGACCATGAGCACCCTGCCAGGATCAGTGTGTGAGGGCAAGTGAAGGGCTTAGATTGTTAACTTTCCAGTGTCATTGGAAAGAGGCAGGATGAGAGGTGATGGAGGGGACAGTGATTGTAGGGAGGGTGAGGAATGGGAGGTGAGGTATGAAGATTGAGGGATGTGAGGTGAAGGGTAAGAGCTAAGGGATATAGGGGGTGGGGGTGGGGGGCGAGGGATGGTGGGTATTGAGGGATGGAAGGGTGGGGTCCAAAAAATGGGGGATGAGGATTGAGGGATGGGGGTTGAGATGGGGAGGGGGAGGATAGGGGATTGAGGGAGAGGGGTTGAGGAAGAGGGGTTTCCAGATGGGTGGTGATGGTGGGTGAAGGCCGGAAGTTGCGGGATGGGAGGTGAGGGGTAGAGTGGTGAGAGATGGGGAGAGGGACGATGAAGGATGGAGGGAGAGTGAAGGGGTTAAAGTCAGGGGGGGGGGGGGGGGGGGTTGAGGGACCGAGGGTGAGGGATGGAAGGTCAGGGATGGGAGGTGCGAGATGGAAGGGTGAAGGATGGGGAGATTGACGAAGGGTGAGAGAAGGTGAGAGATGGGCTGAGGGACGGAGGGTTAAGGGAGGATGAAGAACAGGAGTTTGAAGGACAGGGTGAGGTATAGAAGGTGAGGTATCGGAGGTGAGAGAGTGAGGCAATGAGATCTCGAGTTGAATGGAATTGAAGGTTGCTGCAGGGGGTCACGGTTCAGAGAATATGTGTGGATGGAAGTTTTGGAAACGTCATCGTTGAGCCATTGGTGTTGCCCCTTTTGTTACCTCTGCACCACTCTGTGGACGACGGAATTGTACTGAGCCGGCTTAGTCAATAGGTCCTCCATACTCTCCAGCTTTGCACGCAGCACATTCACGTCGTCCCGGCACCTCAGGAGGAAGATTCCTCGACCCTCTTGTAAGTTGGAAGGTTTACAAATCCAAATCTGCCCGTCTGTGAGAAAGGATGAGAAGCAGGAACAAAACCGTGCAACCACGGGTGACATGTCTATGGACGGCCACAGTTCTGGTCGAGACTAACTTTTCCTAAAGAATCCCGGCACGGCTTGGCCAGATACAGGCCTTGACCCTGGCACGCTGGGTTGCTGGAGGTGATGGGAGAACGGCTACAGGATGGGAGACAAATGACTTTGCTCTCTTGCCTCACGTTTATAAAACCGAAGTGATCAGAACAAGCTGATCTGCCAAGACACAGACAAGGGCATTAGCCTCTGACAATCAATAGGTAATACTCCATAGAAGGGCTGAGATAGACGTTCGGTGATGAATAATGAGAGCGAGCAGAAGGTGGGTGTTGTTGTTAGGGTCACCGTTTAGTGGACATTTGATGTTACATAAATCAGGAAGGAGCTGGTAAACATAGTCCATGGTCCAGAATCACCATCAGGTTAATGCGTGAGAAAGTTGTAATGCACAGAATTGATGAGAATGACTCTATAACTTTAACCAAAGTCTAGTTTCGGACCTCTGTCTATGTTCATTTTGTACAAAATGACTTGCTCTTCTTCCCTTGCACTGGTGGTCATTAGCTACAGATTGGGTTCCATCAATGTATCTTCCATACATGGTGGCAAGGCATTCGAGTTGCTGCCTTGCAGCGCCAGAGACCCAGGGTCAATTACCATAATTCTATTAGTTTCAATGGCAAAAGATAGGATCGGTCCTCAAGTTGAGGTCCTAAATTGTGGAATGGCAAATTTCAAAAGCGTCAGGGACTTGCAAAGATTGATTTGCAAGGGTCAGCTGGCACTTGAGAGGCTTTCAAAAGTGAGAGGAGACAGCAGGTTCCTGGCACAGAACTCTGCCTGTCTTACTTTTGAAAGCCTCTCACCTGCTAGTTGACTCTGTACCTGCAGGGTGGAGGGTAAGGCGGGATTAGGGAATCCTGGCGAACAAAGGGTGTTGATGGACACAAAATGCTGGAGCAACTCAGCAGGTCAGGCCGCATCTCTGGAGAACATGGAAAGGTAATGTTTTGGGTCGGGACCCTTCAGTCTGAAGATGGGTCATGCCCAGAAACGTCACCTATTTATGTTCTCCAGAGATGCTGCCTGACCCGGTGAGTGCCTCCAGCACTTTGTGTCTTTCCTTGGTAACCCAGCATCTGCAGTTCCTTGTTATTACAAAGGATATTCGGGGTGTGGTTCAACTACACATTACCCTTGGTTAGCCTGTGTTTTGTTAAAATCTACTGCTAGATGGCTGTATTCTGTCTTGGGAAGTGAACATTTCTTTGGAACGGAGCTCTGTTCTAACCTGGGCTGGACCTATATATCTAAATAATTTGGAGGAGAATGTAGGGGGATGATTAATATGTTTGCAGATGCCTCCAGAATTGGTGGTATAGTGGAAAGTGAAGTCATCAACAGGATATAGATCAACTGGGTGAGTGGGCAAGGGAAGGGGATTTGAATTTTAATTCAGATAAATGTGATGTTATGCCTTGTGCCAGAGCAGGCCCCTGGGAACTGTTGTTGATCAGAGAGACCATGGCATACAAATGCATTGTTCCCATGAAAGTAGTTGAAGGTGGACAAGGCAGTGAAGAAGGAAAGGGGAGAATAATCGGAATATTAAACGCGTAAGAACAATTGGGAGGAAGAAAGAGTTTACCTTTGAAGACATCAAAAAAAGCCTGGCGCTCACTTTTCACGTCCATGCGGTAGGATGCAGGGAAAAATCCGTCCAATCTGATGTCCTTACTGGGGGATAGAAGAACAGAGCCAGTCCATAGCAACATCAGACAAAAAGCCTCCAGAACCTGAGTATGGGATTACGTCATGAGGAACAGCACTTAATCCCAGGTACAATAAATTACTCCACAATGTTGAGTTCTGAAGAGGTGATGAAAAGATTTGATGAAAACGGAGTGATTGACATGGTTGACATGGACTATTGCAAGGCTTTCCGTTGGGTACCGCATGGTAGACTTGTCCAGAAGAGGGCAGCACAAGGGATCTGTGTCATGGTGAACTGGATCCAAAGTTGGCTTAATTATTGGAAACAGTGGATACTGGGGAAGGGATGTTTCTCTAATGGGAAAACCGGAAAAAATTGTATTCTACAGGAATCGATGCTGGGAGCTTTGTTGTGGTGATTTATATACATATATGACTTGGATGAGAATCCAAGAGGAAGAAAAGACAAAGTGCTGGAGTAACTCAGTAGGCCAGGCAGCATCTCTGGAGAACATGGATAGGTGCCGTTTTGGGTTGCGACTCTTCTTCAGACTGGGTCGGGAAGGGTCCCAACCTGAAACATTATCTATCTATGTTCTCCAGAGAAATTGCCTGACTCCAGCACTCTGTGTCTTTTTTTTTACAAACCAGCATCTGCAGTTCCTTGTATCTACATCTGGGAATGTAGGGGTTATGATAAATAAATTTGCAAACAACATGAAAATTGGTTGAGTCATAGATAGTAAAAAAGATTGTCTGACGAAACAGGAGACATAACTCAACTCGAAAGATGGAAAGACGATGGCAGATTAGATTTAATTAGGATAAGGGTGAGGTTATGCACTTTGGCTGTGCACTCTATGCACCACCACTTGACTGAAGTAATGATGCATCGAGTAAATGGCAGGAATCTCAGGAGCACCATGTACAAGTGCTATATTGGGGTACAAGTCCATAGCCCTCTTAAAGAACCAAACAAGTGGATAATGCCATGAAGAAGGCATCTGGTATGCTTGCTGTCATAGACCGGGGCATTAAGTATGAGTTACGATGTCATGTTGAATACTCGCTGGAGTTTAGAAGAATGAGGGGGGAACCTCATTGAAACATACAGAATGGTGAAAGGCTTGGATGGAGTGGATGTGGATGTGTAGAGTATATTTCAACTAGTGGGAGAGTCTAGGACTGGAGGTCACAGCCTCAGAATTAAAGGACGATCTTTTAGGAATGAAATGAGGAGAAATTTCTTTAGTCAGAGGGTGGTGAATCTGTGGAATAATTTGCCAGAAGGCTGTGGAGGCCAAGTCAGTTGATATTTTTAAGGCAGAGATAGATATATTCTTGATTAGTATGGGTGTCAGAGGTTTTACTGATTGGTGTACAAACCAACAAAAAATAATACTCACTGTGAATACCTGCCTTTTGAATACTTAATTACTATTCGCTCGTACTCCTTGAGGGAAGTGCAGAGACCTCCTTTGGTGGTCAGGATCCTGTTGTTTGGGATCTGGTTTAAGAGCTGTTTGCCTGTCAGGATGAGAGAAACCAACGGAAAGGAATGTGAGCTGGAAGACTGTGGCAGTGTACACGGGCCCAGAACTCACTGACATTACTTCAGTTGTTCATGAAAAATCTCAGATGTTTGGTTCATTAAACTCCACCCTTTCCTTCTCGTTCCAATCTTTCCTTTCATTTCCTTATTTGCTCCCTGTACTTTTTCTGCGTCTGGTGCTCGTTGGAACACTTGTGAGTGAATAATAATGTCGAGATGCCGAAATTCATCAGAACCACAATTCATATTTCACTTCCCACCAGTGATGGTCATCACAGTATTCACAGCAGCAAATACTCAAGGCAATAGGAGTGAGACCTGGCCCCTCAAGCCCCTCATAATGTGATCATGGCTGATCTATGATCCACGATCATCAAGGACCCACACCATCCTGGCCACACACTCATCTCCCTGCTACCTTCAGGTAGAAGGTACAGGAGCCTGAGGACTGCAACGACCAGGTTCAGGAATAGCTACTTCCCCACAGCCATCAGGCTATTAAACTTGGCTCGGACAAAACTCTGAACATTAATACTCCTTTATCTGTTATTTACACTTTATCAATTGATTTATTCATGTGTGTATTTACGTATATAACGGTATATGGACACACTGATCTGTTTTGTAGTCAATGCCTACTATGTTCTGTTGTGCTGAAGCAAAGAAAGAATTTCATTGTACTGTCAGGGACGCATGACAATAAACTCTTTTGACTTTGACTTTGACTCTATGCTGGCTCCCCTTTGTGTGTTTCCCCAAGACACTCCGTTTCCTGATCTTTCTAATACCTCTCCATTTTAAATGATACTTGGGGACATGACTGCTCTAGAAATAGATATCACTATCTACCCTTTCAATCACCTTCATCATTTTATCTTTAGCCTTCTCCGCTCCATGGAAAGAAAAGTCTATCTAGTGTCTCCGCATATCTCTAATCCTCCGTTGTTAGTGTTATGGATAGTGCGAAGGATGTCTAAGTCTACAGCAGGATATAGATCGGATGGAATTGGGTGGAGTGTTAGCTGTTGAATATTTAATCCCAACAAGCAGAGAAATCAGGGTCAGACAGTAAATGGTAAGGTGCTAAGGAATGTTGATGAACAGCGAGGCCAAGAGATCTAGTGCATCGTTCCTTGAAATGCAACACAGGCTGATAGGATGGAGAAAAAGGCATACGGCACACTTACGTTCATCTGCTCAGTCATAGAACATAACAATTGGGATGTTGTTATAATTTTAAAAAGCACTTGGAGTATTGTGTGTAGTTCTGGCTGTCACACTATAGGAACGATGTTGTTGTACTGGAGAGAGTGCAGTGGAGATTCATCAGGACGTTGGGCAGACAGATGCTGGAGTAACTCAGCGGGTCAGGCAGCTTCTCTGGAGAAGAAAAATAGATGACGTTTCGGGTTGGAACCCTTCCTCATTCTATCTTTGGTATAAACCTGCATCTGCAGTTCCTTTCTACACATTTCATCGGGATGTTGCCTAGATTGAAGTGCTTAAGTTATAGGAAGAGATCGGATAGTCTGGGCTTGATTTCCCTGGGTTGAAGGAGGTTGAGGAAGTGACATAATAGAAGTATGTAAAATTATGATAGTTCCTGATGGGGTAGGTGGCCACAGTCTGTTTTACAAGGTAGGGGTGTCTAAAACTAGAGGGCATCATTTTCAGTGAGAGGGAGGAAAATTTATAGGGGATTCAAGGAAAATGTTTTTTTACGCAAATAACATTTGATATCTCGAGCTTGCTGCCAGAAGAGGTGAAATCAGATGAGTCATGTAGGTTCAGAGACATTTGACACTCCTGAATAGGCGAGCGTCGAGAGATACAGACCTTATGAGAGAAAATTAGATAGTGTAGATGGACAAAAAAGTTTGGCAAGGATGTGATGGGCTGAAGGGCCGGTGTCTGTACTGTACAACTCTATAGCTCTAGGAATTCAAGAACGGCTCCGTGATAGACAGGCCACTGGTACACAACTGTGTCAGGTCACGTAGAGCAAAATATTGTCAATTGACTAACCGAAGTGGAGAGGGAGCTGAGAGGGTGATACACAAAGTACACCCGTTACGTTCAAGTTGGCATAACCAAAGAAAATAAAGCTTCACTTTTAACCAAAGTCACAGAGTCAATGAAATATGAGAGTTTCCAAATAGAAATTATGAATTTGGGGGAATTTTGATCAACTTTCATCCCTCTCCAGTCCAGTTAGTGCCGTGTGTCCACCAGCTCTTGAGCCGCGCTGGCTGGTTCTATTCTTACCTGCACGGAAGTTTAGGTAGTGGATAGGTGTTTTGTACTCTGACCATTTGAGAAAGTAGTCGCCCCGGTTATTGTCGAAGATTCTCTTCCATCCCTTGAACTCGCAGTAGTGGGCAACGCTGCATCAAAGAGAGACAGCTGGACTTTCATCCGGACTTTCATGAGACGAACACAACTTACCCCATGCAGAATCGAAGGCAGTGCCCAGCTTCCCCTCCCAGACTCTGCAATCCTTCTTCTAATGACTCAATCACATTTTGCATGTCCGCATGGATATGATTCTATAACCTCTTGAGAAAAAAACTGGGATTATCAGAGATATCCCAGATCATCCCAGATCTTGCTTGGTCATCACTGATCATTCCATTGTTATTCCTCTGCCCATTTCAACACTGACCTTTCTGCACTTGCCCTCTTCCATTGCCAGAGTGAGCTTACACAAAACTGGAGATACACCACCTCATATTCTGCGTGGGTAGCTTACAACCCAATGTTATGAACAATAAATTCTGCAATTTCAAGTAATAGCCCCCTACACCTCTTCTAACCCGGTATGCACCCATCTCTCCCACCATCTCCCACCCCCTCAGTCATCCTAGCCCTTTCTCCTCCATTTTCACATCTCCCATCCTCCAGCCCCATATTTCCTTTGATGCTTTCTCTCCCCCCCCACCTCTGGTTTGACATTTCAGTTCTCTTCCATCCTTATCCGAACCCTTTTTGTCTCCAGTTAACCTCTAGCCTTTGTCACTTACTCCATCCATCTGCAAATGATCACCCCCTAACCTGTCTCCACCTGTCAATTGCCAGGATTTGCTTGAAGTATCCTAGGGTTACTTGGGACTTCATCCTGAATGGGTACAAATAACATATGTTGACTCAGGCAATGAGGTTGTGTGAGTTTTGGCTGTGTCAACACCCTGCATCTGCCCTGTCTTGATGGTATCTTTGCATGATCATCAAATGCACATTAAACCCTCTCTCCTTTCATCTAAATCGTTAATAAAATTCCCCTTTATCTCCCTTTGCTGTTTTCTGCTCTTTAACTAATTATCCATCAATGTCAAGGTGTTACCCTGAATACCTTGGAGCGCAGGAGGATGATCCTTGGAGCGCAGGAGGGTGATCCTTGGAGCGCAGGAGGTTGAGGGGTGATCTTATAGAGACGTATAAAATCATGAGAGGAATAGAACGGGTAGATGCACAGACTATTTTACCCAGAGTAGGCGAATTGAATACGAGGTCCAAGGTTTTTGGTGAAGGGGAAAAGATTTAATAGGAATCTGAGGGTTATCTTTTTCACACAAAGGGTGGTGGGGGTATGGAACAATCTACCAGGGGAGGGAGTTCAGGCAGGGGCTATCCCAACTTTTAAGAAACAATTTGACAGGTACATGGTTAGGACAGATTTGGAGGGATATGGGCCAAATGGGGACAGGTGGGACTTGTGTAGCTGGGACATGTTGGCCGGTGTGGGCGTTGGGCCGAAGGGCCTGTTTCCACACTATATCACTCTATGACTCTATGACCAGATGCCTCTGGTATTGACTGGCCTCTGGAAATCCATCAACACTACTTTTTCTGTATCACAGAATAATAATATTGTGATTTTCTCAATGTACTTGTAAAGTACAGATTCCAGCATTTTCTTGACCACACACATCAGGATAACTGACCCGTGGTTCCCTTTTTCCACCTCTCGGTCCTTCTTTTGAAAAGGGCTTTATATTTGGGATTTTCCAATCTGCCTGGATGCTTCCAGGGAATTTTGGATTCCCTCTCCCTGCAACCTGTCCCTTACCCCTGGGAGCATTAGCATTCAGAGGCATAGAGCTGTACAGCAGGGAAACAGGCCATTTGGCCCACCTTGTTCATGCCAATCAAGCGGGCATATTGGGCTAAAAGTTCTATTTGCCAGCATTTGTCCCGTAGCCCTCTAAATCCTTCTTATCCACATATCTGTCCACAAGTCTTTTAGAAGCTGCTAGTTTGGTCTCATTAACTTGATGTACACACAGATCTGCTCCGTTTGAACCTCCAGCGTAATAGAAAGGGCCATATTCCTTGAGGTCCTCTGGTCTCCGGTGCCTGATGTTCTTGGAACCAGCGCAGTCTGTTGGTTTGTGGTCAGTGATGCTGGATGTTGAGTGGGAGCTTTCAGTGTGTTGAGCTGTGGTCGGTGCTGGTGGGGGTACAGCAGTTCCAAGGCAAAGAAGAGAGAAGTGTTAGCCATGATCATCAGGAACCAAACCCTCCCAGAAACTCCAACCACTCCCCCCCCCCCCCCCTCCACCCCCACCTCATTCTCTATTCTTCTAACACTGGGACTTTCATCTGTACTGGGTGTCGTCAGGTGGGACTGCAGTTCACAATAAAATATTCAAACAGATCATCAGTAAACCAAAGGAGACACAAAATGCTGGAGTAACTCAGCGGGACGGCCAGCATCTCCGGAGAGAGGGAACGAGTCACGTTTCTGGTCGAGACTCTTCTTCAGACTAAACTAAACCTGGAGGAAGCAATTAGTTTCAGACACATGCAAAACAAGCAGAACTAATATGCTGGAACATGCAGGCTAATGTTATCAGTCTGGTTACAAGATGTGAATCTAGCCCTCCCTGTAGGAGCCAGCATCGGCGAGGCCTCGGTGTAAATGGGGATGACGCAAATATGCGGTCCGAACTGCGAGAATGGTCTCCTGATCTTTGCTCTGATGTTCGATTCCACGGTAGGATTCAATTCTCCCGAATTCCCAGTGCTTACTTTGGGAATCTCGATCCCAGATTCGGCGAGTAGGGAAAGTTTTACAATGGAAAAAGTTAACTATATGGTATCTTTAATAATTGGTTTAATTTAGAATATTTAATGTTTAGCTTAGTTTACTTTAGTTTATTATCGGTGTATCGAGGTACGGAGAAAAGCTTTTGTTGCGTGTTATTCCGTCAGCGGAAAGACTATACATGATTACAATTGAGCCTTGTCTACACAGAGTACAGATACATGGTAAAGGGAATAACATTTAGTGCAAGATAAAGTCCAGTGATGTCTGATTAAAGATAGTCTACGGGCCTCTCATGAGGTAGCTAGCAGCTCAGGACCATTCTCTAGTAGTTGATAGAATGGTTCAGTTGCCCGAGAATAGCTGGGAAGAAAATGTCCCTGAATCTGGCAGTGTGCATTTTCACATTTCTGTACCTCTTGCCTGATGGGAGAGGGGAGAAGTGGGAGTGACCATGGTGAGACAATTTTGCTAAGTGTTTTGAATTATTTATTTACAGTTTTTATTTCTTTTAAAATCATTGATCAAATTGTAGTTGGTTTTACGTATTGCAAGCATTCAAAATCCTGGAGACTTTGGCAGGTTTTTTTTGTGCTTAGACCGTGTCTGGTTAATGCAGATGACAACATTGCATCCCATGAGGGCAGACGGCAGGCATGGATGGCGTCACCACTGTTGGTCGAATGTGTTGATGGAATGGGCTGCTGGAGGTCCTGCAACAGCTTGCGGATCCATTAGATTGGGTGCTGCCGGAGAACCCACAGAGGCCGAGCGTGTGGATCGGTCATTGCCCGCAGCGGCAGGGCGTGGCGGAGTAGCGACGGAGTACATCGACAACATCGCCAGGCCAGGCCCACCCCTGAAACACAGACCCACAGCCGCCAACAGGACAACAGGCCTTTAAGGCCAAGGTAAGACCCTACATCGTTTAGAATTTGAAACTTGATGGCACCAGAAACGCGTGTGTGGGCGCGGCGCCGACGGACGAGAGACCGAAGCAAAGAAGTCGGAGCCAAAGAACCGAATGGAAATGAGGCCGAAACGCCAATAAACCGAAAGAGTACGAAGACGAAACGCTAACTAACCGAGAGGATGGGATGCCTAAATGCAAACTAACCGAGAGGGCTGGACGCCTAAAAGCCAACTAACCGAAAAGCTGCGTCGCCTAAAAGCAAACTTACCGAATGGCCGTTCTGTTGAAACGCCACCTACCCGAAAGGCGGCGTCGCCTACTAGCCAACGGACCGACTGCCGCTCAACAGAAAAGTCCAATAACGGACATGATGTTGCCGGGGAACGGGATTTGTCAGCGATTGGTCGAGACCCCCGCGTCCTTCACCTCACTGTGGAGGGATGAACATTGTCCCTCACCTCCGCTCCACCCGACCCGCAGCCCCGTGGGAGAGTGGGGGTTGTCCCGAGGGATGCGCACCTTCGGCCGCTTTCAACTTGGTGTTTGGTTCAGATTGCCCAGTCACCTATGGCTTGTGTGGGAAAATGACCCCCACACTCCCATCTCCCCCTTCTCTCTCTCCCCTCTTCTCTCTCTCCACTCTTATCTCTCTCCTCCTCTCTCACCTCTTCTCTCGCCTCCTCTCTCTCCCCTCTTCTCTCTCTCCTCTTCTCTCTCTCCCTCCCTCTCCTCTCTCTCTCTCTCTCTCCCCCTCTCTCTCTTCTCTCTCTCTCTCTCCTCTCTTCTCTCTCTCTCTCTCCTCTCTCTCTCTCCTCTCTCTCACTCTCTCTCTCTCTCTCTCCCTCTCCTCTCTCTCTCCTCTATCTTTCCTCCTCTCTCTCCCCCTCTCTTTCTCCCTTCTCTCTCTCCCCTTCTCTCTTTCTCTTCCCCATCTCTCTCTCCTCCATCTCCACTGGCGGGAGCGTCTGCCCACCCAGAGTCACTGACTGCGATGCACCCAACCCCCACACCAGGGTGATTCCCCCCCGACCCCCGGACCCTGACACCCACACCGGGTGATTCACCCCCACCCCGGCCGCTGGGACTGACGGATCGGGGCAGAGTAAATCGCTTTGAAAACATGGGACACACACACATTCCCTGGCGGGTCGGTGACAAGTCTGCATGGCAACGAACAGTTTTATCTCCTCCCACGTCCCCCCACCCCCCCCCCCCCCCCGACAACAAGAAGCATGTTTTATTTATTACCGCCTCGTTGGTTGCGGACCCACACAAGCTCCCACGCACAAAACAGGCAGCATCTCTGGAGAGAAGGAATGGGTGACGTTTCGTGCTGAGACCATTTTTCAGACCTGAAGACCGAGTCTGAAGAGTCTCGACCCAAAACACCACCCATTCCTTCTCTCCAGAGATGCTGCCTGTTCAGCTGAGTTACTCCTGCATCTTTGGTGTGATAATTGTCTCATCGGCTTAGTGTATTGCATGCCTAGAAGAGGCACTTTACATGCCACTTGCATCTATTCAAACAAGTGCGCTCAAATTGAAATCTCACAACTTTGCGAGGGAGGGGTGGAATGGATGTGACCACCGGCTAAAGCAAAGGCCGTTAGGACAGGGAAATAATGCCACCAGTTAATTAACCATGTCCCGAATGTAAGAACAATTTATACATGTTTTTAAATTAATGTAGCTCTGTTTTGATTTTTAATGCCGAGTTAAAACCCTGTCCCGTGGGAAGGGCTTGCGGCAGCTGGTTTCACAGAGCCTTCATTGTTGGTAGGTGCTGTATATTCACACGGTTGGCGTTTCGTCTTCGTACACTTTCGGTTTATTGGCGTTTCGGCCTCGTTTCCATTCGGTTCTTTGGCTCCGACTTCTTTGCTTCAGCTTCTCGTTCGTCGGCGCCACGCCCGGGTACCCCAGAAACGTAGTGACTCTTGTGTACTGTCTCAATGTAATCTATTATCTTTTCACTTTTGTACATATGTATGTATGAGGGTGCTTACGTATAGTAAGATTGAGTTGCATGCAAACATTGAATTTTACTGTAACTAGGTACAGGCCACAAAAACCTACCATTGATAAATCCATTAGAAATGACCAGCAAGGCAATGATGCAATGTTTCCGTACCCTGCAATAACCACTGCCTCTCTAGCCCATTTATCAGTAATAATATCCAGGAACTTCAGTGGAGGCTTGGGGAAGGAACATGGGAACTGAGGCACAGCAAAAAATGGCAAGAGCAAGTAAATCAACAACAAACAAGAGGCCAGATTGGAGGAGCACGTGCTTTCATGGGTTTGAGGTTTGGAAGGTTTGGCAGAAACAGGCTGGTGACATGGAGGGATCAATAAAATTAGATCAATGGGATCTATGTGTGGGTTAGCAAGCACAGGGCAATAGGGGTGGGGGGGGGGGGGGGGGCGGGGACAAGAGGAATTTCATGTAAACTCAGATATAATGGCAGAAATTTGCGTGGCTACAAAGCTGGGGGATGGGAATGGTCGGGGCAATGTTGGATTTAGCCTTGCGCACAATCTCGTTTTACAAGACGACACCAGGTGGCTTAAGTGGCAATGACACATCACTCCCGATGGTCTCAATTAATCTTACACACCCCTTGAAAGGGAGAACAGTGTCACACCGACATGAGGCTCCACAACTGCTGATCAACCTGTTTTCTCAGACTCTATGCGGTCGATGTCAGAATGACCTTCAAGAGGATGAATCCATGCAAAGCCTCCGGCCCAGATAGCATATCTAGCCAATGCCAAAGACCTGTGCAGACCAACCGGCTGGAGCATTCAAGGACATGCTTCTGCGGTCTGTTTCCACATGTTTTAAAAAGACATCTATCGCACATCTGTGCTCTTCTTGGGCGATTCTACCCAAGAAGAGCACAATGCCTACCTCAATGACTATCTCCTGGTAGCACTTATGTCCACTTATTGAAATGGTTTGAATGAATGATCCTCATCAGGGATCCCCAAGAAGATGGCCATGCCCTCTTTTCATTGCTACTATTGGGCAAGAGAAACAGAAGTCTGAGGACGCACACCACTAGGTTTAGGAACAGTCCTTAATACAACTATCAGACTCTTGAACAAACCTGCACAACCCTAATCCAACCTCAACAATGGAAAACTACATTGCTTTTATAGTATTATGTATCATTTATGTTTGACCAAAGAATAGGTGACATTTCGGGTCGGAATTCTTCAGACCGTCAACTATTTCTTTTCCCCAGAGATGCTGCCTGACCCATTGAGTTACTCCAGCATTTTGTGTCTATCTTCATTGTAAAACCAGTATCTGCAGTTCTCCCTACACATTTGTATTTGTCTGTTGTCTGGGTCTATAATGGGTCGCTCTGCGGCAATGAGGGGGGAAAAAAGAAAAAAGAGGGGAAGGGCAATAGTAATAGGGGATTCAATTGTCAGGGGAATAGATAGGCGTTTTCTGCGGCTGCAAACGAGACTCCAGGATGGTATGTTGCCTCCCTGGTGCAAGGGTCAGGGATGTCACTGAACGGCTGCAGAACATTCTGGAGAGGGAGGGTGAACAGCCAGTTGTCGTAGTGCATGTTGGCACCAACGATATAGGTAAAAAAAGGGATGAGGTCCTACAAGGTGAATTTAGGGAGCTAGGAGATAAAAGTAGGACCTCAAAGGTAATAATCTCTGGATTACTACCAGTACCACGGGCCAGTCAGAGTAGAAATAGGAGGATATTGCAGATGAATACGTGGCTTGAAAAATGGTGCAAGGGGGAGGGATTCAAATTTTTAGGGCACTGGGACCAGTGACGGTCTGCACCTGGGCTGGAATGGAACCAATGTCCTTGGGGGAGTGTTTGCTAGTGCAGTCGGGGAGGATTTAAACTAATGTGGCAGGGGGATGGGTACAAGAGCAGAGAGGCAGGTGGGTGTAAAATGAGGGTAGAAGCAATAGGTAGCAAGGTGAAAAGTAAAAGTGGCAGGCAGACTAAAACCAGGGCAAAAAATCAAAAAGGGCCACTTTTCAGCATAATTGTATAAGGGGTAAGAGCGTTGTAAAGACAAGCCTGAAGGCTTTGTGTCTCAATGCAAGGAGTATTCGTAATAAGGTGGACGAGTTGAACGTGCAGATAGCTATTAATGATTATGATATAGTTGGGATCACGGAGACATGGATCCAGGGTGACGTAGGCTGGGAGCTGAACATCCAGAACATTAGCTTGGAGGATGTGGAATCGGTATGGGTAGAGCTGCAAAACACTAAGGGGCAGAAAACGCTGGTGGGTGTTGTGTACAGGCCACCTAACAGTAGCAGTGAAGTTGGGGATGGTATCAAACAGGAAATTAGAAATGCGTGCGACAAAGGCAAAACAGTTATATGGGTGACTTCAATCTACATATAGGTTGGGTGAATCAAATTGGCAGAGGTGCTGAGGAAGAGGATTTTTTGGAATGTATGTGGGATAGTTATCTAAATCAACATGTAGAGGAACCAACGAGAGAGCAGGCTATTTTAGACTGGGTTTTGAGTAATGAGGAAGGGGTAGTTAGCCGTCTTGTTGTACGTGCCCCTTGGGCAAGAGTGACCATAATATGGTTGAGTTCTTCATTAGGATGGAGTTCTTCATTAGGATGTTAATTCAGAAACATGGTTCTGAACTTAAAGAAAGGTAACTTTGAGGGTATGAGACTCAAGATTGACTGGCAATTAATTCCAAAGGGGTTGACGGTGGATATACAATGGAAGTCATTTAAAGACTGCATGGATGAACTACAAAAATTGTTCATCCCAGTTTGGCAAAAAGAATAAATCGGGGAAGGTAGTGCATCCGTAGATTACAAGGGAAATCAGGGATAGTATCAAAGCAAAGGATGATGCGTACAAAGTAGCCAGAAAAAGCAGCATACCAGAGGACTAGGAGAAATTCAGAGACCAGCAGAGGAGGACAAAGGGCTTAATTAGGAAAGGAAAAATAGATTATGAAAGAAAACTGGTAGGGAACATAAAAACTGACTGAAAAGTTTTATAGATATGTGAAGAGAAAGAGATTAGTTAAAACAAATGTAGGTCCCTTGCAGTCAGAAACAGGTGAATTGATCATGGGGAACAAGGATATGGCGGACCAATTGAATAACTACTTTGGTTCCGTCTTCACTAAGGAAGACATAAATAATCTGCCGGAAATAGCAGGGGACCGCAGGTCAAAGGAGGAATTGAGTGAAATCCAGTTTAGTCGGGAAGTGGTGTTGGGTAAATTGAACGGATTGAAGGCCGATAAATCCCCAGGGCCAGATAGGCTGCATCCCAGAGTACTTTAAGGAAGTAGCTCAGGAAATAGTGGATGCATTAGTGATACTCTTCCAAAACTCTTTAGATTCTGGAGTAGTTCCTGAGGATTGGTAGGTAGCAAACGGTAACCCCTCTTTTTAAGAAGGGAGGTGGAGAGAAAATGGGGAATTACAGACCAGTTAGTCTAACAACGGTAGTGGGGAAACTGCTAGTGTCAGTTATTAAAGATGGGATAGCAGCACATTTGGAAAGTGGTGAAATCATTGGACAAAGTCAGCATGGATTTACGAAAGGTAAATCATGTCTGACGAATCTTGTGGAATTTTTCGAGAATGTAACTAGTAGCGTGGATAAGGGAGAACCAGTGGATGTGGTATATCTGGACTTACAGAAGGCTTTTGACCAGGTCCCACATAAGCGATTAGTATACAAACTTAAAGCATACGGCATTAGGGGTTCAGTATTGATGTGGATAGAGAACTGGCTGGCAAACAGGACGCCAAGAGTAGGAGTAAACGGGTCCTTTTCACAATGGCAGGCAGTGACTAGTGGGGTACCGCAGGGCTCAGTGCTGGGACCCCAGCTATTTACAATATATATTAATGATCTGGATGAGGGAATTGAAGGCAATATCTCCAAGTTTGCGGATGACACTAAGCTGGGGGGCAGTGTTAGCTGTGAGGAGGATGCTAGGAGACTGCAAGGTGACTTGGATAGGCTGGGTGAGTGGGCAAATGTTTGGGCAGATGCAGTATAATGTGGATAAATGTGAGGTTATCCACTTTGGTGGCAAAAACAGGAAAGCAGTCTATTATTTAAATGGTGGCCGATTAGGAAAAGGGGAGATGCAGCGAGACCTGGGTTTCATGGTACACCAGTCATTGAAAGTAGGCATGCAGGTGCAGCAGGCAGTGAAAAAAGCGAATGGTATGTTAGCTTTCATAGCAAAAGGATTTGAGTACAGGAGCAGGGAGGTTCTACTTCAGTTGTACAGGGTCTTGGTGAGACCACACCTGGAGTATTGCGTACAGTTTTGGTCTCCAAATCTGAGGAAGGACATTATTGCAGAGAAGGTTCACCAGACTGATTCCTGGGATGTCAGGACTGTCTTATGAAGAAAGACTGGATAGACTCGGTTTATACTCTCTAGAATTTAAGGAGATTGAGAGGGGATTTTATAGAAACTTACAAAATTCTTAAGGGGTTGGACAGGCTAGATGCAGGAAGATTGTTCCCGATGTTGGGGAAGTCCAGGACAAGGGGTCACAGCTTAAGGATAAGGGGGAAATCCTTTAAGACCGAGATGAGAAATACTTTTTTCACACAGAGAGTGGTGAGTCTCTGGAACTCTCTGCCACAGAGGGTAGTTGAGGCCAGTTCATTGGCTATATTTAAGAGGGAGTTAGATGTGGCCCTTGTGGCTAAGGGGATCAGAGGGTATGGAGAGAAGGCAGGTACGGGATACTGAGTTGGATGATCAGCCATGATCATATTGAATGGCAGTGCAGGCTCGAAGGGCCAAATGGCCTACTCCTGCACCTAATTTCTATGTTTCTATATGCCTGGGATGTTGCTGCAAGCAAGATTTTCATGTGTTTGTACCTCCGTACTTGTTCTGATGACAATAATTTATTATTATTGATGTTTAGTATTTTCTGAGTCATTCGTAACTGTCACTGCACGTCATGTTGTTACTTGTGGGTGGAGCATCAAGGCAAATTCCTTGTATGTGAATACTTTGCCAATGAACTTACTTACTTAAACTGACTTGACCTGACTGGTTGCGAGTTCATTTCTATTCTGACCATTTCCTCCTCAAGCCGTGCATTAATTGAGCGTGGTTGTTACAGGAGAGGGACAGGTCTTTGTAACGTGGGCAACAGATTCTGCAGAAGGATCGTTAAGGCAGCACCAGAGCTGCTGCCCCTCAGCACGAGAGACCTGGCTTTAATTCTGGCCATGGGTGCTGTCTGTGTTGCCAAATAGAAGGAAGATGATCCGTCCCTCAAGTCTGACTTTGGTTCAGTAGGATCAGGAGCATCTCACCCAGCATCAATAATTCCAGCTTCCAAAATACTCTCGTCTAACAACAATCCAACAATCTCAACTGAAAATTTCCAATGATCTAAGAGTTCTCTTTCCCACTGCCTTCTGAGAGGAGTTGCCTTTCTGTACTCCCCCACCAGAGGGAGCAGTTTCTTCCCATCGGGCAAGATCCTCTATCGTTTTAAACGTCTTAATTGTATCACCCCTAACCTCTGCAGCTGAGGGAAAACAATCCATTCCACATGATGACCTCTCCACCACAGCAACAGATTGCATTTCTACAGCATTTCTCAAACCACCAGTAGGGTCATCAAAGAAAGTTTGATACTGAGCAACAAAGAGATTTTCTGAAGAAGGTTCTTGGCCCGAAACGTCACCCATTCCTTCTCTCCAGAGATGCTGCCTTTTCCTACTGAGTGACTCCAGCTTTTTGTGTCTATTTTCGGTTTAAACCAGCATCTGCAGTTCCTTCTTACACAAAGAGATTTTCTGGAGCAGAACATAAGGTGAGATGGTGGAGATTTAGAGAGGATCAGTGGGGG
The DNA here is from genome assembly GCA_035221665.1 of Okamejei kenojei. Lineage (NCBI taxonomy): Eukaryota > Metazoa > Chordata > Chondrichthyes > Rajiformes > Rajidae > Okamejei > Okamejei kenojei. The sequence continues at coordinate 14,673,710 of CM069162.1, forward strand.
ACGGTGAGGTGATGTTTCAGGGATGGCCATGAGGAGTAAATGGTGGGACCCGAGGGATTATTGATGGACCGTGGAACTTTGGGTTACAAATCCAGAGACCCCTGTGAATGGCAACTGGCTGTGAAGGAGGCATATGGAACGTTTGCCATCACTACCCTTGGCACAGCCAAGATAGAGACAAGATGCTGGAGTAACTCAGCAGGTCAGGCAGCATCTCTGGAAAAAAGGATTAGGTGATGTTTCAGGTGGGATCGTTTCTTTAAACCCAATGAAGAAGAGTCACGACCCGAAACATCACCTATTCCTTTTCTCCAGAGATGCTGCCTGACTCGTTGAGTTTAGTTTAGTTTAGTTTAGCTTAGAGATACAGCGCGGAAACAGGCCCTTCGGCCCACTGAGTCCGCGCCAACCAGTGATCCTGCATACTAATGCTATCCTACACACACTGGGGACAATTTACAATGTTACCAAGCCAATTAGTCTACGGATCTGTGCGTCTTTGGAGTGTGGGAGGAAACCGGAGCACCTGGGGAAAACCCACGCAGATCATGGGGAGAACATACAAACTCTGTACAGACACGACCCGCAGTCAGGATCGAACCCGGGGTCTCTGGCGCTGTAAGGCAGCAGCTCTACCGCTGGGCCACCCTACTTACTCCAGCATTTTGTGTCTATCTTTGGAATGAGCCAGCATCTACATCTGCAGCTCCTCCCTACACAAGTGCCAGGAGGCATTTTACAACGTAGGCTGGCTGGGGTACGGCTGGGTCAACAGTCTCTGCAAAGATGTGACTGCTCTGGAGAGTGTGCAGATCAGATTCACCACGATGTTGCCTGGATTGGTGCATTTCAGTTATAAGGAGAGGCCAATTAGGCTGGGTTTGTATGGAAGAGGTTGAGGGGTGAGGCGATAGATGATTACAAAGTTATAAAAACATAGAAAGTAGGTGCAGGAGTAGGCCATTCGGCCCTTTGAGTAGGCACCGCTATTCAATGTCATGGCTGATCATCCAGAATCAGTACCCTGTTCCTGCCTTTTCCCCATATTCCTTGATTCAGTTAACCCTAAGAGATATATCTAACTCTCTCTGATGAGGGTAATAGATTGGATAGTAGCTGCAGACTCCTGGCATGAGTGAGTAACATCAGTGACTCAAACATCAGGGCAGCATGGTTGTGCAGCGGTAGAGTTGCTGCCTTACAGTGTCAAAGGCCCGGGTTCGATCCTGACTACTGGTGCTGTCTGTCCGGACTTTGTACATCCCCCCCCGTGGGTTTTCACCGGGAAGATCCAGTTCCCTCCCACACTCCAAAGACGAGCAGGTTTGTAGGCTAATTGGCTTGGTATCAATGTAAAACATTGTCCCAAAGGACAGGTAGGGTAGTGTTAGTGTGCGGGGATTGCTGGTTGGCGCGGACTTGGTGGGCCGAAGGGCCTGCTTCTGTGCTGTGTCTCTACACTAAAACTAAGCCACATAAACTCTGGAATAATGGAAGCGACTCTTGGCGAGGGAAAGGTGGTGCACACTCTGCACTGTCAGGGAAGATCTGGGCCTGTGTGTGACCAAGTTACAGTGCCAGAGCTTGGAGATATAGGCCATGAAACAGGCCCTGCAGCCCATCCTAGCGATGCTGCCCACCAAGCACCCACTGACAGTAGTCCTGCTCTGGGTGCCGAGGGTGGATGGATCCCACTGGCACTGACTTAGGAGGAGGCCAGGTTCCTGGTACACTGGCTAACTGGCACCAACCTGATGATCTTGGGCGCAGCTTGACATCGGGGAGGAGCAGTAGACTGCGAAGGAAGTGGTTCCGGAATTCTCCAGAGTTGGAATAGTAATTTTCATCTGGAGTTAAAGCCATGGCATCATCAGTCTGGGTGCCCCTTCAGTGAAATGCTTCACCTCTGTTGTTGGCCCAGGACAGCAAAGCGCGAGTGGTTTGTGACACGTACGCAGAGCTTGAGATCGACTGTCAGGATTATCCCCACTCGGCAGCTATCTGCATGTTTGACAAATGGGTCTTAATCACTTTGGACAATGCCTGATCCATCAACACCCGCGCAGGCTCGAGAGGCAGCAGATGCTGGAACCTGGAGCAAATAAACAGGAGAGTAGCTGGAGGAACTGAACGGGGCAAGCGGAGGGACATGGACAGTCAGCGCTTCAGGTAGGGATCCTTCAGCTAGGATGGATTCAGGATCTCGACCCGAAATGTCAACTCTTTCCCTCCACAGATGCTGCCCGACCGGCTGAGTTCCTCCAGCAGCTCTCCTTTTTCTGCAAACCCTCCCCCCGCCCCCCCACCCCCGTGGATTGATCACTGCGAGGGCACTGTGATGTCAACACTGTGTTAAGACAGGAAGCAAGTGTTGTGTGGGAGGCAGCTGATCGCAGGGACACTGATGGTAGATTTCTCGGTTCTGTGCTGCGGTCTGCTGCTCTATGTGACAGGGAGATCGCGTGTACTGAGGTAATAGAAGTTTTGACAAGTCCTCCTCGTCCGTCTCGCTGTTCCCCAGTGAAAGGTCCAGTTTCACAGTTTTGGAACGTCCCAAAGCCGTCAGGAGCCAGAGCAGTCATGCTGCTATTCATTCACTCTGTGGGTTAGGAAATGATGGTGACCTTGTCCTTCCTGACCCACCCTGGCCTGGTGCCAATCCTGGATTCATACAGTGTGGAAACAGGCCCATTGGCCCAACTTGCCCACATCGACCATCATGTCCCATCTACACTAGTCCCACCTGCCTGCGTTTGGCCCATATCCCTCGAAACCTAACCTATCCATGTACCTGTCTAAATGTTTCTTAAACGGCCTCAACTACCTCTTCTGGCAGTTTGTTCCATACACTCACCACCTTCTGTATAAAAAAGTTACTCCTTATGATTCCTATTAAATCTTTCCCCCCTCACCTTAAACCTATGTCCACTAGTTCTCGATTCCCCTACTCAGTGCAAGAGACACTCTGTGCATTTACCCAATCTATTCCTCTCATGATTTTATACACCCTGCTTTCTCCTGTGCTCCAAGGAATAGAGGCCTAGCCTGCTCGACCTTTCTTGTTTGTAGTGATCCGTTAATAGTGCTGAATTTGAGTTTAGATTATTGTCACGTGTACCGAGGTACAGTTAAAAGCTTTTATTGCGTGCTAACCATGAGTGGAAATACAATGCATGATTACAATCGAGCCAGCCACAGTGTACAGATACGATACAGGGAATAATGTGGATGAAGCCCACTAATTTCTGATCGAACATAGTCCGAGGTTCTCCAATGAGGTAGATAGTAGCTCAGGACTGCTCTCTAGTTGTTGATAGGATGGTTCGGTTGCCTGATAACACTTGGGAAGAAACTGAATCTGGAGATGTGCATTTTCAAAAACGTCTGTACCTCTTGCCTGATGGGAGAGAGGAGAAGAGGATTGGCAGGGTGAGACTCGTCCATGATTGTGCTGCTGGCCTTGCCGAGGCAGCATGAAGTGTAAATGGAGTCAATGGAAGGGAGGATGGTTTGTGTGATGGTCTGGGCTGTGTCTACAATTCTCTGCAGTCTCCTGCGGTCTTGGATGGAGCTCTCCTTCTGCTCCCGTGTAACGCGGCTCTATCGAGGTACTTTGCGAAAGAACCCCTCCCTGCCTGACACCGACACACATTGCACACTCCAACACAAGGCACAAACAAGTGGAACTGGCTCAGTTTGGCAATGTGTTCGGCATGGATGAGTTGGGCCGAAGGGCCTGAACCTATACTGCACGATACTGTCACTCTATTCATGGGAAATGGGGTCAAGGAAAGTGCGTTCTCGTCGCGGCCCTGTTTCCACCGATCTTTCCACCACCACGCACAAGAAGTGCAAGACAGACCATTGTATGCTGATGCCGAGAAGTGTGCTCAGCTCTGGCTGAACAACGTCTAATCGCGTGTGTGCACTCGATAATAAGAAGAATGGGAAATACAGCAGTGGAGGCCGTTCGGCCCATCAGGCTCGAGTGAGACGCATATATATCTCTTCCTTACTTATTGCAGCATAGAAAGTGACCTTTTAGTTCATTAGATCACTACCCTCAGCAGAGCATTCCATTGGGTCAACAATGGAACATAGAACAGTACAGCACAGGAACAGGTCCATCCATGTTGCCCCAAGCCCCCTGCAACTGATTCTCTCACAAGTACATTGTCTCCCCTTCACTGCTTTTGGCACTTACCCGGACTCATTCTCAGCCGCCATATCGTCAATATCTGCATGTCTTTAGGATGTGGGAGGCAACTGGAGCACGCGGAGGAAACCCCACGCAGTTCTGGGGAGAAAGTATTAACAGCACGCAGAGAGCAAGCAGCAGAGGTCGGGATCGAACCCAGGTCCCTGCCCATGCCACCAGCCCTCCTGCAGTGAGTGATTCACTTCATGGACGTTGCTGTGAGAATTTGCCAGCACATTCCCATTGCTGCCGCCCTACACTGACCAGTTGTCACACACAAGCGAGGAGACCAGCTGGGTGTGGGCAAAGATGGTGGGTGCTGCCATGGTAAACGCTCCCTTCATGCTCTTCGCAAGACCTACAGTATTTAAATATATATTCAATGCCCTACAAAATCCTGCTGAAGGACTTGCTTCTACAATATAACCATCTCAAGCTTGTCATTGAATGTTCAGACCATCTCTGATGAAACATGTCTCCAGTTTCTTTCTCCTTCCTTCCTGCCGCTGAGCTTTGCAGTATCATGTTCATAAGTGATAGGAACAGAATTAGGCCATTCGGCCCACTTACTCCGCCATTCAATCATGGCTGATCTATCTCTCTCTCCTAACCCCATTCTCCTGCCTTCTCCCCAGAGGCCCTGCCACCTGTACTTATCACCAATCTATCTATCTCTGCCTTATGACAGTCACTGGACAGTCACTGTTCAACCTCCTGCCCTCTGGTAGGTGGTACAAGTGCATCAAAAGCCGGACAAACAGACTCAAGACCAGTTTCTTTCCCTGGGCCATTTGAACTCTAAATTCCTCAACTATCATTAGACAATATACAATAGACAATAGGTGCAGGAGTAGGCCATTCGGCCCTTCGAGCCAGCACTGCCATTCAATGTGATCATGGCTGATCATCCACAATCAGTACCCCGTTCCTGCCTTCTCCCCATATCCCCTGACTCCGCTATCTTTAAGAGCCCGATCTAGCTCTCTCTTGAAAGCATCCAGAGAACCTGCCTCCGCTGCCCCCTGAGGCAGAGAATTCCACAGACTCACCACTTTCTGTGAGAAAAAGTGTTTCCTCATCTCCGTTCTAAATGGGTTACCCCTTATTCTTAAACTGTGGCCCCTGGTTCTGGACTCTCCCAACATCGGGAACATGTTTCCTGCCTCTAGCGTGTCCAAACCCTTAACAATCTTATATGTTTCAATAAGATCCCCTCTCATCCTTCTAAACTCCAGAGTGTGCAAGCCCAGCTGCTCCATTCTCTCAGCATATGACAGTCCCGCTATCCCGGGAATTAATCCACGCGACACGAGGATGCTGTCATCAATTCTACCATAAAACAGATCACTCAGTTAATATTTCCTCTTTTTGTTTAAATCCTTTAAAGTATTTACTAAATTTAAAGTGTAATATTCCCCCAGTGCAGAATAACGTATTGAATGCATTGGATGTGACTTTGATTTGTTTGGACTTGTTTTGGTTCCACTGATCAGGGGTAGCTCTCCTAATTTTGTTGTACTCCTAAGTACAATGACAATACAGGCTTATTATTATTATTATTATTATTATTATTATTATTATTATTATTATTATTATTATTATTATTATTACTATTATTATTATAAATATCAATTGACTTGGCCTCCACAGCCTTTTGTAGCAATGAATTCCACCGATTCACCATCCTCTGACTAAAGAACTTCCTCCTCATGGGATCACGGGACAAATACATGAGAATAAAATCCCCAAAGGTCCTTTGCCCCTCTCTTAGCCCTGCACCCGCGAATGTCGGGATTACTCTGCATAAAAGCACAGACTCTCACTATCAATGCTTAGTGTCATAGAGTCATACAACATGGAAACCGGCCCTTCATCTCAACTAGTTCCTACTGACCAAGATATTCCATCGAAGCTGGTCCCATTTGCCAGCATTTAGCCTCTAGTTCTTGATTTCCCTTCCCTGGGGAAAAGTCTGTGTACTCACCCTATCTATTTCCTTCATGATTTTATACACTGCAAGGTGCCGCAGTGGTAGAGTTGCTGCCTTTCAGTGCCAGAGAGCCTGGTTGGATCCTGACTTAAGGCACAGTCTACACGGAGTTTGTATGTACTCCCTGACACCACGTGGGTTTTCTTCCACATTACAAAGACATGCAAGTTTGTAGGATAACTGGCTTCTGTAAAATGTTCCGAGTGCCTAGGATAGAACTAGTGTATGGGTGTATGGTTGGCGCAGACTCAGTGGGCCGAAGGGCCTGTTTCCAGGCTGTATCTCTAAAAATTAAAATAAAACCTCTATAAGGTCAGTCCTCAACTTCCTGCGCTCCAAGGAATGAAGTCCAAGCCTGCCCAACCTCTCCCTCTAATACTGGCCCTCGAGTTTTGACAACATCCTTGTAAATCTTCTCTGCACCCTTTCCAGCTTAATAACATCTATCACAGCAGGGTGAGCAAAACTGAACGCAATACTCAAAGTGGAGCCTCACCTATTCCAAAGTTTGCCAATAGTTAAATAAGTACACTATTCTTTGGAGCACATAAGGTTTTTTTTTAACAGAAATCACAGCGAATGTCCAGGGTTTTCATGTAAATCTGTATGGAGGGAGGCAGACCACTCAAGAGTGAAATTGTAATACTTGAAAGAATCAGGTGATGTGACCACAGAAGGCTGTTGACGCAATACTTTGTGAAGGTGCTGAAAATGATGAGAATCACCACTACTTCCTGGAGTTCCAACTCGCCAACCCCTGTGATGTCATAACCTTCCCACTAGCAAGCCAGGAAGTGACATCACAAATAAAACACTCCCCGAGTCCAATGACATCACTCAACATTTCCTGCATGGTGCCACCGTTGGTGAACAGTATTAGGTTTCTGTGGAAGACTTCTCTGCCGACCCATTGTCCACCAGCAGTCTGGTTGAGTCGTGGCTCTCCCTCGAGGTTGAGAATGATGGTCTACGTTCTGTTGTTTTTATGGGCTCTCAGGTGGCTTATGAGTCCAATCCTGCCTTTGAAAGTTCTTCGCCATTCAGGAATATAATTCCAGATGGCAGATTGGGCTTTGGTTGTTGCTGCCTCTCATTCCGTTTTCTTCTCTTTTCTTCTAATTCTGCGCATCTCTTGGCTTCGAAGGTCACTGTTCCTTCTTGGATGATGTTTCGCTAGAGTTTCCTGTCCTTGGCATTGGTTTCCCAATTGTCGATGTCGATTTCACATTTCTTCATGCTGGCTTTTAAGGCGTCTTTGGATCTCTTCTTTTGTCCGCCTCTTTTACGCTTTGCCTTCTTTAAGCTGGGAGTAGAAGGTTTGCTTTGGTGGACGCTCGTCTTCCACCTGAACAACACGACCGACCCCTCTTAATTGGTTCTTGATGACGACAGCTTCGATGCTA